>WELB01000020.1:640311-654067 GCA_009602725.1 Spirogloea muscicola
CTCTCTCTCTCTCTCCCTCTCTCTCTCTCCGTCCCTCCCTCCCTCCCTTTCTCGCTCTCTCACCCCCATCCTCCCTACCGCCCCATGCTCTCGCGCGCGCCATCCCGCCTCCCCCTCTCCATTGTTTTCTCCTGAAGGCCGTCCGCCATGGCCCTCGGGGGAACCCCTTAGCCTCGGCCGGGCGCCATTCGCCGAACCCCACGTCGACGCCTCGCCCCAAGCAAGCGCGGCCACATTGACTGGAGGTTGGAAGAGGCCAGCCCAAAGAAATGGACAAAGAGTGGCGCTAGGAGCCGGCCTGCAACCCGCGTCGCGTAAATCGAGAAAGTAAAGCTCATTCCAAAGGGGGCGAGGTGCTGTAAAACACGAGCTAGTCCAATTTAAGGCAGTGGCTGGAAAAGGACCAGCCCAAAAAGCAATGGACAAGGTCCGAAGAGCCGAAAGGCGCCTAAATCACACAGCTTTGCACGAGACTACAGCGGAATTTTCGGACAAGATCCGAAAGGCCGGAAAGCGCTGAAGCACACATCTAAGCAAGCATCGCGAAGTCTTGATTTCTCAATATAGCTGTGAAGCTGTAGAGCCATCACAGACCAAGGGCTGGATCTCCGTGGCTGAGCACTTCATTGTGCTCATTGCTCTGCAAGGATGTGTCCAAATTGTGCCTTGACGTCGTCCGCCTATGATGGTAGTGGCGCTCGTTTGTATCCCCGCTTCTGAGCTCACGAGAATATACATTTGTCGACTGCATATTCTCCCTTTCTAGTGTTTGCACTCCATGTGGATGACAATCCGTATTAGTAGATCATTAAGACATGTGCCTGATGGCAACTACTTTTCATATGTCTTTAGTATGTAGCTACATATGCTTGACTGCAACTTTGACTAATTGCATGAGACAACAACTCAAAACCTACTCATGTGCACATGTCAAATAGCACGACTAGTATGTAGAGAGATACATATCTTGGGGACATATTTTCATTTTTAGAAGTTACATGATGATGTGCAAGTTGTGCAAGTAAATTTATTGTGGGACACTATAATTTCGTCCAGTTATCTACTGCGGTGAAGTACAGGTCAACACAATGATATCAAGATGTTTCATGTTTGATGATTGTATGATATTTCAAACTTGCATCATCGCTTTCTTTAATATCTAAGCATTCATATACAATCATCAATTCAAGTTACTTCACGTTTGCAACTATGAATGCGCTAATGTTGACAAAGTCAAAAGCTGCTAAAAGTTGGACACTTGCATCTGCGAAATACCAACAAGATATGGTATTGGCTTTTAAGGCCGACTCGTTCACGATTGTGTACTTCCGACGGGCATGACGGGCATCACAGCAAAAATATAGGCATATATACAGTGACGACGAACATTGCACGGTGTTGTAAAGGCACATACTACTTAGTCCTTCAACTTGTGTTAAGTACAATTTGCACCACTGAGGTTAAATCGCTCCATTTTCACAAATTCTTATAGCTGGCTTTCGTGTGCACGAAATAGCATAAATCGACACAGCCAACGATATTCACCAGAGTTCTCAGTATAACCAACATCTAGAGGTCAAATTCAGCTTTCAAGTAGTCACGGATGGTAATTGCCACGTCAGCTTGCTCCTTGCCATTGCGTGTAACGCTTCGGAGAATACTGGAAGGTGGTACATACAACAATCTGGTCAGCGAAGCTTCTTACTTACAAATTGAATTACCCAGTATCTAACAATATACAGCAGAACTTAATTCTGGAGGTTAAAGCCTGACCAATGCCACGTGTAAATCCTTCCAGTGATTTTCAGAGTGCAAAGCGTACCTCTTCTCCTTAACCACTTCAAGACCCTCAGTCCCAGCCACCTGCCAGTAAGAAGCCACAGTCAGTGTCTGCAGATTGTGCAGATGTGAGACAGTTGTACAGTTGTATGATTTGTTACGGTATGACAGTCTTCTGAACATGCATCCCTAATCACCACCACATGACAAGATCAGTAATAGGAAACTTTCGGGAGTACTTTGGTACAGGACATTATCAAGATTGACTGCAAACTCCAAGGCTGCAAAGGCTTCAACACTGCAAGATAATGACTGATTACCATAGTTAATAGGAACAGTTTTGGCACAATAAGTACATCTCCACATTCCACCTTGGTGTCAAGTCCCTTGTGACCGTCAGGGTAAGCAATCTCAACTCTTCCAGTCTCCTCAATGACGTCCACAATTTTGGCTGCATGCAATGTCCGGCCTGGAGCAGAAATGGCATCTGCCTGCGCAAGGGGGGGTGGAAAATCTCGAGATTACTCTGCTAAACAGCAAGAGGGAAATACTAACAGGCAGAAGAGTGCGCTGTCACCTGTAGCACAATAAGAAGGGGCGAACCAGTCCAAGTAGTGTTGAGGAGAAGTCGCAACACGCACCTCAAGTTTCAAATGCGCCACTGAGAGCCACACTGCCTTGAGAATGGGGAGCTTGAACGAGTTAACAACAAAGAGGCAGCCACCATCCTCAACCACAAGTTCTGGGGGAGAGTCAGGAGATTACACCAGATCTCCAAAGACACTGTTGTCGCTCTCCACAGGTAGGGAGACCTGCAAAGCAACAAAAGAGAAGCTTGCTGCCTTAGTACTGCAGCAAACGACCTCGAGTTGTGCCCAGTGTCCCCATCTCCTTCAAAAGCATGAAGATAAACCCTATTACCTTCTTCTCCACCTTGATGATAGCAGTCTTCTCCTGGGCAGATAGAAGCTTCTCAACCACTTCCTCATCGACATCCCAAGTAGCCGCTAACACATCGGCACTGCAAAGATCAAAATGAAAGCATCAGCTACATTACATGATTATCACAACACATGATTATCACAACAATAGCAATGCACAGCATGGCAGCTATTACTGGATAGATTTGTATGTAGCACAGCACGCTCAGGTACAGTGAGCCAGATTAAACCAGTGATGGGGTGTAGTGAATCACCTGAAGCTGTGCAGATTACCACCAGTGCTGTTCGCCTTCCCGCCAACCAAGTGGAAGGCAGTGTACTTTCCACTCCTCGGACCATTTGACGTGTCAGCAACCCCAAAGATCCTGAAGGGCTTCTCACCGCAATTGTAGGCCCAGAAAGCCCAACCTGCTGGTGTTACCAACACATCGCCCTTTGTCAGATACCTGCATTCAACGTATAATAATACGTGAGACAAGTATATACACCAGAGAGGCTGCGTTTGAGGTTGATGCTATCTGACATCCAATGCCAGTAGGAAGAAGGACCCTTTGTTACGTATCACTTGCGAGCTCACTGGCAGACTCTCATGTAGACCAGTCTTACTAAGATGCCATGTAGACATAAAGTGAAAAAAGTCCTGTTCTTGCTGCCAAGCGGTGTCAAAAATAATGATGAAATTATCGTTGTCATTTTCCCATCAAGAGAGTGGACAAACCCGACAGGAAGAAACTGTGATGAAATATTATGCAGATCTGCACATCTGCTTACCTGACATTGGTGAGAATGCCAAAAGGCGTGATTAAGCCCACCGCAGTATGGCCCTCGAGCACATAGCTGAGTTGAGACGCATCAGTGTACTTGGGCGCAGCAAGAAGCCCTGCGGCTCAAGGCAAACCAAGGCTGCTCCAACGTTCGCCTCCTGTTTATACACTGTCTTTTAGTCAGTCTTTCATTCCAAGGTGCATAGTCACGGCGACAGATCAGCAACAGGTGTGTCAAGCAAAACAAAATCAAAGAAGCGCCAAGCACTCATGCACATCGAGAATGTCTGCTCATACGCGCTACATTGTCAACAGATAGCAATGGTCAGGGCAATATCAACGCTTGACGCAAACTTATTACATCATGCACAGTAGGGGACACCACAGAGGAGAAAGGGGGAGAATATTGACACTGACACCTCTATAAGCTTGAAGTCGGAGCTCCAGACGGAGACGCTGCCGCCCTCAGTATCGATCATTGCAATAGGCTCGGGTGCCACGAACGTGTCGCTGCCCAGCGATGCAGCGGAGGCGGCGAGGGAGTAGGCGAGGAGGAGGCTCAGAGCGACGGTGGAGGCCCAGCCGGAGACGGCCATGGCGGCTCGGCAGCGCCAAAGGGAGAGTGGTGGGGTAACTACCACACCGCTGAGCTATGCAAGTTTGGCAGGTTGAGAGAGACGAATGGGATCGAGAGATGAGCTCGCCCATAGAAAGCTTAGCTGATCTGTGTTGAGGATGAAAAAGATAGACAAGAGATTGCCCGGCAGCGCGGCTGGAGCTGGCGCGCGAGCGAGCGGGCCACGGCGGCGCCTTCCATGGCGGGTCGCCATGGTGGGCCAGGCGGGTCGCCATGGGGGCCAGGCGGGCCCGGCCGACTTGCTGCCGTGGCGGGCTGCAAGCCGGGCCAGCTCAGGCGACTGCCATGGACCCTTTATTACTGAGTGATTCTCCTGTAGCTCTTTGGATTTTGTCCATTCTTTTTTGGCTGGCTTCTGCCAGCCCCCTCTCTTCTATGGGCGAGCTTTTCCTTCCGTTGGACCCCGGGCCCGGCAGACTGGCGGCGCCTCCCGATCTGGCGTGCTCGAGGCTGGCCCGGGGCCGGCCCGCCATCTGGCCTGGCACCAAGTTGGCCCCCCCGCCACAGTGGCTGAGCTTCCAGATCTTCCGGGTATGAGTGGGACCCGAAATTTGCGAGCCGGGCTTGGCTGGCATCTGCCACGTAGCTCCATGTTGCCAAGTCGGTTGCCATGTCGCGGGCATAGGTCCGCGCACGCCGCCGGCGAGCTGTGCGCTTGCAATGAAAGGGACGGCCAAGTAGAGCCAGCACATTGCTCGGGCAAAAGCTAGTCCCAGAAAGCGGCTGACACAGCGAAGCCCTAGGCTGAGGGGCTGACGTAACAGGCCCAAAGCACGGGGCTCTTTCAGCTCTTGGCTTGTTGCTTGCTTCTAGATTCTCT
The DNA here is from genome assembly GCA_009602725.1 of Spirogloea muscicola. Taxonomy (NCBI): domain Eukaryota; kingdom Viridiplantae; phylum Streptophyta; class Zygnematophyceae; order Spirogloeales; family Spirogloeaceae; genus Spirogloea; species Spirogloea muscicola. The sequence goes on from WELB01000020.1 coordinate 645,253, forward strand.
CCGGGCTGGCCTGTCACAGCCACCGCCCTCTCCTGGAAGCGTCCTTCTTCTTTGGCCCTGGCCAGGGGACCCACTTCCAGGAGCCCAGCATCTCTGATCTGCGGCTGCTTAGCAGGGGTTACTGAGTGTCTCGTAGCAGCTTTGTTTCTGTTACTTAGCGCTTCCCCTGGCCCCCTTCTCGTACTCTGTTCATTCTTTTTCGGGCTGGTTGTTCCAGCCCCTATTCTCAATGGGCGAGCACTTTCTTTTCCCTTCTTCTTTGGGCTGTCCTTTCCTTGTGGGCTAGCCTTTCACAGCCCCCGCCCAATTTCGAAGAGCTCACGTACTTGGGGCCGCCCACAGCCACTGCCGTATAGTAGAAGTGCTGTTCCTTCTTTCAGACCCTGCTTATTTCCTTTGGGCTGACCTTTCACAGACATTGCCTAATACAGGAAGTGCAGTATCTTCTGGTGGAGGGGATATGTAGTACCCACAAGTCAGCATAGACGTCTTAGACAGGCTAACCGGGAGCCGGATCACCGCCACAAATGCAGTCGCCTTGACGCGCCCAGCAGGCTGATGAATGGCCAAAGGCTGGAAGTGCTGCTAAACTAACAGGAGCCGCAACCTGAAGCACGCAACTGATGCCTGCCGAACCTTTCGGACCTTCTTCATCATTCTGGGGGCTTGCCTTTCACAACCCTCGCCCCCTTTTGAGAAGCTGCTGCTTCTCTGAACAATGCTAGCATGCTACAAGCTGCCCCCACAAATGCAACGGCGCGCGTCAACCAGCTGGCCGGGACCCTGGAGATTTCTATAGTGCACAACCGAAAGAAAGTGGTCTTTCTGGAGCTGGTCCTTGTTGTGCCTCCCCTTCATGAGCTGTGCTTTCACCTTCTTACCTTAGCCTCTCTTAGCCTAGAGCTTCGCTTATGTGTAGGCCCAGTCTTTGCATCCGTTTTGCCTGGAAATGCACTGACTCGACTTTGGCCTTCTTACTATTTTGTGCTTTGTGTGGGTTGCTGCCCGGCCAGGCACAGTTGGCATGGGAGCCTTCCGTTCGCGAGCCTTCATGAGTACAAGATTGAGGAGGCGAGACCCGCCACTCCGGAGGTTGGCGACCACAATCAGACGCCACACATATACTTTGCCAGCGAGGGTTTCTTGAGTTCATGGCAATCATGCCCGACACCTCTATTGCCGGTTGGCACCCAGCCTTGCGAACAATGCCAACATAGCATCTCCTCATAGATGGGGGGAAGTTAAGCGCTTACCACCCGAGAGCAGTGAAAGGGGTTGCCTGTCGGTCGATCACACGGCGTCGCTTGCAGACTGCGAATTATATATATATATATATATAGTAAGTTCAGACAGCAGCGGCCCCCCCCCCTGAGGTCGATGGCGCTCGAGGTGACTGACGTTTGGCCGCTTCAAAGCAGGCAGGTGGCAAGCAGTGGCCTCACGGTCATCACAGCACTGCTCCATTTGGATCCACGGACAGTGGACGGACAAGTCGTTCTTGTCCTCCTGGCTAAGGACGACTTGTGCGTACAATATGAAAGTGCACTTGGCAGGAGGAGCACAAGCGCCATCGGTACTGAGCAAGGTTGGGGGGGGGTAAACGGAGACTGCCCTTGATAATACGCCGTGATCGTGGGTGCATCGTCAGTCCATACGAGCAGCTGCAGGCGGGGCCCGGTCCTCACTACCACCTTCTCGTCATTCCCCCGCTTACAAGATGCCGCGCCCTGGGATACGGCCCTGCAGCTTTTTCCCACCAGCCACGGCAAGTACGAACATCTTGCCACGTTTCGAATCAGGGTGCCGCCAATTGGCGGTGACGGAGCGCGCGGCGGGCGATGTTCCTACCAGCCATGATCCTGAAGTGTCAACCAACTGAGCGGTCTTGGCCTTCTGCGTGCTGGCCGTGCACTCGCTGCGGCCTTCCGGCTTTCGGCAGGGGAGTTAATTTTCCGGCAGCTGGTTTGTCGGATTTGAGGCTCCTCACTCCTAAGTACTTTCCGCCGGCTAGCTACTCAGACTTGCATCTCCTAACTCGAGGTTACTGAGCGTTCCCTGGCTGATGTCTTAGTCCTAGTCCTCCGTACTCCGGCTCCTTCAGACCTTGTCCATTCCTTTGGGCTGGCCTTTCCCAGCCACCAGTCAATCTGGCCGCGCTTCCTTTAACCACTGAGTGGTCCATCCTCCCCCCGTTTTGCCATAGCTTCTTCAGGCCCCTTCGTAGTTGCTAAGCGGGTTTGGCCCCTTCGGCCTCTTGTCAATTCTTTTCGGGCTGGCTTTTCACAGCCATTGCCTCCGTTGGGAGTGTCACTTCTTCTGCGCTTTTCGGCCCCTTGTAGACCTTGAACAGTGCTTCGGGCCGGCCTCTCACAGCCATTGCCGTAAACTGGAAGAGCCGTTTGCTTGTTGGCCCACGCTCGCCAGCAACTTGAAAGCCGACGCTGCTTGTACAGAAGAAGTTGCACAAGCACAAGGACCACCCGGCGGGTGACACCTTTTACCACCTAGCCATGGACATCCATGGGTGTTACGGGGGTCGGTGGTCCTCGTTACTTTCGCTGCTGGCATCTCAAGCTGACCAGCGGCGCCGGGAACAGGGTGCAGCACTTCCTGGAGGCTCGGTGCCTTCAGGTCTTGTGTCCTGCTACCGCATGGGATTGCCTATATCTCTCCCAAGCGCTTGTTTTGCACCGCCGCGCCGGTCGCGCCCTTGCAGCAGCCTCTGGCTTGCGCAGCGGGGTTGCTGGTCCTCCCCTCAGCTCATCTGACTTCCTACTGCTGACACGGGGGTATGGAGGGCGCCCTGTCTAGCCTTTGGCTCCGTCATGAACACCTGTATGCATCTGGCTGGCAGTTTACAGCCGATTCTTTGACATCAGTAGCCGCATTCCTTCTTTGTACAGGGCTGACTTTTCGCGCCCGCCACCGCCGCCGCCACCGCCGCCGCCGCCGCCGCCGCTGCCGCGAGCGNGCCGCGCGGAGGCGGCGCAGACGGCCGATGCTGCCGCCTCAGCGGCGTGGCCATCAGCTGTGCCGTCAACGGCGCGGCTGAGTCTCGCCGCCCCGGCTGACCGGGCGGCGGCGTCGGCCAGGCGAGGCAAGGCGCTCATGGACAGCAACGCCCCGCCCGGCTCGACGCAGGAGCGGCACCCAGGTCCCCGTACCGGCGGCGGCGGCGGCAACGGCGAGGCGGCGGCCGCGGACGACGCGGAGCTGCGCGCAGCGTGGTTGGCGCGCTGCCTGCCAGTGGTCGCTCAGCCGGAGCACGACATTGCGGCGGGCTTCAGCCTCACGCGCGTGTTCGCCACCTTCCGAGCCGATGCCGCCTGCGGCGAGACGCTCTGCGAGCTCGTTCTTGCCTACAAGGTCTGCCGCCGCCGCCGACCCCCCCCCCCGCCCATCACTCTGTCTCGGCCCATTGCCAGCTCCGACTCTTGCAGTCGGATCCTCTATTTACATGCAGACGAGGGCGTCACTCATCCATGCAGTGATGCTGGGATTCTGTCGGTGGCCATAACGCCCCCATAATAGCTATGGCAGGGCTCGTCTTTGGGCGGCTGGTCGCTGCGGGCAAAGCGGCACAGGCTGTGCTGCTTCTCAGGCCCTGCATTGACTGCGTCCTGAGCGAGCACGCCCTGCTCCAGGGCGAAGCGAGCTACAGCCGGACCGACCCTTACAACGTGAATCACTTCGCCACGCTCTTCTACCTGTCCTTCAATCGCCTCGTGTGCGCCCCTCGTACGCGCGTGTCTGGTCCTTCCACTTCGTTGTCCACGGTCTCCTCTGGGTTTAGGTTCAGGGTTTGTGCTTTACATCCGGTTGAGCGCAACACAGTGTCTCAAATGTGACAGTCATCTCATCTCTTTCGTCACTGCACACATATGCTCACTGATGGCAATTTCCCCCGCCTGGCAGAAGTCCTTACAGTAGCAAGCTCAATCTGCAGATTTGGCAGGACGGCTGACCTGGACTACGTTACGCTTACGGACGTGAGGCTGCACGAAACAGCAGCTGGAAGCCGCCCATGGCGCAGCTTGCGCACGCGGGACCACGCGGGGACACAGACGTGGTCGCAGGGGAACAAGGGCAACCTCCTCAACTGGCTGTCCCTCTTCTACCACTACCGGGAGGACATCCCCTACGACGTTTGCCAGGTGCGCTAAGGAGCCGCCGAGGCTGCCAGAGATGGCAGACAGGGACTCTGTCGTGTGAGGATGAGAAAACTGTTGTCATGTAGAACCCTCGACCTTGATACTTCGCAGGATACAATCGTAATGATCCTGTGCATCCTGATAAGCGTGCTGCCCATTGGCACAGTCACAAGCTTCATCTTCAGATGTATTGCGAGCCGTGGCATGCATGACATTCCAACCTTTTATAATCTCAACAAATGGCGCCCTTCGGACCCTTCAGTATGACAGACCCTTCTGAAAAGTACTGGGAAGGGTCTAGGTAGTGGAGAGGCTTGAACAATGGCGTCCTTACATTAAGCTGCCTTGAGGAGCGAGTGCAGAAGATTGGTGACCGGCCAATCATCTACGTCAATACTGCAAACCACCTTATGGGTGAAAGGAACAACAATCCCGGGCTACCCTTGAGGTTATGGAGTGACTATGTCATCATGGACGGCGGGGTCGAGGAAGCAGAGGCGTTCGCCCACAACCACATCCCACAGAAGCCTGTCTTGTGGGCACCATGGCATGGCAGCTGTGGCTGGCCTCCCATTGCAAGGCCACGGCAGAAGGCTTGCCGAGCAGCCTGTTGTAGAAAGCATTTGACATGACGTACGTAGTTGCTGTGCCTGGTGGCCCGCTTTTGTAGCCTCCATATCCAATTGGAGCTACTTGACCACCGCAGTATCCATGTAGAATTAGGTGGACATCATTGAGATGGTACGAAGCTTACACTGGACATGGGTGCCATTGCTTTAATACTATGTTATTTCTTTGCAAAATGGGCGGGGTGTAGGTGGGTGAGAGAGCAATGGCCAAAAACATTATGCTGACTGGAAATGACCTTGTCACTGCAAGAGCTTGCTACATGTTTCAATGTTGCAGAGTGCACAAAGAAGTTGCCCTTCAGCATACATGCTATGAGAGTGCTGTAAGTCTGTACAAAGAATGTGGCAAGATAGGGACATGTACAGGGTTTCGAGGATGTCTACTGGAAGTTCTGGTCACCATCCTACGTCCTGAGATCAAGGGGATCGCGGACCTGCAACCAGCCTCGACCTTGACCTGAACGAGCACTTGGGAGGCCGGCAGCTCCGTGACTGTACACCCGCTGTGCTTTTGGAGCTCGTTCTTTCTCGTATTTACAAGCTGGCCGCTTGCTTCTGCCACCACGAGCGCTGACTGCAACTTGCAATGAGACGCTGCTGGTGGCAGTGCCAGCAGCTTGGGATTGCTGATCTGCAGAGGTAGCACCAACGAGCGAGCTAGTGTTAACACACAAGTCAAAGCACTCTGCTAGATTTTACTGTACAATGCATGAAGAGCCTCCTCAGCCGAAAAAAGGTGGCAATGCGTGCCTCTTCCAGCTGAGCTGCCAAAGGGCAACTCAGAGGGCAGAGGACATATATACAGAGCGACTGGATTGGGAAGCCATCATCGCACACTATGGCGGCGGCGCACCAAGGATCAGCGGAGGAGGCAGAGGCCGTCCACGGGTCGTGGCGACGCGAGCTGCGTGGCGCCGCCAGCAAGCTCTGCCCCAAGCTGGCCCTTGGTCCCAGCGCCGCAGGCCAGGACTCGGCCGTGCTGTGTCAGCAGCAGGCAGTGTGCGTCGTAGCTTGCAAACTTGGTCGCCGAAGCCTGCACGATACGTTCGCCCGCCAGCAGCCCGATGGGCCGCATTCGCCGCGGCTGTGCCACGTCTGGGCCATCCTCGCCCTCTTCCCCTCCGCCATCTCCTGCCGCACCGCCGCCGTCGCCGACCTCTCCGCCGCCACGCTCCTGCTGCCTCACATTTAGAGGTTGAGAGAGGCTGCCATTGACAGCCAATCCTACGCGCTTCTAAATAGGTGTTAAGCCCGTGGCATCTAGTATCACATTTGTCATCGCAACTGGCTCACAATAATCAGGTCCACCTGGAAATGGGTCTTAGAGGGTACACGTATTGAAGGGGTCCGTGCAAGCAAAGATACAAAGCTAACAAGAGTGCCTCACCGCATCCAGCAAGTCCTCGCCGTCATCTTCGCCGTGACCCAGGCATGTAGAGTCATTGCACCCGAATGACCACACCTCGCCTTCCGCCGACAGCACGAATGTGGTGTAGTCACCGGCGGAGACGTGCACAGAAGGCACACCCGCAAGGCTAGCGACGACCTTGGGCACCACCTCGTAGTCGGTCAGCCCGTGGCCCAGGCACCCATGCCTGCATGTAACGATTGGGTCAGAAGGCCTCACTCAAAAGACAAGCTTGTGCAGGAACAAGCAGCTGGAGCAGGCAAGGTGTTGCCATGACGACATTGCCACCACAAATAGCAGTGACATCCAAGATATTTGGCTCCACATGGTCTGCTCTGCTGGCAGGTCCATGACTTGTTACTACTTCATTGGTCTTCTTGTTCTTCCAAGTGTCAGATTTCAGCTTGGAGGGCCTGGCCAGGAGCATGCAGCATGACAAAGCTGAAGCAAGTTCCATTGTGCCCAAGGTGGGGAGGTAGCTAAGGAGGAGGAGGCACACCTGCCCCAGCCCCAGGTGCAGATGCGGCCATCCGCACCGAGAGCCGCGGCATGCCAGGCGCCGGCAGCCAGCGCCACCGGCTGGAAGCCGATCGCGCGGAACTCTGCAATCTCTCGCGGTGCCCGCTCGTCTGTCCGTGTGCCATGACCAAGCTTGCCACCAAGGCCGCATCCCAAAGAAAACACCCGTCTGAGCGCACCATTCCAGCAAGGCCGATTCAGGCTACAGTCACTGTGCAGTCTCTAAGTGAAGTCTCTAAGTGAGTCCCGGCTACTTTACGTGGCAGCAAGGCCCCACAATATGACGATCAGGCTCAATCAGTGTCGTCATGGCAAGACAGGCAATGGTCCAAGTCACACCTGTCGTGAGTGAGGACCATGAGGTAGCAGTAGCCAGCTGCGACCTGCACAACTGGGCAGCCATCGAGCGGGCCACCGAGGAGGTGCGGCGTGCGGTCGTCAACGTTGGTGTGGTGGCCCAGGCGCTCGCCGGCACCCCACGAGAGCGTGTACACGCGGCCCTCCCGTGATAGCACCGCTGTGAAGAAGTTGCCGAGCGCCACCTGGCGCCACCGTGCGGACAGCCTCGCAAGGTGCGGAGCCTGAGTAGCCGCACATCCCATGGCTGACGCCAGTGGCTACTGCTGGCTTTGGACTGGTCATGGTAGAGCAGCTGCCAGCTGTGCCGACAAGGTGCCTGGGACCACCCACCTGGACGACAAAGATGCCAGCCAGCGACTCGACGAGGGTGGGCGTGGCAACAGCGCGCGGCGATGCAGCCGCATGCTCAGCCTCGCCATAGCAGTCCTTGCCGAACATGTACACGGCGCCGCACTCGGTTACGACCATGCTCCGGCTCTTGGCTGCCGCCACGTGTGTTGCTCGGTGGCCCTGCAGCCCGCTGCACGGCAAAATAGCTGGAGGGCTAAGACAAGAGCATGGGCAGCAGCTCGACATTCGACACCGCAGCTCCAGCGCTAGCGCCCTGGTGGCGGCAGAGGCAAGGCAGGTACCAGATGACATGGGGCCGCGCCTCGTTCTCGCGCCCGCCGTGGCCGAGCTGCCCGTGGGCACCTGCGCCAAAGGAGAGCACGGCGCCGGACGAGGCTGCGGCGAGGCTGTGGCCGGCTCCTGCAACGACCTGCGGCGCCCCGCGCCGGTAGGAGGCTTCGCCTGCAGACAGATACGCCAGCACGCGCTTTCACGACCCCCCGCACCGCGTCCGTAAATCGTCTTGGTCCTGCGGCACGCTCTCAACGCCGACCGCCGGCATTGCAGTCGGATGCCGACCGTGCTGCAGCCATCGTCGCGGCTATTTCCTGGCTGATCGTAACCCAGATCGCATGCATGCATGGTGGAGAGCCTGCGGGCGGCCGCAAGGCCTCCCTCAATTGGGCCGGTGCTGCCAAACGTGTCCAACTGGCTAGCCGAAGTGGCAGTGCATGGCGCCCAATTGGGTGGGAGATACAGGTGGCTGCCAAGCGATACCTGCGGTGGCATGGTGGCGAAGCACGGCCGCCGGTTGCACATGTCCAGCGCCGCGACCTCCGGCAGGGGTAGCGAGGCGTCCGGCGGGAAGTGCGCAGGCCGGCGGAAGTACGTGCATGTCGCCTGCGAGGAGCCAGGCAATTGACCCCAATTGAGATAACTATCCAGTCATAAGTGTGGGCGTCTCAAGCAATGCCGGATGCTGGCCATGGAGCCGTCGTATCAGCAATGCCTCGCATGCCCATCAAAGGCAAGGGCGCTGTCGGCAACAGGCACCGGGCCACGAATGTGACCCGACTATTAGTGCTGAATTCGTGAGCAGTAATGTCAATGGTGATGGATTCCGCATGCAGCACATGGTGGCCAATTGCCTCTCACTTCGAGTCGTGCGAGGTCAGCGGGGCCCAGGGAGCCGCCGCCGAGGACGTGGAGGACGAGGGAGGGGTCGGCGGCTAGCGCAAAGTCGCCGGCCTCGCGGTGGCCACGCCAGGCCGGCTTGCGGCCCGGCGGCTCTGAGGGCCCCGCCGCCAATTCGAGCTCCCCGGAAGGCGCGAGGCGCAACTGGAGCTGCAGGCCGGAGTCGCCGCCGGCGGCCGCCTGCCGGAGGCACGTCGCCGTCGCCGCCGCCGCCGTGCAGCCGG
>WELB01000020.1:665181-684717 GCA_009602725.1 Spirogloea muscicola
GCTGCCCGTGAAGACAGGAGGCGCTTGGTAGGGGAGGACGAGCTCGGCTCCCGCCGGGGTAGAGGAGGCCGGGGCGCCCGAGGCCGCCGCCGCGGGGCTTGAAGCGTCGGGAGGAGCAGCTGTCGCTGGCGCAGGCACGGGGAACTGCTGCCCAGCCGAGGGTGACCGGGGGAACTCGGCAGCGGCGAGGCAACCAGAGGGGCGGGGGCAGGGTCTGGCGCGGCCTTGAGCGTGGCGCCCGAAGAAGCCCCGGGGCCTGGCGCGGCCATGAGCTCGTCGGCGCCAGCTCGCCAGCCGGCGGCAGCGGGGGGCGAAAGGACCGCCGCCGCCGCCGCGGCGGCGGCGGCGGCGGCGCGGGGGGCAAGCGCGGGCGCGCCAACGGTCGGGTTGGGGGTGGGCCAAGAGGGGAAAGATGAAGAATGTAGTAGGGCTGCCAGGGACTGCTGAAGGGAGTCATCATATTCCTTGTAGAGCTCCGCCACCATGCCCAATGGGGCAACAGTCCGTTGCAGATAGCAAGCCCGACATCGTTCTCATCGACGCATTCCAACCAGGGGCACCCACACTGACTGTGCCAGGTTGGGCGACACATCATGCGTTGAGAAAGAAGGAGAGGCACAATAGTGACCACCCCTGGGGCGACCACTTCTTCCCATGCGCCATGGACATATGCGGCGGCTACAGAACGAAGTGGTCTTCCCGCCTGGCACTGCATGTCAATGCCCGCCGACGTAGTCGGGCGGGTAGCTTAGGGCATCCTAGCGTCCCGCAAGCCATCGTTGCATGCTATAGAATGCGGCTATCATTGAGTCTACAGCGCTTCCAGGCACTCGCAATAAGCCAGCGTGCTGGTCGTGCATTAGCCCAGGCTAATGGCTTCCGTGGTGGTGGTTTGGCGCCTCAGCATAGCTTGTTATATATGCATGTGCTCACTCGGGGATATTTAGTGTCCCCCTTAGCCAGCTCATTACCCAGTTAAAAGGATATTTGTAAGGCTAGAATTGGCCTCCCATTCAGTTTCATGCGCAACGCGCGCCTTCTCTCTTGCATAGCTGTGAGGTGTTGGCGCCTTTCGGCACTATGGACTTTGTCCATTCTTTCCGTCACTGTATTAGCTCAAATAGGCCGCGCTTATATTGCATGCGCACTGCGCGCCTTCTCTCTCTTTCTAAGCTGGCCATTAACAGCCCCCGGCCCCGTTGGAAGAGCTCACTTCTTATACTCTACAGTGGAATGGCGCTCCCGGCGGCGCTGCCGTTCTCCCCTTAGCTCGCCCAAAGAAAGAAAGTGGCTCTCCCAAAAGAAAGCGGCTGCTGATATCTTTCCCAAAGGCGGCGAGGCTGTGACAAAGCCAGCCCGAGAGAGATAGGGAGAGTCTTTTCCAGTAAAGGGCGATGGCTGTGAATGGCCAGCCCAGGAAACAACAAAAGGTCGAATGGGCCAGAGAAGCGCTAAAGAGAAAGCACACGGCGAATGATCCACTGGGTGCTCAATGTTGCCCGTTGAGCAGCCGCAGATCAGAGAAGCTGGTCTTTGGGCACTTCATTCCCTTCTGTAGCCAGAGGCCGCAGCCAAAGCTCAACCAGCACGCAGATGCAACGCGTGTGCCATTGACGACTGAGCAACACGGACATGCGCATGCAAGTAAGGCGCTTAGAGCCACGGTCCATATGAGAGCTCCTTAGCTCCTGTAGTGAGTAAATGGGTTGATGGCCGCAAAGGGCTGCATCTCTGCATGGCCAGTGCAGGCCCGATCAAATTCTTGGGCTAGAGTGCGTGCTTCTCATATGGGTAGTTTAAGTAAAGCCCCTATTGAGTTTGAACTTTTGAGCTTCATTCAAGCTTTCATCGACTCAAGGGCACAGCCTCGTCGTAGACCTCTGTACTAAATCGGAATACTTCCTTTTGGGCATTTCTCACACTGGCGGACGCAAATAAGCAGTGAAAATGCAAGTGAAGATGCAGAGCAGTGAAGATGCTGCTGTTTATGCTGTTGGTCTCCAGTCATCCTCAATCAGCAGGCATATGCATGTTATGCATGTTCGTTATTGGATTTGCTGACAATCGAGATGCATACATGACTTGTCAATAGATTACAACATAGCTAAGTTCAACTCATGATTCATCATGAATCATGAATACTGGAATGAGGCAGTGCCTCGTGCATGAATGGAAGCATTCAATGGCATAAGCTTCAGAGACTGAATGAGCTGCCGTCATCTTATCGTTGCAGGCTGAATCAATGAGATCCTTATTCCTTGCCAATCTGCTCACGTACCAATGCTTTGAACTTGACTCCGCGTTCTCTTTCAACCTATCAAGGACATTTCGTGCCCTAGAGCCTGGTACTTTGATGAGTTAGGCCTGGTACAGTTGCTACTCTCTACGAACTCCGACATTAGTTGACCACTCAATTATTTAATGACTTCTTGCTAGCTATCCACCTCCCCTCTGCCACGGAAGGTCATTAGCTCACATGTTGCTGTATACCCATGCAAGTCCATACTACAATGCTGGCTGCAAGGTGTTCACCAAATGAAGACCAAATAGTATGACAGAAAAGGGGGAGAGTCAGGGCGACGGTTTGGTCTAAGGGCCACTGGCCAAAGTGGTCAATGGTGATGTTCAAAGCAGTGACTCAGGCCGAGCCCCGAAGAGTGTCACTTGAGCTCCCAAAAGCCAGTGATTGCTAAAGGTACGAAGGTTGCACAGTGCAGCCCATGAAGGTTGAGCAACCCTTGAGGATGATACGCATGCAACTTGTAGCTTGCACTTACACCCTGTTGATCCTGGATCTCCTTAGGACTGCACCTTGGAGCTGTCAAAAGCAAATAGGCGTCGAGCATTCTCATAAGCTGCCTCGGCGACTTCGTCTTGTGGCTTTCCCATCAAAGTTGCCACTCTTTTCAAGACCTTCACCATGAAAGTATAAAGTTGTCCATATCAGGAAGGTGATACCACACCATGGCAGCAAATCTCTGGTCCTGATCCTGGTGAACCTACTCTACGAGTCTTGTCTTGGATTTATCATGGATCCTCCAACATTTGATGCACAAACTATGTTCTCCTTTTGATACTAGATACTAGTTGCAAATTTATGTATGCAAATTTGCATTTTTGTCAGGACATACCACTGCCAGATTGGCTGGAGTATTATATTTAGCTTCAGCTGCATCTGCATCAGACGCTGACAGGTGTCTCCCATTGTTGATTCTGCACAATCACAAAGGCTGCTGAAAACTGATACACTGGCACCTGCAAACAGGTGTCAGTGTATCAATATGTCTTCTATGTCTTCTATGCACCGTATGTTAGGTTCTTCTTACCCATGCTCCGGTTTTCTGGCCTCAGCTTCTGATTCCTCTGGTGCTGGTAAAGCATCTGGTGCATCTGTTTCTAGCAGGAGTCTTGTCAATGGTACCTTCAACAAGGTTACTGCAATCCTTCGTCAGTTCCTCTTACTGTTCTTTTTCTCTGTTGCAAGTAAATACAAGTGGATCTAGTCAAGCAGGACGTCCTATGCAAACTAAGAGCTATACACAGGCTGGTATAAAGCATGATTGATAAGTGATAAAGATACTTATTAAATAAGTTTTTGGGACGTAAAGCTTTACTGAAAGGCAGTGGAAAACAGACTCAGCCAAAGATCTGACACAAGCAAGAATATGAACCGAAAGTGTAACTCATGTGCCACATGGGCCTTCGACTCAGAGACACATACTCCCAGATTCACTTACTCTGTGCAGTATCTGAGATGCCTTCTTTGCTTTCATATGGGTAATGAAACCAGAAATTGAGAAGTATGCCCCTTGCTTGCATAACGAATCAACCATTGCTGCTGAACCCATGTATGAGTGTAGAATCAAGCCGGCCGGGAAGTCCCCCAAGGTCCTGGATAGGAGAGAGAGCTGCATATGGAGTGTGTCAGTTGCTTTGCAGTGTACTGCACTCAACACTCCAGAGTGTCCATCACAAGCTGTAGGGCTGCCCTGTGTGACTAGAGAAACTGTTCTATGAGATGTAGGCTACCATAGGTTTAGGCAGCAGGCAGCCTTATATAACGTCCATAAGCACCATATAAAATACACGACCAGGTACAAACTGCCTTCAGAAGTAGAGTACATTCACACCCTGAGGGTCCAACCTAAGCGTATTCTCCAGGTCGCCATAAGCCCGAACACAGTGGACAGCGACAGGCCTCTTTAACTCCTGTGCTAGTTGTAGCTGTTGGCGCATCACGTCAATCTGCATCTAAGCAACTTAAAGGCATTCAATACAAGGCAACCACATGTACAAGCATAGTGGCAGTGACAGCTGAAACATCAAAGGGTCCAGCAAGAAAGAAGGCCACTAGTGGAAACTGCAAGTCGTCTGTACTGCTTTGACATCAAATCAGGTCTCCGTTGACTGTTCAAGACTACTCGGAGGATGGCAATCACACTTGCTCAGTCAGCAAGTAATCTGACCTGGACGGTGAGGTCTGCTTTCTGCCCTCGAGGGCCTTTGTCAATGCCAACCTGCATCCAAGCATGGCTCCTTCAGGTGCAAAAAGGGGCACACTGCAGCCGTCAACTTAGACATCACCTTCGAAAAAAGATTCACGTTGTAGCGGTTTGTGCACTAATCTCTGCAGTTCTCATCAGCCTGCCTCTTTCTTTCAGTAACAAGAGTCAGTGTTTGCCACTGTGCAGTTACCTCACCTACAGCAGCCCCTGGCACTTCCAGAAGCAAGTTCTTGAGCTTCGTCAACCACGATGATGAACGATCTTCGACAAACCTGCAGAGCACCAACCAGTGCTATCTCCAGTCACTATCAGCCCCTTGAAAGTCAACAAAGCGCAGCAGCATATTTATTGTAGCAGGGGCCTCGTTTAAGCTCAGTACAATATGGCTGACAACGAGCAAAAGAATGGCGGAACGAGGAGGTGTAAGCAGCAGTAAGCGACTTTGGTGAAAGGCAAGGGGCAGGACCCCCCAACCCTCCCCCTCACGAGAGGTGGTGTAGCCGGCGGTTTAGCGGGTGTAGCATGCTTGACACTTCATGCTTATCCCACCAATGCTAAGCACCCATCACCAGGGGGCCACAGAAAAGGCGGATGGCAGAGTGCGGTGGCGGTATATACATTGGTGGCTACTAATGTAGCTAAAGTTGGGCGCATCCTAGCAGTTGAAGTCGCTACTGTGAAGCACACAATGTCAACCTGACAATCATAAGGGCGTGCCCGGCTGGAACACTTAAGAGCACTGTATTGTTGCTTGACTTCTGGTTTCTAAACAAGTTCAGCCATCAAGACGGGTGCTACTCCTGCTAAGGCAAGGTGGGAGTGGAGGATAAGCACCAAGGATGCAGGCCAAAGGACGGAATAACAGCTTGGTGTCTCTCGCCAAGCTCCCTCACGTGATCCCAGTCGCTCTGCACGATCGACAACCTTGGTTGCATAAATTTACCACTCCACTGGCTTCGACGTCTACTACAATGCCCTGCTCTAGTGACCAGACCCTGTCCACTGAGTCTTACTGCAGCTTTGAAGAAGGTCTCGAAAATGGACTTGGACTAAGTGGCCAATGAGCTACAGCACGAACTCCTGGGGTGCAATTAGGCAACAGGCTGTCAGAAGATATCCAAATGTAATGCTTTACATGGTACTCGTGGCTTCTGTGACATATTATGCAACGGCCGAACCCTCACTGGCCACAGTCTCGACATGCAAGAGCACAGCCAAAGCCAATAAGGAGGGCTGTCCAAAGGCTCCAGCGCACCTCGGAGGTGCCGTTGGCGACGAGCCACCTCACTCCCGCCGCGCCGGCATCGGCGAGCAGCCGCTCCAGTTGGCCGCCGAGCCGGGGATCCTGGAGGTGGCAGTGGGCGTCGAAGAGGCGCATCTTTGCGAGCTCTGCCACCGGGCCGCCCTCGAGCTGCTGCTGGGACTCCATTCACGCGATGTCAGCCGCCACCATGCCGCTACGCCACCGACGCCGCCGCCGCCGCCGTCGCCGCCGTGCTACGCTGCCGCCGCTGCTGCCGCCGCAGCCGCCGGTGGCGCAGTCGCCGGAGGGGCCATTGGCGACGTGGGCTGGCCTTTCACAGCCCTCGTCCCCTTTGGATGAGCTTACATTTACAACAAACGGCCCTCCCACAGCCCAAACGGGCGACCCCTGCGGCGCCGCCCAAGTTGCCCAGTCGCACAGCAAATCCGCCAATGGCACGGATTCTTGGGATGCATTCCCCGCGTCCCCGCGCCTCAATGGGGAATGCATACATACGATCGGACGGTCTTAGGAGCCTCCGGCGGTGGCGTGGGACGCCACGTGGCGCTACCGACGGCCCACCGTCCCTTTTAACCCATCACGAGCGGATAGAAAGGTCGGAAGGGGCCTGGATTTCCGGCTTGCCGCACTCGAGTCTGTTGACTAATGCCATGCACGCCTGGGCCAGATCATACGTCCTTTACTCGCCCAGTCGAAGTGCACCGATCAATATCCGCCCCTCGAAGCAAGGCGGGGGGCTGCTCCTCGAACCCCCGCCCCAAGAGTCGCACTCAGGCAGTTACCATTCCTGCCCTCCCAGCCAGCGCCGCCGCCAGTGCCGTCGCCGCCTCCGCAGCCGCCTCCGCCGCCGAGGAATCGGCTTCTGCAGCACCTGCGGCCATGGCTGCAACGGCTCTCCAGGGCGCTGCGCTGGCGGCCGGCTCCTACGCGGCTTTTGGTGGCGCTGGGGGCCCGGCGTCCTCGGGCAGCAGGATATCGTCCAGGCAGGTCAGTGCCGCGCTGCAAACCTCATGGCAGAGTCCTTGGTATACTGCATTGCACCTCATGCAATGTGTCACGTATTGTTACGTTTTGCGTTAGAAGAAAAGGCCAGATGAATGGATCTGGGAGGAGCAGTTTGGGCGACCGGCCAGGCAACTGTAGGCGGCAGAGTTGTGCTGCGAAGGTAGACGGGCTTCGCAGGAGCTCGAGCGCGTCGTACAACCTTGGCAAGATGTTGATACCTAGAGCCACATTTCGCGCTTGGTCTATTGGCACTGAGTCTTTGGACTTGCCTAGGGTCTGAGGAAGGTGACAGTCGAGTGCTAGAAGGGCCCTTTTGTCTGCCCAGTGACTATGTAGAGAAGCTACTAATCAATTTGTACACCATGTCGTCACCAAGACGCAGTCCTGATCGGCCTGGGTCCTTATCAAGGACAACTTATGGTTAGCTGACACAGTGAGGCATAAGCCATTTCAATCCATGCAAGGATAGGGTTAGCAAAGACATTGATGACATCAGGTGACAAATGTTGCTGCAAACTCGCTTGCAGGTGAGCTTCTTAGGCAGCAACACTCTATCCCAGTCCCTTGAGAAGCGCAACAATGTTTGCAAAGCTCACCGACGCGACAATCTGTCAGGTAAGCAGTGTGACTTATATCTAGCCTCGTGCAATCAGGCAATCAGACTAAGATAAGCACTGTGCAGTGTATCAAAGCAATCTGAAATCTTTGTCTTCCTTCTTAGCAATGTCTCTTACGTAGCCAGTACAATGGTCCGAGTGATCCAGGGGTTCAAAACTGAAGTTTAGCTTTTACAGGTCTGGCCGATTGTCACGCTCACAGGATAGTATTGCTGGCTGACTTGCAACAATCCTCTTGCAGTGAGGGCAGCTGTTGCTACTGATGAAGCACCCGTTAAGGCAAAGAAAGTGTCGAGGAAGGATGAGGAAGGGGTCCAGGTCAATCTCTTCAAGCCCAAGGAGCCCTACATTGGGAGGTGTCTGCTGAACACCAAAATCGTTGGTGATGATGCTCCCGGGGAAACCTGGCATATGGTCTTCACCACTGAAGGTAAGCTGCTCTTATGCTCACGCTCTAATGTTCACTGAGACTATAAGGACAAGGTAGAAAGTAACCCTCAGGTGAATTTAGTCCAGCTGCAGTAAGCCTGCATTTTAATGGAGTTACTTGGATCTAAGCTTGTGCTTGTGCTTTTGAACTCATCCTGCGCTGAGGTACAAGCTAGTCTGTGCTTTCAGGCAAGGTTCCGTACAAGGAGGGACAGTCGATTGGTGTTGTCCCACCTGGTCTGGACAAGAATGGAAAGCCCGAGAAGCTGCGTCTGTACTCTATTGCAAGTTCTGCTCCTGGCGATTTTGGCGACTACAAGACGGTACAATCTGATTGTAGCCAATGTGCCTCGATTGGCAAGACGACCAGCTTATCTGCTCGTCATGGCCAGCTATTTGCAGGCCGTGACAGGCTGATGCTTCCCTTTACTTGAGCCACATGAGCTCAGCCACCTATACTGTACAATACGGTACCTACAGGTAGATGCTCATGGCCCAGAGGGAAAGGACATGGTAGCTTTATAGAATACTGAAACGTTTGAGTGCGTGGTCATTTGCAGGTGTCCTTGTGTGTGAAGCGCTTGGTGTACGTCAATGACAAGGGGGAGACCGTGAAGGGCGTGTGCTCCAACTTCCTCTGTAAGGGCCGAGAATGGCAACAGTGTCATCAATACAGCTGGGCTGGGCTGCTGTTCACTCCTGCTATCTTTGCTGTACCAGCTCATGAAAGGATCTCATTTGCTCCTGGATGAAGGTGATCTGCAACCTGGTGAAGAAGTCCAGATTACAGGCCCTGTTGGAAAGGAGATGCTCATGCCTAAAGACCCTGCTGCAACTGTTATCATGGTATGTGCAAGCTTATTGACCATCAAGCGCAAGCATAGGGATGCAAGCACGTGTACCAATCTGCAGAATTCAATTTAGTAGTGCTGTCATCTTGTATGACCAGTGCGTAATGGACAGGCACGCACATTCCTTGCTGCAGTTGGCCACTGGCACTGGCATCGCTCCTTTCCGAGGGTTTTTGTGGCGCATGTTCTTTGAGAAGCACGATGACTACCAGGTGCACTTTTGCGTTCTCCTACACATCTGCATGATGTAATGCATGTCTGGCTTGTTGTATGGGTCTTATTCATTACAAACTTTTCCTTCAATTGCTTTGTTGTTGATTTTGCTGACTGGTGCCCTAGTCTTATTTCCTACAGTTCAAGGGAGTTGCGTGGCTGTTCCTTGGAGTTCCTACGAGTAGCTCACTTCTGTATCGTGAGGTTGACAACAAGCTCAATCAATCTGTCATGTCTATGCTACAACTTGTGCTGTGCGTGCACATAGCTCTTTCAATGAAGGCCTGCAGGTAGTGGTAGTCTTATTTGAGCCATCTCAGGGTTCATGAGTACATTGTATTATTCGTAATTCGAGCTGTGCAGGAGTTTGAGAAGATGAAGGAGAAGTTCCCGGAAAATTTCAGGCTTGACTATGCAGTGTCCAGAGAGCAGACGAATGCCAAGGGCGAGAAGATGTACATTCAAACCCGCATGGCGGAGTATGCGGAGGAGCTCTGGAATTTGTTCAAGAAGGACAGCACCTACACATATATGTGTGGCTTGAAGGGCATGGAGAAGGGCATTGATGATATTATGGCTAGCCTGGCAGAGAAGGACGGTAGGCTCAAGGCTTGGTGAATGTGCATGCAGTCCAGATGTTCTGATAAGCACTGCAAGCACAGATGTGGTTGAGTTGTTGGCGTCCTTGCACATAGCTCAATCACGAAAGTGCATTCTCCTTGAGGAAGTACTGCATAGGCAACAGACAGGAAGCTTCTACCAACCGCTTGCATACACACCTGGCTTGTTCTGATCTAGTGATGCAGGGCAGTCTTAGCATAGCTGAGGCTGAATGCTGATAAGCATCTGTTTGCCTTTGCAGGGTACGTGTGGACTGATTATAAGAAGCAGCTGAAGAAGAGCGAACAGTGGAATGTGGAAACTTACTAAATTAGGCATGCACAATGTACGTTGCTGAAAGAGGGTCGTATATTTGGAGGGACGACCTGCTTCACCCTCCATATTTAGGACTTTAACTTGCTCGTTCCATTGCTCGTGCCACTTGAAACAGCTTTAGGACAAGGTATAAGCCATGCATATGGTCTAGTTGCGGAGCTCTGCATGTATTGCATGCTCTCCGCGCCTCGTTCACTCATTTATCGATTCCACCCTCCTCCATATTGACAAGGAAACCGAATGTTACTTGGCGAACTCAGAACTCAGAGTTATGGTTCTGTTAAAGGATGGAAGAGTGTCCTTTAATTGCAAGCAGCAACATGCACACATGCTGGTAGACTGCATGCATTCAAAGAAGGGCTTTCCCACAGTGGATTGTGATATGACTGGCAGATTAGCTCGGCATTGATTGTCCACTGTGGACACTGTTGTGTTGAGTACTCATTGCGGAAACTTGCAAGCTCAGAGCAGGAAATTCCCATCGGCAGAGGGTGCAGTTGCACAGCAGGCCTGCTCTGCTGGATAAGTTGCCAAGCCAAGCATGCAATCACGGTCGCTGATGACAAGGATAGTGAGCAGACGCACTCTGGACGTGAAAGATGCAGTTGTCAATCAGGTACCAGGGCAAAGCTGCGAGGAGTTGTGATGCCAGTAAGCAATTACGGTGGTGGGCTTCGGTGTTCCCAATTTGACTGCTGGAGCTGCTCAGCCAGAGAAGGCTCTCAATCTATAAGAGGAGCAGTTGCTGTGAAAGGGCAACCCAATTGAATGGACGAGTTCCAGGTGAAAGCCCCAATGTGACAGGACAACTCAATGGGCCAAACGAGAAAAGACGCTCTTGAAAGGGGGCAGTGATTGTAAGGTCAGCACAAAAGGAATGGGCGAGCAGCTCGCCTTTGCACGTGTTGTGCCCCGGCAACAGTAGGCGCCCAGGCCTCTGCCTGCGTCAACTCAGGGCAGTGCTGCAGCTCAAAGCCACTGCAACTCACTAAGTTCCTGCAGCGGGCCATGGGCCATGCATCAGCTCGCTGGCCACGCTCTAGCTGCCGCCTCCGACACGGGGTGACTCTGCTCCCATACGCTGTAGTCTCTTGCATAGCTGTGGTTCTGGCGCCTCTCGGCCGTTGCCAGCCCTCTTCTCTATGGGCGCGAACTTCTCTTTTGTACCTTGTTACTCTAGCTGAGCTGGCCATGCACAGCCCCGGCCCCCGTTGGAAGAGCTTACTTCTGGCTATCACTGGGGTACCGTTTCCCGCTTTCCGGCCGGCCGGAATCTGTCCCTGTGCGACGACCCGCGTGCGACGACCCGCACGCCTGACGCGGATTTGCGCGCCAAACGAAAGGGGATAAGGCGGTTCGCGCCAAAACCATCCCTCCGCCGCTCCCCACCTCCCTCCTCGCCTGCCTCCTCGAGCCCACCCACCCTCCTCCTCTATGCGCCGCCGTCTTGGCTTGCCATCCCTGTGCTTGGCAGGGGTGACCCAATGTGAATGTGGGCTTATTGAGCATGATGCATTGCTCATGGGTGACCACATGCTCAGGTGTGCCAAAGGCAGTGAGCGCACGGGCTCCCACAACCTCCTACGTGACGCCATGTATGGCATCGTCAAGGAGGCGGGATATCAAGTGGCGTTGGAGAGCACTGGGGTGATGCCCATCCTCCTCCGCAATGGGGTCCCTCGGACGAGGCGTGTCGATCTGGTCGGCGTCCCCCTGGGAGGTGGCAAGCGGCTCCTCATGGACGTTGTCCTCACCGACAGCTTCCGGACGAAGGGCCCCATTACTTCTGAGACCGGCTACGCTGTGAAGGTAGCCGAACGGAAGAAGCTGCACAAGTACAAGGACCACCCGGCGGGTGATACCTTTTACCCCCTGGCCATGGACATCCATGGGTGTTACGGGGGTCGGTGGTCCTCGTTACTTTCGCTGCTGGCCTCTCAAGCTGACCAGCGGCGCCGGGAGCAGGGTGCTGCCCTTCCCGGTGGCTCGGTGCCTTTGGGTCTGGTGTCCTGCTACCGTATGCGACTGTCTATGTCCCTGCAGCGCTCCCAAGCGCTTGCTTTGCACCGCCGCGCTGGTCGCGCCCTTGCAGCAGCCTCTGGCTTGCGCAGCGGGGTTGCTCTTCCTCCCCTCAGCTCATCTGACTTCTTACTGCTGACACGGGGGTATTGAGGGCGCCCTGTCTGCCTAGCCTTTGGCTCCGTCATGAACACCTGTATGCATCTGGCTGGCATTTCACAGCCGATTCTTTCATATCAGCAGCCGCTTTCCTTTTCCTCGTCGGCCTGTCCAGCCCCTATCCTCCATGGGCGAACCCTTTCTTCTTCTGTCGGCCTTGTAGACGGCACTGTTCTCCTGGAAGCGCTTCCTCCTCCCTCGGTGGCCTCGCAGCCGACCTGTGTCAATTCTTGACGAGCTGCCTGTTCACATACCTTCGAAAGAGCCACTCTCAGCCGCCTGCTCTTGGCGGCTGTGGCTTCGCCTCCACCGCCGCCTCTCCTTGGCGAGAGCGCCGCCCTCCTCCACTGTTGCGCCTCCAGGAGGCGGGTGACAGGGCCCTCGGCTCTGGCAGGCTCATTGCCGATGCTGCCCACGCCCGCGCTGAGAGCTCCTCCGCCGGGGCGAGCAAAGGGAAGGGTAACGAGTGCTTGTTGATCAAGTGGCACCAGATGGGGCTTGTGGGCCATCGCTCGGTAGCGGCGCCCCGCTCTGGCTCTTGGCGTTTGCGGCGATGGCCAGCGGGCCGCTCCTCAGGCTCCGCTCGTACTTGGTCAACGGCTTTGAGCATGAGCAAGAGCGGCTGAGCTCACCTGACCAGGACTCTGCCGCATTCCGCTTGCCGCCATTGCCGCGACAACATGGAGCTGCGATGCGGCACGGCGGCCCTGCACCTGCTGCCTGCCCGATGCACGGCCGCTGTGGGTCTCGCAATGGGCCCCCGGGTCCCGGTGAGACACATGCACGGCCGCTGGTGGCACTGGCGTTGGCTAGCACCGCAGAAGCGCGTCGCCCGTGGCGCCGGCGCTTGCCGGGGCGCGGTGGACAGCAGTGGAGGCGGCCTCGCTCTGCCGGCGGCAGCGGCTCTGCCCTTCCGCTGGGGCAAGGAGCCAGTCGTGGAGCTGCCATTTGACTACTATCAGGTCTGACGCCACCGCCACTAATCCCCTTCTGCGTCAAGGCCCTGCCTTTGGCCAACTCAGGCCAACTCACCATGCCGTCCCCCATCACCAGCAAGTTCTGAGGCACGATAGATGCTGCCTGCAGCAGTCATTTACCTCCGTGTCCTTATGGTCGTCAGCCGATGGTGCTGGTGCAGGTGCTGGGCGCGCAGACGCACTTCCTCGCCGACTCGATCCAGCGTGCGCATGAGGCGCGCGTGGCGGCGGTGCTGCCGGCAGAGGGGTTCAGCACGGATGCACTGGCAGCAAGGCGCGAGCTTCTGGCGGCGGCGCGTGACACGCTGGCTGATCCGCGGCGCCGCGGCGAGTACAACGACGTGCTGCTGCGCGCCCTGGATGCGGCAGGGCCTGCTGGTGCGGCAGGCGGCGTGGCGAGAGCCATACGATGGAGCCAGGTGCCGGGCGCGCTGTGCCTACTTCTGGAGGCTGGCGACGGTGTTGCGGTGCTGGCCGTCGGCAGCGCACTGCTGCGGGGCCGAGGGCCGGCAGCGCTGCGCGGCACGGCGCGGCGCGACGTGGCGCTGTCGGTCGCGCTCGCGCACTCTGCGGAAGCGCGTGCCCGGCTGGCCAGCAACCCGCCCGACGCCGTTGCGGCGTCCGAGGCTCTCGAGACTGCGCTCCGGATCCTCCAGGTACTGTGCTTGGCGCTGTCGTCACTGACGGGCTCTAACCGCATGCGGAGGTCGCCGTGCGGAGTCCTTGCTCGGGCGATGCTTGCTGGCCACCTTTGACTGTGTGGCAGAGGCCGGCGGGCGCAATCGCAGGACGAGGGCGGCCGGGCGCTAGCTCCGGCGCTGCAGGAGGAGCTGGAGGCGGCCTTGGAGCGGCTGGCGCCACGCTGCGTGCTCGACCTCTTGGCGCTGCCGCTCGGTGCACCGCATGAGGTCGCCCGCCGCGAGAACTTGCAGGTCTGACGATGCCACCGCCCCTCTGCGGCTTACGCGCTTGACCTGCCGCATGCTAGCAGTTAGCAAGGCTGCTAAATGTCGGCTCCATCTGAGTCGTGCGCGCGCTGCAGGGCGTCCGAGCGATGCTGTGGGCGCCTGGCGGCGCAGCGCTGGGCCCGGGGTCGCCGAGCGGGCTCCCGCGCGAGCAGTTCATGCGCGAGGCCTTCATGGTCATGACTGCGGAGGAGCAGGTGCGGCAAGCTGAGCTCCAGCTCCAGTATTGCCTGGCATGAAGCGGACCACAGTAATGCAATGCGCTGTTAAGTTGGCCAGCTATTGTTGCAGCTTGACCACTATTCTAGCTTCACAATTACTCTTGATTACTCAATAATAAGATAATTGGCGGCCCAGGTGGCGCTTCTGAGGGCGACACCGAGCAGCGTGCCTGCTGAGCCCCTGGAGGTGTACAATGGTGGGCTGGCGCTGGCGGCACGGGGCTTTGCGACGCGCCGGCCGGCGCTCGTGCGAGAGGCCGACGACCTGCTCGCGCAGCTGCCGCCGTCGGCGCCGCCGTTGCCGCCGGCACCGCTTGCACCGCGAGGCGTGCAGAGGGGGGGGGACCCCCCGCCAGAGGTTGCGCTGGAGCGTGCAATGTGTGCGCTGCTGCTCGGCCGCATTGGCGCTGCCAGGGCTTGGCTGGGCCTTTCTGGGCCGCCGCCATGGTCAGCGGCCGACCTCGGCATCACGCGCTTTGTGCTGGCGCACTCGCCGGCAGCGGCGGCCGCCGCCGCTGCCGGTAGCAGCGCCGTAAATGGCAGTGAGGATGTGGGCGACGACAACGATGCGCTTCTCCCTGGGCTCTGCCGCCTGCTCGAGCGCTGGCTTGGCGAGGTGCTGCTGCCGCGGTTCCGCGATACTGCCAATGCGCCGTCGGCGCTAGCAGGCTATTTTGACAATGCCAGCGTGCGCGCGTACCTGGAGGGCCTCGACCGTGGCTCACTGCTCGATGCGCTGGCGCACGCTGGCGCCGCAACCCTCGGCACTGTTCACCGCGCCCTCTCGCTCGGGCGCACTGCGTGGCGGCATGGGCGCACTGCCGCTAACGAGGACCTTGCTGATAGCACGGCCTACCGGCTTCGCAGCGGGGTGCTGGCTGCGGAGAGGGCGGCAGATGAGGTGCTGTCTGCTGGCACTCGCAGCGTGCGGCGGACTGCGGCCAGCAACGGTGGCAGCGGCGCAGCGCTCCTTGAGGACAAAGAAGCTTTCCCAGCGCCGGTGACGGCGGCAGCGGCGCTGCAGCCGCCCCTGCCATCGTCTCTGAGCCCATCTGGTGACAGGCGAGCAGCGGCAAGTGGCGACGCAGGCAGCTCCAGCAACGGCACGGTGACTGCCGCCGCGCCTGAACTTGCTGGCAGGCAGCTCGCCGCTCCTCCAAGACCCGCAGCTCTTCCGCAGCTGCCACCAGGGCTGCCGCTGGGGAAGCGCCAGGCCAAGGGCGCCATGGACGTGCTTCAGGAGCGGCTGGCCGGTAACGAAGGGGTTGCTGCAGTCGCCGCCGCGCTCGTCGCGCTGCTGGCACTGGCCATGCACTACCGGCACCAGGCCACTGCTGGTGGCCCCATGGCAATGCGCCAGCATCACAAAATCTCCACCACGACCACAACGACTGTTGGTGCACTGCCGCACCCTGCTCTTACTTCTCTTATGCTGCGCTTTCAGTTGAGTTGATTGAGAATCACAATGTGTTGCAGATCCTTGACCCCCGGTGTCCTTAGCCACTCCCAGTGTGGACCTCCGTTGCTCATTTGTGCCGCCATGGCATGCCTGTACTCTGTCTTTGGCAGGGAAGCCGGCGGCCCCCCGCGAGCACGTCTTGCCTCTTGACAAGCGGCGGGCCGAGGCAGTCGTACGGCAGTGGCAGGCCGCGAAAGCAGACGCGCTTGGGCCACGGCACAATGTCGCTGCATTGCACCAGGTACAGCAATGTCAAGTGTGCAGCTCCACACACTAGTAAGCTGCAGCACCTGCGGGCGGGAGCTAGAAGTGGCCACAAATAATTAGAACCTACAATTGCTGCCCATTCACGTCTTTGGTAGAGCAGCTCAGATACTCCTGTAAGCTTGAGAGCTGCAGTTGTAACTGTCTGAAGCAATCTGATGATAATAGCTTGACTGACAAAAACAGCGGGAGCAATCCTATGATTCTAACAGCTCTTCTTCTTGCACTGTGACTTGGTGCTGGACTTGGTGCTGGCAGGTCCTGGACGGCGCTATGCTGGAAGAGTGGGCAGTCAAGGCTCGCGAGGTGCACCGCCGTGGCCTGCACTGGCAGTATCAGCTCGACGCCGTGCGTGTAGGCAGCCTCATCCTGTCGGAGAGCGGGCGGCGCGCCATGGTGGAGGCTGAGCTGCGCGAGAGTGCGGCATTGGTCGCAGAAGGCGCCGGCGGCGGCCAGCGGAGCTCCTACCGCAGCACGTACACGAGCCGCTACGAGCTGCGCTTTTTTGGCACTAGCACTAGCAGCAGCGGCAGCGGTGGCTGGAAAATAAGCAGCGGCAGCGTCGTGCATGAAAAAACTGAATGAGAGACCCTCACTGCTTCGGTTGTTGACTACCAGCTTCTAAATGTTCACGTTGCCATTTGAACTTTGTCACAAAGCAGAGCCGGCGCTCAACATAGAAAGTCTACGTTGTGCTCACTTGCGAGTTGCATATTCTCATAGCACCACGTCTCACCCACAGAAGCAAGTCTCCAAGTGACTTGAAGGAGATGAGGTAGCCCCAGGTGACTAGGCACATGTATGTGCTTCTTTGCTTCTTGTAAAGTGGGCGGCGTGCATCCACGTAATCATCACAATCATTATTAAAAATGATCCATTGGCACCCAGAATGGGGGGGGGGGGCATGATAAGGAACACAATAGCTGAAGGTAATCATTGGCAGCTAGCAAAATCGCAATCTGCACTACGTCTTGAGAAGGATAATGGTGGCCAGGAGCGTGGACAAGGCAAGCGCTGACTTAACGGAACAGGCACTGTGCGCCATGTAAAGCCATATGTGACATTTCCACAGGCACGGCGTTTTCAGAAAGTAAACCGTCTCCGGCACAGACTGGAGCCATGCTCGGCATATTCCTGCTTTGTCACCACCTTCTGCTCAAACTGCGGGCTGCTTGCAAAGATTGCTCCACCCCTCCATGCGCACAGCTCCGGCCTACAAGCACCGTCCGCATCAAGAGAATGTCATGCGAACAGCTAAGTTCCTATGCAAGGAGCACACAACAGGGATGATTGAAGGTGGAACCACTTGTCGGGCTTGCACAACAGACTGAGCAGATGAGGGATGGGCTTTCTTCTTAGGCCATCGATCGAGTATACCTGTCTGGAAGTATCACGTTGAGGTCGTACTCATCTGGCACAAGAGCCCTCAGCTCCATCTCACTACCAACACACGCCCACGTCGTCGCCCAGGCGGCACCCAAGGGACTGCGTCAGCAATACTAGGACCAGCACAGGCTGGGCACAGAAGCACACGCCCACCTGGTAATTGTGCACAAACACTATTCATGACCATGGGTGTCTTACAGCTTCTCTCGAAAGCCGTGGAAGAGCGTACTGCCGCCAGTCAGCAAGATGCTGCAATGAGCCCAAAGAAAGGACAGCGACAGGAGGTGAGATTGGTCATATCCAAGCGTTGCGTCAGGGGCACACGTGCCTGCAGGCACGCCGTGTCACAATTCCCAGCCAGAGGCGCCCAGGTTTTGCCAACAAGAGGTGATGCACTTAGCAGGATAACTATGTGCATGGCGGCCTGCCCCAGCGAGCACAAAAGTACGGGCCTTGTTTCGTCACATAGTCGACCAACTTTTTTACATTGAGATTAGGGGCGTCCGCTGACCTGGAGTAGAGCAGCGGTTGCATGTCTGCTGGGCAGGCTTTGACGGCATGGACGATGCATTCTGCCAGCCCAGCCTGATTGATACCTGGCCATCAGCCGCAGCATAATTGTCAATCTTGTCTGTCGTTTTGATGGCTTTGCGACGAGCTCATGGTGCACCTCAGAATCCTTGCAGAGGTACTGCTGGCTGACCTTCCTCCATAAAGGTCAATGCAGTGGGACTTAAAACCTCGTGCAACCTCAGCTGAGAGGGTGAGTCCACTTGCACCGAGCAGTGGGCATTGGAGCTCACCCAAGTCCGCGGGGTGGAAGAGCATCTCAGGCACCAGGAATCGCTCATTAGTCAGCGCAATGGTTGTCTGCAGGACTCCAAGACTTGCGAAGAGTCACAGGCAGCGCAAAGACCGGGATGGTGGGCATCCCATGATCAGTACAAAAGCAAGTCGAATTGCGATCTCCATCCCATGTATTGGACACCTGCCGGCTGACATGGACATATGACCATGTCAGACGTCACCTAGTTGGTGGGTGCTGAACACCTGCTCGTCATCCGCCATGCTCCTGCCAGCTGTGGCACCAGTCTTGCTCGAGCCGTCATCTTGCCTCCTGGCGCTGCCACTTGATGTCGAGTGGGCCCCACCTGTCGTAGCCCGCAGCTCGCCCTCGCCGGCAGTGCTGCCTAGTGAGCTCACTCGCTTGGCAGCCTCGGCAGCCGCAGGGTCTCGTACAAAGCCGCGTTTGTGTCGAATGCCGTCCGGGAGAACATACTCCGCACGCATGTAATTATCTGGCCCAGTCTTCCTGGACTACGAGAGCGCAGGGTCAGCGTTGTGGCGCCATTGCTGAGGCATCATCGTGTGGCAGCGAGGCCAGCTGCAGGGGCTCGGCTGAGCTGAGGCACTGAGCACGGCTGACCTTACCTGGCTATCTCAAGGTCCCGTGCTACATTCAGCGAGCAGAAGCAGAGGCGATTCTTCACGTCCTCCAGGATGTACGCCTCGCCGCGGACGTCGAGCGAGCGGTACGACACGAGCTCCACGAGGTAATTCGTCAGGCCCTTGCCACCGAGGTCGATGCGGCGTACTGCGGCGGGCACCACCCGGCCGCCCACCAGCGGCGTCACGTGCGTGAACGAGAAGCCGGCGTCCACAATGACGCCGCATCGCGCCTCGGCCAGCACGCTGCTCGGCTCGGCGATCGCCTGCCAAACAGCCGACCACCGACGGCCTGGCTTTCAGCTCTCGCCAACAAATGTGGGTGTCTCGAGGCCGCCGGAAGGTCGTCGAGCTCTAACGCTGCCCTTAAGGGTTTAAGCTTTAGGATTGAGATTTAGGTGTTAAGGTTTAGGGTTGAAGGGTCTAAGGGTTGGGGTTTGAGGATGAAGGGTAAGTGTTTTAGGGTTTAGGGTATAGTTTAGGGTTTCAGGCTTAGGGTCTAGGCCTGGCACCTGGCACAGGCGGCTGAGCGCCGCCGCGGGCGCCGCGCAGTAAGCCCGCAAGCCGAGCTCCTCGAACACGACCTCGTCGGTGGCGGCGGCGATTGCCGGCAGCGTGAAAGGCGGCTCGGTGAGCAGGAGCGCAGCGGCGTCGGGCGGCGCGACGCCGGCTGCGGCGAAGGCACGGCCCCACACTGCGCGCTGCACGTCCCAGCTCACGACGTACCCGCGGTCGCACGGCCGCCTGGCGCGCAGCAGCGGTGCAGTCAGCGCCGCCGTCGCCAGGACCGGCGCCGCGGCCATGGCAGTCAGCGCCGCCG
>WELB01000020.1:685189-714802 GCA_009602725.1 Spirogloea muscicola
GCCGTGCCGCTGCGCGCCACGGCGGCGGCGACGGCGACGCGCGGCTTCTCAGACCACACGCCGTGACGAAAAGTCTGGGCGCCGCCGCCGCCGCCGCCGCCGCCGCCGCCGCCGCTGCAGGAGCTCTACTTCGGCCTCTTCACGCTGCGCACGGCGGGCGCGTACTTGTACGACGCCGCCGGGAATCGATCCCGCGTCGACCGAGCGGACGGCCGCGGAGACCGCTACTGCGGGTGGGCGCCGCCCGCTTCCTAACGGCGCTGCCGCTCACCTCTGTTATCTGCAACGGTCTTAGTAAGTATTATTTCTAAGTGATTCCGCACATTTTTGGCGTAATGGCGGCCATGGCTTGGCTCTCCGCGAGCCCCTTGATGTGTGAGCCGCTTGTTGCCGTCGTCTGATTGCAAGGGCCCATGTTCGGCGCCGTTCTCTCGCTGGCAGGACCGCTGCGCCGCTGAGTGCCACGCCGTGCAGCCATCTAGTCGTGGACGGCGTGCGATACCTGCTGTTCCCAGACCTTCGGGTTGGTCCCCGGGGCCCACCCTGCGGCGCTCCATTAGGCGGTTGATCTAGCCCATTTTTTGCGAGCTCGCAGCTGCGCTCAGCTGCTAAGTAGGTGAAGTAGGCGGAAGATGCTGACTTCGTGACCTCGTTGCTCTGTTCCGCTCGGAAGTACTGCTGCACGTGCTGCACAGCTGCCAACGGCTGCGGCATCGTGGCACGGGACTGGCTCGCTGGCGCCGCGTACCTGGGCAGTGATGAGGTCGACGGCATCGTCTGTGACAAGTGGTCAGCTCCCACTGCGCATGGCTGGCGCTTCGCTTTGGTCGTGAGACTCAAAGCGCAGCGAAACCCATACCATGGCCTGGTTGCTTCCATGCAAACGGGCCCAACGCCGTGCTCTAATAGCGAGAGTGTGGCGCAGGAACAAGCCGGGCCTGCAGAATAACTACTACTGGCAGACCCCAGGCGGTGTGCCCATCCGCATCTACCAGGTCATTGCCCGCCTCACTGGCTTTTGTCAATGCCTTAAAGTACTGCCTGACACAGAAACCAAACCCAAGAAAGTCGTGATACTGAATCTTACTAACGCCCAATCCTCTCTCATTTTCGGAAGGACCTACTGGATGGGGCTAACGAAGCCTGATTATTATGCCGGCACTGTTTATGCCATTGCATATTGCAGTGTCTTTGAACCAAGCCAGAGGTCGGTGCACAACCAGTGCTTGCATCTGTGCAGCCAGCTATCACATCACTGCACATGCAACAGCCTGACAAGATTGGCTACCCCGGCCCCGTCTGGCTGTTCACTGGCAGGAATATGCTGAGATGATGACGTTCCGGCCTGATACATACACAACGTCTCCAGACTTTGTGGATAGCACCTTCTCACTTCCAGAGTACTCTAAGTTCGCGGCAACCCTTCCATACATGCTTACATGTAAACAGGAGGTCATGCAAGAACGTTGAGTTTCCTGGTGCTTGACGTTCTCGTCACAAGGGCCTTGTGAGTGACATGCTATCACAATGTAACATACTATGATACCCTACACATGGAAAGCTAACACATGTCGTGTCCATGCAGCTGCAAGAGCGCTTGTTACGGGACCTGCCTCATAGCTGCCCAGGTGGGCCGGTTGCTCCCATCCAGCCTAAGGGCTGATGCCTTCATGATACCTAGAACCAACCCCAACGTCTTTGTAGCTCCTTGAGCCGGCAGTGGTTGCAACCTTTGCACTGATGGTTCGTGGTGGTGCCGTGCTACTTAGGTGCCGCTTGCTGCAGCTCTTTGAGAGAATCAGAGTACCACAACATGCACTACTGCTTGGAGCAACTCACACTCCGCAGGTATGTTCACAAACTTTATGCTGAGGTACTTCAAGAACAGTACCTTCATGTAGAGGCTCTACTACAGAGCATTAGCACTTAAATCTAAATCTGAAAGCTAGGACATGTTAGCTATTCTGCAACAGCTGATTAACTATGTAAAAACTAGTAGCCATTGTGAAGGCAACCCTATGGACAAATTTTGGAGTCACGGCTGCCTTTTGCTTGTCTCTGAAGTTGAAGTTGTACCGCCCTTGACATATTGCTGTCAAATCTGTGCAGTGTGATTAGGAGCCAATGTATGTGCTCATGAGCACTTCCAATGATGTGAGCAGCCAGCTTTTGTCCATTTCATCCATTTGAATCCGCTGGAAGGGCCACATCACATTAGCAAACAGTCGATTATATCCGATCTGCCTACCCCATCAAGTCGGCTCTTCCAGGGCGATAGGACTTCAATAATGCTACCACTTAAGCAAAAGTGATGCAGAGTAGTAGCGGCTGCAAGGGCGCACCTGGAATTGCCATCAGCAGGTCGTCCTTGAATCTTAGGCAGCACCATGCATATGGGCATTGGTGGCAGTGAGCAGATCACACAGGGGGCCGTGCTGCACATCATGTTGCGTGGTTGCCAGATCGGCAAGTGATTTGTGTTATCCAGCTGCTGCCCTGCCAGATTCTAAAGCCATGCAATGCGATGCAAGCAGGCTGCAGCACCACTTGGCACATCTGCGCCCCAACTCTACTTTATCTGCGTATGCCACTTGCCGAGTCCAGCAAAATTGACCTCTTTTCGTTGCTTCGCTGTCAAGGCCTCCTTGGCTTGAGGCGCAACTGATCCTTCCACCTCCTAAGCTTGTCGGAGTATGCAGGTTTAGGGCATGATTGACGACCGGGCTTCCTAGGGGATAACGTGTGGGCCCTCGTAGCATGACGCTTCGGTAACGTAGACGCCACCTCTGCTCATCTCCAAGCACGTGGCTGGCCTTCAGAGCCGCTATTTGAAAACAAGCGCTTCCCCCGTGGCCAGATGCAGGTTCTCTGCTCGAGTCCCATACCTCGGCAGCAACACCTTTCACGAAGGCGATGAGGAGGAAGTGGAGCAGGAGGGCCTGAAAGCCTGTCCGGTGCTCTGCAGCTATATGCGCGGGCTGGAGGGGCCGCCGTTCATCTCCTCAGCGCAAACGGCTGACAGCTAAGGTCGGCTGCGGCAGTGCCGGCGGCGTCGGGCGGCGGCCCTAATGGGCCGAGCCATCCCGGCCGCCGCCGTCTCGGCCCGGCACGGCAGGGCGCGTGGGCGCACCGGCGGCGCGGCCGACCCGGCCAGCTTTCGCCGGGAGAAGCCATGGCGGCCCTTGCTGCACTGACTAATATGATATCCGCTGTTATTGTCATGAACAACCTATATGTATCGGTGGCTGGACCTCCTGCAGCGGCTTGCAGAGGGCCATCGCTCGTTGGCAGGGCCAGCAAGGTGAGCTGCCCGGCCTCAACGTCGCTGGGTCGCTGTTCTTCATGCGGCTATTGATGTCCTTCCGCAAGTCCCAGGCTCACGCAGTGCAATTCCCCCTTGCCATCGACGTCCACGGGGCAATCGACGCTCGGTGGCTCGAGGTCCTGCACCGGCTAGCGCGCAGCGCTGTGGCCCGACGTTATTGAGGGGAGCAGGCTGAACTCAACGCGGCAGGCCGCGTTGAGCTCCAAAATCTCTCGCCCAGGTATCTCTCATGCGCCTGTCAGTATCGCTTTGGCGGGCTGGCTTTTCCAGCCCCTATTCTCAATGGGCGAGCACTTTCTTTAGCGGTCAATAGATGCAACGCGGCATACGCGTTGCATCTATGTGCCGGTTGCGCTGGCTGCAGCCTCTGGCTGTAGAGAGAACGCGGCTGCTGATATTAATAGAGCGGCTGTAAAAGCCAGCCAGATGCATACAGGTGTTCATGACAGAGCCATAGGCTAGGCAGACATGGCGCTCTTAGTAATCCCGTGTCAGCAGTAGGAAGTCAGATGAGCTGAGGAAAATCGTATATTAGAAACTAATGAGGGGAGGAAGAGCAACCCCCCTGCGCAAACCAGAGGCTGCTGCAAGGAGAATGCGGCTGCTGATATTAAAGAATCGGCTGTAAACTGCAGCCAGATGCATACAGGTATTCATGATGGAGCCAGAGGCTAGGCAGACAGGGCGCCCTCAATACCCCCCGTGTCAGCTGAAGAAAGTGCTCGCCCATTGAGGATATGGGCTGGAAATGCCAGCCCAAAAAGAATGAACAGAGTACGAGAAGGGGGCCAGGGGAAGCATTAAGAAAAACAAGCACACAAAGCAGCTACGAATCACTCAGTAAAGAATCGGCTGTAAACTGCCAGCCAGATGCATACAGGTGTTCATAACGGAGCCAAAGGCTAGGCAGACAGGGCGCCCTCAATACCCCGTGTCAGCAGTAGAAAGTCAGATGAGCTGAGGGGAGGAAGAGCAACCCCGCTGCGCAAACCAGAGGCTGCTGCAAGGGCGCGACCAGCCCGGCGATGCAAAGCAATCGCCTGGGACCACTGTAGACACATAGATAAAGGCATTCGGTAGCAGGAAACAAGACCCAAAGGCACCGAGCCACCGGGAAGGGCTGGCACGTTGCCCTTCCAGGCGGCTCTCCGCTCTGCCCGGGATGCGCTGCATGCAGATCACCCCGCCCTGGTGCCACGGGCCGTCCCGTTCGCGCACCTCGCGCGCACGGCCGACCTCCGGGCCCAACCTCGCTTCATGGCAGAGGTAGATGCGGCCGCCTTCACCACGGCGATGGGGCTTTTGCCATCGGCCGACCTCCGGGGGCGCGCGCGGTTGCTCTCGGCATCCTCACCAGGGGCGGCAGCTTGACTGTGTGCCCTGCCTATCCACGATGCGCTCCGCATGCCTGACGACGCCTTCAGCACGGCGGTGCACCGCCTCCTCGGCCTCCACCCACCCTGCCTCAGTGGAGTACAGCAGTGTGAGTGCGGAGAGCGCGGTTCCGACGCGGCATCGTTGGCAGCTCACATGCTGAGGTGCGCATGGGGCGGGGAGCGGACAGGAACACACGACCTGCTGCGGGATGCCATGTTTGGCATCTTTGTCGAGGCCGGTTATGCGGTGGCGCTCGAGAACACCAGCGTCATGCCTCCGACCGTTGGGGCGGATGGCCGCATCCACACCTGGCGCGCCGACCTCGTCGCCAGTGCGCTCGGCGGGGGACCTCGGCTCATCGCAGACGTCGTCACAACTGACAGCTTCGTTTCCAGCAGCGCGAAACGCTCGTCGGAGGAGGCGGGCTACGCAGTCAGCCAAGCGGCGGGCGAAAAGGAACGGAAGTTTTTAGATCACCCGGTGGGAGACGCGTTCGTTCCACTGGCAGTCGACGTGCACGGAGCCTTTGGCTCGGAATGGCTTGACTTGCTCCACCGCCTGGCGCGGCGTGTAGCGGCCCGCCGCCTCGGGCAGCAGGGCGAGCAGCCCGGCTTCAACGTCGCCGGGTCCCTCGCTCAAGTGTTCCGTATGCGTTTGGCCGTCTCGATGCAGCGGTCCCTTGCCTTCGCGATTCACTTGCGCGCAGGCCGAGCTTTGGCGGCGGCCTCCGGCTTCCATCAGGGCGACGTCTTTCCGCCAGCTAGCTACTCGGACTTGCATCTCCTGACTAGAGGTTACTGAGCGTTCCCTGGCTGATGTCTTAGTCCTAGTCGTTCGCACTCAGGCTCCCTCAGACCTTGTCCACTCCTTTGGGCTGGCCTTTCCCAGCCACCAGTCAATCTGGCCGCGCTTCATTGAAGGGCTGCACCCTGTTTCCGGCGCCGCTGGTCAGCTTGAGAGGCCAGCAGCGAAAGAAGGGGTTTCCCACTGCCCCCATCTCTGGATCATGGCGGCGCTGCCGACGGCTGCGGCGGCGGAGGCGGCGGCGGCTGCTGCGGCGGCGGAGGCCGAGCTCTCCTTGAGAGCGTCGCGCCTGGGGCAGAAGGCCCGCAGCAGCTAGTGAACCTTCGCTCGGACCCGCTTGCGTCTGCGAGACGTCGTGGTGACTCTGCGGTGAGCAGCCTTGACGTATTGTGCTGTCTATCGCGAGCATATTACCCAAGCGCTAGTTTTTGATTCTACTCCGTTACAACTGTCGATTGAGGGCTTGCGGCATCTCAACCGTGTAGCACTTGTTAACCTTGCCATATCATCATTTTGTGGACAAGGTACTGCACCCATTGCTTGCGTGTACATGCTGGCATAGACATAGAAGCTGGGCTGTGCTGCTAACCAGATTGGGAGTACCAAGTAACGGCATCTGGCACACCAACAGAACGAGCCAATTACAAAGTGATACAAACGAGTGATTCAAGTCTTGCTGGGAGCTCAAGTAGATGAATCAGCAATGCACTGATCTGGGGGTTAGGGTTTCAATCGTCTAATTTTTCTATGAGGCTTAGGTTTTGCTGAGTATGTTCACAAAAATCTCACTTGCAGTGTGCATGCACCGCACCACTTTCTGACTTTGAGCTGTAAAATACCGTCAACTATGATTACTGTCGTTGCTGATGTCAAGGTGCCGTGGCGGCGGGTGCGGCGCAGATGTCCACGCTGGGGGCGTACTGCGGCCTTGGCAAGCAGGCGCATCGGTGACGCAGGCCCTCCCTTGCCACACAGTCAGCTTGCCAGCCTTCCCCTAATGTTGCTTTGCGCGTCCATTCCTGCATCTTGCACCATTTGCATCGGGTTACCAAAGCCGTGATAAGTTCAAATTGATTACAAAAGCTGGGTCACTCTCCATCTGGTTACCAAAGCCGAGGTACTTTCAATTGAGTTACAAAGCCGAGTCCATTTGATCCTTTATTACTTGCAAAGCGGACTTTCGGACTGAAGACTCGACTGCTTATCTTTTGTGACTCCTTGGATTGCTTAGCTTCTGTGGCTTATATCAGATTCATGCTTGTTGTTGGCCGAATTCACTTGTACATTCAACATTGTACAAGACTACGGGCAGGCAAGCTCGTCAATCTGGACGATTCAAATAGCACAGATCTCGTTGACGATGATCTATCTGCAAACTTCAGAAACCTCACAATGATCTTTGAGGTGTGTATCAGGTCATGCTCGACAAGGAGTCGCGCTCAAAAGCCTGGATGACATTTTACAGGTGCGACCCTTTCAAGCTTCTGGGAAAGACAAGATCGAAGAGAAAGAGCTTCTTGTCAAGAAAACTCCATCAGGTACCACCAAGGTGCATGTTGCAATACCTGATATGTCTCCGGAAATGAACTATGGTCCTGAGCAGTATCTACCACGTCCTACTGTGACTTGTCACATTTATCGAAAGGCAGGTCATACAAAAAGGATTGTACTGCATTACACCAGACAGCAGGAGTTACATGTTCCTTCAGCGGAAGGGCGGGTCAAAGTGACTGCACTGTTGGAAGAAGCATCAGGAGAATTTGCCTGCTCAATTTTGCAATAAGAATAAGTAGACAGAGGTCTTCCAAAGATTGAAATTCACTATTAGTCACTCTTCCACAAAAAGTACATGTAGCTCCTGTGGTCTGGTGTAATGCAGCACAATTCCTTCCTTCCTTCCTCTATGACCTGCCTTACCACAAGTGTGACAAATTGCAGCAGGACGTGGTTGATACTGCTTACGACCATGGTTCATTTCCTGAGACATATCAGGAAATGCACCATGTGCCTTGGTTGTATCTGATGGAGTCTTCCAGACAGGAAGCTCTTTCTCTTCCGTCTTGTCTTTTCCAGAAGCTGGCGCACCTGTGGATTTCACGCGCGAGAATTTCAGACACATTATCTAGCATGATCTGATACACATCTTCAAGGTCATAAGGATGTTATGAAGTTGTTGCTTTCGCATCATTGATAAGTTCTGCACATGCTACATTGCTTTCCCAGCAAAACCTTGTAGGGAATGGGTTGCTAAACTTGTCGGCTGATTGTGTCTTGTCAGCTGATCGTGGTATGTGAGTTCTCTATCAAACTGACATATCTATAGTAACAGGCAGTTACAGATTCTAAGTGCATTGAACTTCAAAATGCTTACAATGTATGGCATTTTCTGGAAATCGTTGAGACAGACATTTTAACGTTTCCTCAACAGGATCCTCAATCAAGTATGGTCACGCTTCTTTCTCGGCTGGTGTAGCACTTATTGCTTATCCTACTCCAAGTAATTTAAGCTACTGGTGGAATTTTGGTTCTTTTGCAGTCATTTGCTTGATCATCCAAATAGCTACCGGTGTATTCTTGGCTATGCACTATACACCTCATCTTGATCTTGCTTTCTTATGAGAAAGCATGTAATGATAGACGTAACAGGAGGTTGGTTGCTTCGTCACATGCCTGCGAATGGAGCCAGCATGTTTTCTATTGTTGTTTACCTTCACATTTTTCACGGTCTTTATCATGGAAGTTATGCTAGTCCAAGAGAACACCGGGGAGAGTGGTGTTAAGTCTCATAACTTCTTCCGTGTATTGTATCAACATATTGCCGGCATCACCAGTGAAATATTTGGCCAAGAGGATCGAATTCTGTTCTCGTCCGACCAGGCAACACTGTGGGCTAATCTCACAGAGTTCGGAGAGAGAGTGATCCTTGACCTCGGCCAAAGGTGACCCACCGTAAGTCCCTTAGGTATTTGGAACGGTCCTATGCTAAGGGGCCTAAGGTCACAGTGTGGCGTTAGTACCCACGGGAAAGCACATACAATGCTAACAGGCAATAAGACAGAGCTCCTTAATAGAAAGAAATTGGCTCTCCCAAAGGGGGCACGTAAAGCGGCTCTCCCAAAGGGGGCAAGGGCTGTGTACAGCCAGCCCGAAAAAGATTGAGAATGGCAAGGAGACGGGTCGACGAAGTGCAGAACAAGCAAGCGAACGAGTACCCCGGTGTAGGTACAGAGTGGGGGTAATTTCGCCTGAAGCCATGATGTTTCTCCGGATGCGCAAGTCTCTGGTCGTGTGAGTCACTGCAGTCTAAAAAGATACAGGTTCAGATTTGGACCTCTAACTTCGCCCACAGGGGCGAGAGGCCGGTCCCACGATCTCCTGAGGGACGGCATGCATAGCGTGTTCTTGGAGGCGGGCTACACAGTGGCCGTGGAGAACACGTCCGTCATGCCCATCCAGCTGGCCGCAGACGGTAAGCTCCATGCCCGACGCGCTGACCTGGTCACCATCCCGCCTGGAGGAGGTCCTCGCATCATTGCGGATGTCGTGACCTCCGAATCCGTCGACTCTGCCAACCCCACAAAATCGCTGCGGCAGCAGGGCATGCGGTCGGCCTGGCGGCCCATGGCGCAAATTATGTCAATTACCCTGCTGGCGATGAGTCCGCGGCACTTCGGATCGACTTGCACGGGGCTTTCGGCAGTCGCTGGCTGGACGTCCTGCAGCGACTCGCCCGGCAGGCCATCGATCGTCGGCAGGGTCTGCAAGGGGAGAAAGTGCTCGCCCATTGAGGATAGGTCTGGAAAAGCCAGCCCATAAAAGCATGAACAGAGTATGGGGGAGCTGCCCGGCTTCAATGCTGCAGGGTCGCTTGCCCAGGTTTTCCATATGCGGCTGTCAGTCTCTTTCCAGCGCTCCCTTGCTCACGCAGTCCAAATGTGAGCAGGCCGCGCTGTGACTGCTGCATCTGGGTCTAGGCGAGGGGTTCGTTCCCAGCTGCGAATACTCCGACTTGCTGCTGCTCACTCGTGATTACTAAGCTTCCATCTGTGATAGTCTCGTGTCTAGCTGTGTGGTTTTAGGCGCCTTCCGGCTCTTTGGACCTTATCCATTCTTTTTGGGCTGGCCTTTCCCAGCCCCTACCTTCTATGGGAGGACGCTTTCTTCTTCTTTTCCCAATGACATTGCAAGATATTTACAACCTCCAATGTTGGCCTCTTATCAGACTGCCTTCCTTGTCAGCCTGGCCAAGGCGACCAACTTCTTATTCGCTTTCTGTATCTTGTGGTCTGCATACGTCAGCATTTGCCTCTATATCTACTTATCGACTTATCGATGATCTGGCATCGGATACATCTCGCATCTGCAGGCCAGCGTACCCTCGGCCATGGCGGCCTCGGCTGCCGCCTGCTCGCTAGCGTCTGCAGGCCAGCGTACCTTGGCAGCTGGGCTTCGGTCGCCACGTCGGTGGCTCAGCGCTTCCTCCAGGATGGGCAGCCCATGCTGCAGCCTGCGGCGGATGTGGCGACCTGCTCGTCGCCTTCTCTGGTGGCGCTCCTCCCTCCGACAGACGTGCGCGGCCATGCTCGGCTGCGGTCGGCATCCTCCCCTGGCGCGGCAGCCTGGCTCTCCGCGCTCCCCCTCTACGATGCACTCAGGATGCCGGATGAACACTTCCGCACGGCAATCCATGGCCTGCTGGGGGTCTCCCCGCCCTGTCTGCTAGGCGTGCTGCAGTGCGAGTGCGGGGAACGGTCGACGGCCCCGGCGGAGCTGGCGGCACATGTCCTCCGCTGCGCTACTGGAGGTGAACACACCGCTGCTCACGACCTCCTCAGAGATGCCATGTTCGGCAATTTCCAGGAGGCGGAATACACTGTCGCTCTGGAGAACACTTCAATCATGCCCATCTGGCAGATGCCTGATGGACTGCACACTCGCCGTGTCGATTCGGAGGCTTCCACGCCAGGCGGCAGCCCGCGCGTCATGGCCGATGTGGTCACCAGCGATGTGGTGGATCGCGCCAACCCGGGGCTTCTGCCTCGAGGGCTGGCCATGCAGCGGCCAACGCCGCTCGCTGCAAGGCGGCCAAATTCGACCAGACCACCCGGCTGGGGACGAGTTCGTACCCCTGGCCGTGGATGTGCACGGGGCTCTCGGGTCCCAGTGGCTCGACCTGCTAGCCACACTTGCGCGGCGCGCTGTGTCCCGCAGGCGAGGTGAGCCGGCTGACTTCAACGCTGCTGGCTCGTGGGCCCAGGTCTGTTGCATGGGTCTGTCAATCTCCCTCCAGCGGTCCATGGCCCACGCCTTGCATCTGCGTGCTGGCAGTGCTCTCGTTGCAGCCTCTGGCTGTCGTCAGGGGGATTGTTCTCCGGTAGCTAGTCTGTCGGGTTTGAGGCTTCTTTCCCGTAGCTACTCAGTGGGCCATCCTACACCCGTTCTGACAGCGCTGTAGGTCCGCCGTTTGGCCGCTTCGAAACTTTTGTCAATTCATTTCGGGCTGGCTTTCGACAGCCCTTGCCCCCATTGGGAGAGCCACTTGTCTCGCATAACACCGCCCTTTAAACCTTCTTCATCCTATCTGGGCTGGCCATTCTCTATTCACCTGGTTGACTTTCACAGCCGCTCTAATGATATCAGCAGCCGCGGTCTTCTGCTGACACAGAGCCAGGCCTGATTGAGTCATTACCGAGGCATCGAGGACCGGCTGGAAGGTCATCAAGCTTAACCGCGGCCAGTAATTGAGGCTGCGTTGGTTGCGGACCCCCTGACCAGCTCCTCCCTTGCGCCGCCGCCGCGACGGCCATGGCGGCCCCGCCGCCGCCGCCGCCGCCGCTTGCCGCTGCAGCCCGCGACCCGCGACCACATGGTCGCGGGTCGTCGCCGCCGCCGCCGCTTCTGCTGCTTGTGATTCTCCTGCTGCTGCAGCCGCCGCCGGGCCTCGCGCTGGAGGACGACGAGCGGCCGTCACACCGGTCGCGGCTCGAGACGGACTTCGCGCCGGCGGACCGGCCGGCGCCCGCGCGCGGCCTCGTCGTCGAGAAGCTCTCCTACCGCTCCGTCCTCAAGGTGCGCCGTCGGCAAGCCTCTCCTCCTCCTCCTCCGGCGGCGGCGACGGAGGCGGCGGCGGCCCGGCTGACGGCCGGCGCCGGTGTGGCCAGGAGCACGGCCGGTACTGGGCCAACACCACGCACCGGCACTTCGACGGGCTTGTGCTTGCGTACGTTACGCCATGGTCAGTAGCCCCCGCGCCCTCCTCGCCGTCGTCTCGCTAGCCGCCGCAACGCCGGCTCAATGGTCGCCCGAGCGGCGGCCAGCCGCCGGTGACTGGCTGTAATGCATCATCACCTTCAGTGTGAGCCTCAATGAGTGCATGAGGGGCTACGTTCCGTTGCATTGACAGGAACGCCAAAGGCTACGACGTCGCCAAAACGTTCCGAGCCAAGTTCACGCACGTCTCGCCTGTATGGTACCAACTCAAGCGGTCCGGCCCTTCCCCATCTAGCTGCTGCCATGTACAGCGGAATCACGGCCCTGGGTCGCTCAGCACTGGCTTCTAGCAGCATTGTAGAATTTTTTTTCGAGGAGCCAATGGATCTGAAAGTTGCTGCTGGTACATGCAGAGAGACTACTGGATTACGCCTTTACGGCGGTGGTGATGTCGATCTGAAATGGATGGAGTCTGTCCGCCAAAAGGGCCACCCAATTGTAAGCACTTGCTGCCCTGCATCGGAACTGCTAAGGCTGGTGATAAGGCTGGTGGCCTGTGTTACTGCTAGTCGCCCTTAAAGCAACAGCATAACGAGCCTACTCAAGATAGGCAGGTGCTTGGCAGCTCTGCAGCTTGCTCGACCTCTTCAGCTACTATGCTGCAAAGCGAGCCCTGTTTCCAGGTTGACGAACTAACAGAGTTCCTGAGTGCTTCGATCTGGGTGCTGATAAAGAGGTTCCAGGTCTCTCTCTCCAGGCACTTAGAGGAGTAATTTAGTCACATTGTCGGGGGCACTAGCTCCCTGCCATTCGTTTGACGCTGTCTTATATTGGCAGATATTACCTAGGGTGGTACTGGAAGGGACCGGCTTGGATTCGTTCCTGAAGAGCAGCGACGATACAAATCAGGCGATCAGCCTTTTGGTGGATGAATGCAAGTAAGCCTGTCTGCAGTCTCTCGAACCTGTAGCATGTGGAATGTGGGATTTCCTAAGATAAATCTGCACACAGGTACCAGCAGTGCCTGCTTGAATGTTATGGATTTTGGTCATATACTAGATAAAATCTTTCAAGCACGTTTGAAAAGTGGAAAAAGATGTCAGCACTTGTGGAGATGATCTTTATTTTCAAGTGAAGCCCTTGGAGTTCGGCTCCACTTATGATCAGCTGACTGGTAATTTCACACCCCGTGTTGAAGTACTAACTCTACTCATGCATGAGTATTGCTTCTGTGTTCCAGAGAAAAGGGGTACGATGGCCTCACCCTCGAAGCGTGGTCATCATGGGCAGCTAACTCCATACTTGACAAGCCTGATTTGCGCCAGAAGGTGTTCTTTCAGCAAGCACTTGTGCAGTAATCAAGCAGCTCAGGCTTTACAAACTGCTGTATAGATGATACAAAGAAGTTGACACAACAGGGATGTGTCTGTTGATTGACAATAGTTTGTAAAAACGTCGTTTGAAATATCCTGCTTTTATAAAACCACTGTTTCCTATGCAGGCCCTGCACTTTGTCAGAAGCCTGGGGTTGGCCTTGCACGAAACACCCAGTCCAGCAAAGGGTGCCGATCGCAATATGCAGCTCATCTTTGTCATTCCCCCCGTTGGCGAAGGCAGCCACCCCTCTGTCTTCACAAGCGCGGACGTGCGCTCATTAGCACCAGACGTGGATGCATTTTCATTGATGACGTATGACTACTCGAATACGTACAAGCCCGGGCCAAATGCGCCCATGCCATGGGTGCGCAGCATTTTGCAGGCCATTTTCCCCGATCGGAAGCCGCACCCTGCAATGGAGAAGGAGCTGCAGCGGCTGAAGGAGGCCGAGGATGAGGCACTGCGGATGCAAGGCCGCGAACTCAAGAGCCTCCCTGAGGACCCACTGGCTTCCGAAGATTTGACTGCAAGTGATGAGCTTGGGAGAAAGGTCCTCATGGGCTTGAACTTCTTTGGCAATGACTTTGTTTTGCCCCAAGGTTAGCTCTGCGCCATGAAGCCAAAGCCCTTTGACTGCGGGATGCTTCTTGGGCTTTGATGACGAGTTTCTTCTTGAAGGCAGGCGTTGACAAGCCGGCAGAGCTCAAAGACATTGCTAGTCTCATGCAACGGTCAGAGAGAGGAAGAGTAAGAGACTGACGAGCAACAAAGACACAGTTCTGTTCTTAACCAGGCAGTCAGATGTCAGATGTCAAGCAAATTTGCCAGCACCTCACCACAATAGGAGTGGGGTTTATCAGGTGGAGGGCCGGTTTTGGCCGAAAAGTACCTGCAGACGCTGGACCGGCAGCGGCCAAAGATTGTATGGGAGGTTGAGGCGCAGGAGCATGTTTCCTCATACAAGAAGGCTGGCGAGACGCATGCCATCTTCTTCCCCACGCTCCTCTCAATCTCAAGGCGGATCGACGAGGCACGCGCTTGGGGTGTGGGCCTCTCAATCTGGGAGATTGGCCAAGGATTGGACTACTTCTACGACCTTCTCTGATGTGCCAGTGGTGGAAATCTTGCTCTTGCTTATGCACCTATTGCTGGTGCCCCTTATTGAAATCATTGAGCTCGACAGCCTTCCTCTTTTGATGCCATAGTTCCTGCCTTCCATTCCCTCATGACACGAAATTATACAGCGAGCTTGCAAGACTGACGACGTCGCTTTCTGCCTTCGCAAGTTTTGAGAGAATGTCGCTCGCATGGGCATTGTAGACTACGGGCAAGGTGCCACAGTGAAGGTGAAGGAAGTCACATCTTGCTGGTCAGGTAGTGCAGCTGCCATGCGCAGCAGACTCACAGCGTGCATGCCAAGCTTGGTGCAAATCGCAGAATTGGCGTCCCCGTTGTCATGATTAAATGAGAAAAGAGACATACATTAGGTCCTTGACCCAAGCCATGGGGCTGCCGGCTGCAAGTTTATACTGTCCTGGTGACCATGAGGGCTGCCGAGAGAGCCAATTTCGAGATTTAGAGGCATCTTCAATCAAATCGATTGATTCTATATAGGCAATCTGTAGTCGCCATCTTGGCCAGCTTAGACTCGACCTGCGCGCAGAAGCTTGCTGGTAACGCTTTTGATGTGGGCGGCAGTCTCAAAGGGGCGAGCACTGGGCTCCTGGGTCCCGAGCTGCCAACCACGAAGCGCCACATCTGTCTGCCACATTCCACGTTGGCTATCCTGCTGCACAAGTTTCTGCTAGTTGCCGCTTTCTGACCCCTTCGTCTCTGGGCTGGTCTTTCCACAGCCCTCGCCCCCATTGGAAGAGTGCCACTTTCTTCGTCCATTCTCACGCCCTTGAAGTCCCGTCACAACTGCAGGGAAGCGGCAGTGTGCCTGGCCTCTGACGGGCGTGGGCGAAGCGAGCCCGTCGAGCGGCCGTGACGTTGGGCTGGAATCCGGTCAACGTGAGGGATTGTGTGGGGCCCTCGGGGTCTTCCTGCGATCTAGATAAGTGGAATTAATAGAGTTCCGGTTGCCTATCTTTTCCTGAAACTTCCTTCTCCAGAGGTCGCGGAGCGGCCGAGGCGGCGGACGCGGTTAGGCCAAGCTAATTGCCGCCAATTGCGGCGAACGAGCCGCGGCGCCATCGACGGCGCGCGGGAGCATGGGCGGCCCGCGCCCCGGCGGCGGCGGCGACGACGGTCGTGACGCCCGGGCGGGCCTTCACGCCATGGCGGCTCCGGCGGAGGCCTCCAGCTGGTCGCTCGCGTTGTCCCCGTACTCCTCGTCGCCGCCGCCCATGCTCCGCGCCGACGACGGCAATGAAGACGCCGACTGGGAGACCCTGGACCGCCAGGACTTTGTCGAGAAGGCGGCGCGGGAGCATGAGGGTGAGGAAGGCGGCGTCTCGCATGCTGCCGCGGCCAACAGCCTCACCATCGTGCTCGTGGGAAGGAGCGGCAACGGCAAGAGCGCCACGGGGAATTCCATCCTGAAAAAGAAGGTTTTCAAGTCCGCGCGGAGCCATCTCGCCGTCACCTCGACGTGCGAGCTCGCGCACGTCGACAGGTCGGACGGCCGCCACATCAACGTCGTGGATACCCCAGGTATCTCTCGCCCTCCATACATCACCATCAATTTGACCAACGCGCCTCTAACGCAACGATGCCTTAATCCTTCAGCGTATCTGCATAAATTTTGGCTCATAGTGATCAAGAGCATGCTGAGGCATGTGAACTAGCTATCATGGACAACGAGATTGCCTCGAAGTTTGCACTGATAGGACGACTTGATTTCCTATTGGTTGTGTTAACTTACTGACATGGTCCATCACGTCTTCTGAGGTATTTTGTCCAGGCCTTTTCGACCCAGCCACGTCCCCAGAGTACCTCAGCAAGGAAATTAGCCGGTGTATTGCGCTGGCCAGGGACGGAGTGCATGCTCTGCTGCTTGTGCTATCTACAAGAAACAGGTTCACAGCTGAGGAGATGGCGGCAGTGGACAGCCTGCAGGTCATATTTGGTGACAAGGTTGTCGATTATATGATCATTGTTTTCACTGGAGGAGATGAGTTGGAAGAAGAAGGACAGTCGCTGGATGACTATTTGCCAGATGTCCATTCCTCTGGTCCTGAGTCCCTACAGGTAACACCAAAGGGTCGCAGTCCTTCCTGTTGTGGTTGCTATTAATGGTGGGGCTGCACCACTTCAGCACG
Source organism: Spirogloea muscicola (assembly GCA_009602725.1). Taxonomy (NCBI): domain Eukaryota; kingdom Viridiplantae; phylum Streptophyta; class Zygnematophyceae; order Spirogloeales; family Spirogloeaceae; genus Spirogloea; species Spirogloea muscicola. The sequence continues at coordinate 701,546 of WELB01000020.1, forward strand.
TGCCTTTTTGCCTGACCTGCTGTGGTGTCTGAAAGTCAAGTCACGTTGGCCAGCTTCATGAGAAATCTGGCCTGATGCCTAAGTACCTGGCTCTGCTGCTTCTGAAATTTGTTGTTCCGTACTTCGGACACTCACCTCAATTACTATGTCTGCATGAGCAGGCCTTGCTTCGCCGCTGTGGAGATAGGAAGGCTGTGTTTGACAACAAGACCAAGGATCCTGCAAAGCAGGAGCGGCAGACTCAGGAGCTATTGAACATGGTTGACAGTCTGGTGCAAAGCAATGGAGGCCAGCCATATACAAATGTGCTCTTCCAAGAAGCAAAGGTAGCTCATATAAGTGCTTCTCGAATCTGCTGATTGTGTCAGCCAAGCAAGGGTTCAAATTCAAGCTTGCAGCAGGTTGAAGATTCCTATTAGAAGGGCTGTGCAAGTGTCATAGATCGTGGAAGCTCAGCCGAAACATTGACTCTTATCAGGAGGCGGCTGAAGCGGCTAAGGAGGCGAAGGAGGTTGAGCTCAATGAAAGGATCGCGGAGTTTCACTACGACGATGACAAGGCCAAGGAGATGTTCAAAGCCTGGAGGGAGGAGATGCAGGCCTCACATGCAGAGCAGCTGAGGCTTGTAACTAGCATGGTGAGCACCTTACGGAGTTGCTTGCTTTGTCTGGCACCCCCCTATGATTTGCCGAGGCAAACACTGACTTCAATGACAGGCAGCTGATATAGCTGTAGTTTTTTCCCAATGCTTGTTCATGCAAAATCCAAATTGCTATGAATTTATGTAGTGTCACAGTCCACTTTCTTCCACCTTTGCTCCACAGACTGAACTTGGTCATTTTCTTCATATGCTTCAGGTTGAAGAGGGCTTGCGGAAGCAGGCTGAGGAGCAGCAGCGAGCGCTCAAAGAACAACAGGTTGTTTTGGAGGAGCGGCTGGCAAGGGAAACGGTGGCACGGGAGGAGGCCGAGAACGCAGCCAAGGAAGAGAAGCGGCAGGCTAATGACGAGTTGCAGCGAATGAAGGCCGAATTAGACGAGCTCAAAGTACGAGAAGCCACGCTCTCTGCCTCCAAGGAAGAAAAGCAGCAGGCGCACAATGACCTGCAACGGATGAAGGCCGAGCTAGACCAGCTAAAACAGCGAGAGCAGATTCGCCAGAAAATGGACAAGGAACTCAATCGCGGTTGCGTCATTCTGTGATTGCTATATGATGCTTCTTACTTATTTTCCAGTGCAAGACTTCTCAGCACCTCACTGCAGGTGACAGCAGTCAGATCAGTGTACAGTGGGGACAAAGGATGGCAGCTGGGTGCACACTTCGGATCTGCTTACGCAGTCTGGTGCTTCTGACAGAAGGGGCTCGAAGGGTCCGAAGCCTGTCGCTCACACTCTACGGTAGCCTGTGTGCACGGTTGCCTTGACACTCTGCTGCAGGAGGTCCCTTGACGAAAGAGGCCAGCCAGCCGGGCCCTTCGGCAAAGGCTTTCTCCTTTCTGAGATCCTCCCCACTTACAGGGGCATCCAGCAGTCTTGTGGCTCTCTTCCTGCATGACATTCCTGCGCTTCTAAGAGGAGTAGATATCGGTCTCCAGGAGGGGAGTCGCTGATACAGGCCAGCCCAATTGGGGAGCCGCCTAAGCGGAGAAAGATGAAGGTGAGCCCAACTACACAGATGTGGCTGTGATTGACAGATTACAGAATGTTGTGGCCCAATAGACTGAAACAGCGGCTCCTCTGTGGTGGGTATTGCTTGCAAGCGGTCAGCATGGAAAGAATGGACACAAATATGGGCAAGACAGACCCCATCCTACCAGTTGAAGCTGGCGCAGCTACAGTAAGAAACTGAGAGCCAGCAGCCTGTAAATCAGATAAACTGTTGCAGGAAGGCGAACCCCCTCGGCAAAAGCCGGAGAAATCAACCCAGACGCAGTCTGCCTGGAGGTGCAAGGCAAGGTTTGACGGCGTTGGCAAGACATTGACAAGCGCATATTTGTGTGCCAGCGCTGGCAATGCAGTGCCTGTCATGGAGCGGTGTGTAAAGACACGGTGGCAGCTAGATTGCAAGCATACTTCCAGCTGCTCGCATGCACAGTGCAGTCCATGGTTTGACAAGGGCAAGTAGCTGACGGGTACCTACAGTCGGAGACGTCAGTGCCTACAGCGTGAAAGCGACTGTGAAAGACAGAAAAGCTCCCTACCCTCCACTTGCAAGCTCGCCAAAGCGGCCGCTTGGCGGCTTCACAGGCGCCTAGACGACCGCCAGGCAAACGCCCCGGGCCTTGACCGCCTGTACCTCGTGGTCAAGTTCAGAGCAACAAGAGCTCTTGCAGATGATGGCGGTAACTGTGAATACTTAATGCAAACATAGAAAAGGCCTAAGGAACATCCAACTCAAAAGCGCAAAACACTCAGCAATATAAGCAGCTAATCACATTTGCAGCTCGGATGGCCACTCAGTAAGCTCAGGCAACAGCCGCATACGGTAATGAGTAGCAGCAGCAGAACAAGAGTCGCCCCGCTAATCTCCTGAAGCGGCAGCCAGGGCACAGCTATACGGAGATGCAAGGGGTACGCCAGAGGACTGGTACAAGTAAGTTGTGCGATACGCGAGGCCATAACCGGCACGGCGTTGATGGCATGGCTGCTCGCCCCTGCTGCACCTGCCGTCGAGCGACCGCTCGTCGCTCAAGCAGCTGGAGGAGGTCAAGCCAGATATGTATGTGTCTCACTCGTGGATACGGAGTGTTCCCCTTAGCCAGCTTATTGCCTAGTTACCAGGACAGTCTTAAGGCTCCAAGAGGCCTCCCTTTGAATTTTATGAGCACCGCATGATCCTTTCACTTAAGCCACCGAGCCTCAAACGCCCCGGCCCGAGCACAGCTACTGCAAGTGGGCCACACTGAGCACCCACAAGAGGGAAGCTCTTCCAATCTAAGGTAGTGGCTGTGAAAGGCCAGCCCAGAGAGACCAAGTCCAATCCACAGGATGGTCCGTGTATGTCCTCAATGTTGGCAGCGACGTCTTGCCCCACTTTCACGGGTGCCAAGGCGGGGTTACGGCGGTCGAAAGCGACCGTTGCGGCCAAATCAGCGAATGGTGCTCAATTCACCGACAGAAGTGTCGGTGATGGCAGCCGGGCCGATTGTGCCTTGTGCGATGCCCGTCAGCCGCTTTGACGTGATGGGGCCTGACGGACGTGGCCGTGGATGTGGACGTGACAGGAGTCAAAGCGGGAAGAAGCTGCGGCTGCTGCAGCTGCGGCTGCTGATATGCAATGAGCAGCTGTAACAGCGGCTCTAAAAGCGGGGCAGTGACGGCGGCCGACTTTCCCGTGCTGGCCCCCGCGCCTGCTGACCGAGGCTGCTGCCTGCTCGGTCGAATTGGAAGAAAGTGCTCGCCCATTGAGAATAGGGGCTGGAACAACCAGCCCGAAAAAGAATGAAGAGAGTACGAGAAGAGGGCCAGGGGAAGCGCTAAGAAGCAGAAATAAAGCAGCTACGAGACACTCAGTAACCCCTGCTAAGCAGCCGCAGATCAGAGATGCTGGGGCTCCTGGAAGTGGGTCCCCTGGCCAGAGCCAGAAGAAAGTGCTCGCCCATTGAGAATAGGGGCTGGAACAACCAGCCCGAAATGGAATGAACAGAGTACGAGAAGGGGGACAGGGGAAGCGCTAAGAAACAGAAACAAAGCAGCTACGAGACACTCAGTAACCCCTGCTAAGCAGCCGCAGGTTAGAGATGCTGGGCTCCTGGAAGTGGGTCCCCTCGCCAGAGCCAGAGGCAGCAGCGAGGGCTCTGCCGGCACGAAGGTGCAGCGCCCGGGCCATGGACCTCTGCAGCGAGACGGCCAGGCGCATTTGAAGTTAATTGGGGCTGGCGTTCGGTCAGCTAATGCCCCTGTCGGATAGTCGCCTCCTGCTTCTGCTAGCAATCCAATACGTCAATTGGAGCTTGGTTGACGACCAGTACAATGAGCGGACGGATTTTCTGGAGAAAGCTTGCGTGATCTCACAATAGGCAGCTGCTGAGGAGCCAAGCCAGCGAGCCTGAAGTTGCTCAAAGAGAGAGCACTCGTGCGACCCGCTATTGCATCAACAATCCAGCCGAGCACTGTTCTTTCGAGCTGAAAAGGTGATCAATAACTGCAAATGCCCTTGTTATAGTAGAGTGCTTATTAGCTTGATTCCTGTCTCCCACAATCTTCGGCAACCGCACGCCTCGCTTCTCGTTGACCCCAGGAGATAGTAAACGGGAAGACAGTAAGAGAATTTGAGAAGCGAGCTCTATAGGGTGAAGGCAGTGCCTGTGAGATTGAGGAACGTCCCCACTGGTCCCTTTCCCCAGCCCTCCTTCGCAGCCAGCCTTCGGCACCACCACTTGCAGCGGCTACGTCCTACTGGGGCAGTTCCTCAAGGGCCCGTACGGCGCGCTGAGTATGGGCGGCCTGCGCTCTGGGGCTTACGATGGTCACAAGGAGCGGCTGCAGCCCACAGGCCATCTGAGGATGAAGGCTCCATTGGTGGCATCGAGCTCGTTGCTGGCATCGCCCTCGTCCTCGTCACCACCGCCGATGCTAAGCGCCGACGGCGGCAACGAGGACGCTGATTGAGAGGATCTTAAGCACATGGAGCTCGTCGAGAAGGCGAGGATGAAGCCTGAGGCCAAGGAGGCTGGCGCTGTGCCTGCTGTTGCTACCAACAGCCTTACAATCGTGCTCGTGGGAAAGAGTGGAAATGGTGAAGTGCAACAGGGAACTCCATCCTGAACAAGAAGGCATTGAAATCTGCACGCAGTCGGCGTGCTGTGACGTCAACGTGTGAGCTCGTGCACGTCGACCTGTCGGATGGCCGCCTCATCAATGTCATTGACCCGCCAGGTGCATCCTCGCCCTGTACAACAGTAGAATGCTCAACAGGCGCATGACTTGTCTATGCTCCATGCATAATTTCTTGTTCTATAAATATACATGCTGAGGCATGTGATAATAGCCACTCTACACATTGGATGGAGTAAAAGTTGGTCCTACTGAGCAATTTGCGCATCTCTCAAGGCTTGCTGTCCAGGCCTCTTTGACCCAGTCACGTCCCATGAAAACTCCAGCAAAGAGATGAGCCAATGCATTGCACTGGCCAGGGATGGAGTGCACGCCCTCCTGCTAGTCCTTTCCATAAGAAACAGGTTCACAGCCGAAGAGGTTGCAGCAGTGGATAGGCTGCAAGTCATTTTTATGGTGACAATATTGTAGTATTACATGATCATTGTTTTTACCGGAGGAGACGAGCTGGAGGAATCCTCCGATGACTTTTATCAGATTGCCCTGACTTTGGGCCCCTGCAGGTATGTGTCTGCATGGAGTGGAAGCTTTCATAGAATATTGCACAAGAGCATTATTACACCAATCCCACATGCACATCCTTGCCTGTCCTGCTATCTCCCTTTCAATGTATCGGCTTGAATTGGCCTGCATTTCATTTCATGCGCCCCGCGCGCCTTCTCTCCCTTTCTAGTCTTGTTCTTTGTTACTTCTTGCTAGACAATGGTACTCTTTCCAACATGACATGAATCCAAGGTCAATTTCTCAAGAATCCTGCCCTGCTGGGACTCCGTGCCTGGATATCTCCATTTGCACTTTGTGCTTTCAAAACGTTTATGTAATGAATTCTACATTAAGTATGCATGCATGGGCAGGCCTTGCTTCAGCGGTGTGGTGATAGAAAAGTCGTCCTTGACAATAAGACCAAGGATCCTACAAAGCAAGTGCGACAGAGTCAGGAGTTGCTGGATATGGTCGAGAGCCTGGTACAGATCAATGGTGGCCAGCCATACATAAATGCCCTTTTGCCAAGAAGCTCAGGTAGCATCTTTTCTTGTACTTCCAGCAGTTAGTCTGAGCCATGCAAGCAAAAAATCTTTATGATTATAATTTTTCAGGCCATAGACAACGGACATGTTGAGGGCGGTTGTAAACAAAAGCTTACAGCCCAGCAAAGAAAAGTTTGTCTGGCAGGAGACAGCTGAGAAGGCCAAGGCAGCGCTTATTAAATAGATGGATGAGCTTGCCCATGGTGACGTCAAGTTAGAGGAGATGTTACAAGCTTGCAGAGAGGAAATGCAGGCCTTGCATGAGGAGCAGATGCATCAAGTAGCCATCAAGGTAGGAAATTGCTGCCTTGCTTGCTTTGTCTGGCATTTCCGCACTTATACTTAATGATCACTATACATAGACAGGCACATGATCATGGAGATATACTGCCTAGCCTGAAGAGCGGACGACCTCACACACTGCTCCTGAAACCGAAGTCCTTATGCACTCCAGGTTGGAGGGGGGTTGCGGAAGCAAGTTGAGGAGCAGCAGCGCACGATGCAGGCACGGCAGGTGATCCTAGAGGAAAGCCTGGCAAAGGAGATCAGAGTGCGTGAAGTTGCTGAAAGAGCGGCCACAGAGGAGAGGGAGCAGGCTGGCAGAGTATGTCCTTTCATACAGCACAGTCCAGCTTTTGGTCGTTATGTATCTCAGTCCTTGTCCAATCTGCTCAGAGAAGCCAGCTGAGAGACTGGGTGCGCAAGCAAGCTGAGCAGAAGAAGTCAGTACTAAATGAGCAGCAGCCAATGTTCAAGGGGGGCCTGGCTAGAAAGAGACTGGCGCATGAGGAGGCACAAAAGGCAGCCAAGGAGGAAGCTCTAGGCTGGCAAATAAGTACCACGAAGTAGCAGTCTTGCTACTTTGTAGCTTATATCTTCGGTCGATCGAGTTGTCGTGTAATTTCCTGAGTTCAACTTGCTCATGCACTCCAGGTTGCAGAGTTGCTGCAAGAGCATTCTTTCCAGCAGCTGCACGTCATGGAGGAGCAAAGAATTATCCTGCAGGAGGTGCTGGACGGGAAGGCACGGGTGGAATCGCAAAGTGCGGCCAGGGAGGAGAGGCTGCAGGCTGACCAAGTAAGTACACCCGACCTCCTGCTTGGGTCTTTGTAAGTCCACTTGTGTTCCTAAGCCTGACGTTCTCAATAAACTCCAAAGTTGCCGAGGCGTTACATGCGCAAGCTAAGCAGGCCATCCTAGAGTCTATGCTGGAAATGGAGAAGAAAGCGCGCGAGGAGGCGAACAGCAATCTGCTGCAGATGAGGGCCGAGCTTGGCAGGTTGTATGAGCAACAAGCAAGTCTGAGGCAGCAAGCTGAACGCGGCTGCACCATTCTGTAAAGACTTGCTTGGCAGCTTAACTGCAAGTCGCGTAGCAACTCCATGTCAGCAACTAGATTCTTATGAGAGCACCTTAAGCAGGACAATCATCGATTATCTCCAGGCGTTGCTGCGGCCTGATATGTCAATACTGCGGTGGTTCTGATGTTGCCTTCTCCGGTGATCCCACATCTGTTGTCCGTGCAAGTCTGCGTCCCGCTACCAGGCAATCAGCCACTTCGTGCGACGCGTGCCAGGGACCCAGCGGCAGCATGGCGGCAAGTGAAGCAAGGCAGCCCTGGCCTGCAGAGCCTGCCGGTGCTCCTGGGCATTCAACAGAAGCAGCCCGAGTGGCCTCCCCCCTCTTTGCGCACCCCATCGCCCCTCCACATCCAGCATGCGCTTGTAGTCCTACTGCGCAAGCCACTTCCCTCGGCGAGCATTTAGTCGTTCTGGCTGAACGACGATCATGGCTGGGCTGCACTCCTGCCGCATGGCAGAGCAAGAGATCGTGTATTAGAAAGAAATGTAGGCCAAATGGCCGGGTACAAAGGCAAGCACATCTAAAATCTACATAACCTACAGCAGATTGACCCGCTCAATAACCACGGGTCAAAACATAAAGGTCACTACTCGATGCATGAATACTAGATGCCAGGAACGGAGCCCTTCTGCCACCTACTAGAGCTCGCCCAGCTTTCTGGTGCAAGGCACTAGCCTGAGCACGCTGCAAACAGGCCGAAACTCGTCGTCGCAAGAGCGACAGATATGCAGCTGGCAAGCCCATCTCAGCCGGAAACACATCTGCACGTCGAGTGTAGCCTAGATTGGCAATGTATTGAAGCAGAGTGTGGAAGCGAGGACCCAGACAGCCAAAGATGTCGATTGCAGCTGGCAGGAGTTGATCGCATTGGGGGTAATCGGAGTAATGCCGCAGTTTTCTTTGCTCTGCTCCGCCCACTGCGTGCCCAGCAATGTGTGTTGATGCTGGGCCGTTATATGCCTCCGTAACAACAACGTCGACCAGGGCCCGTGGTCCTCCACCAGGTTGCACGCCCATAATGTCAAGTGTGCGGCGATGATGACGTCCCTGGGCGTCCGTGGTGATAGGCATGATATTGTTGACTTCCAGATCGGGTGCCCCCCCCGAAACCTATCCGTTGGGCCGCCGTGACGGCGTCGGTGAATAAGCCACCGGCAAGCGCGCCTTTGCCCACCAGAGGAGAAGCGGCTCTACCGAGGGGGCGATGGCAGTGACAAGTCAGCCCACAAAAGAAAAACTGCGGCTGCTGATGATAAAAGAATGGCTGTAAAAGGCATACAGTGGGTGTTGAATAGTGTACCAGCGGAGCCAGAAAAGAGTGAACAAGGAAGAGAGAAGAAAGTGCTCACCCATTGAGGCTAGGGGAAGAGAGAAGAAAGTGCTCGCCCATTGAGAATAGGGGCTGGAACAACCAGCCCGAAAAAGAATGAACAGAGTACGAGAAGGGGGCCAGGGGAAGAGAAAGAAGAAAGTGCTCGCCCATTGAGAATAGGGGCTGGAACAACCAGCCCGAAAAAGAATGAACAGCGCGGCCAGATTGACTGGTGGCTGGGAAAGGCCAGCCCAAAAGAATGGACAAGGTCTGAGGGAGTTTGAGTGAAGAGAAGAAGGTGCTCGCCCATTGAGAAAAGGGGCTGGCAAAGCCAACCCAAAAAGAATGGACAATGTTCAAAGCCAAAGAAAGAGGTGCTGAAAAAGGACTACACTACAAAGTGCAAGATGGTGCAGAAGGAGATGCAGATGGCTGCTCAGTATCCACGTGTGAGCAACAGCAGATCAGAGTAACTCGGAGCAGGAGAAGCGGCACTTTGCGGAGACCCGGAAGCAGCAGCCATAGCACGGCCAGCCCGCGCGTGGACCGCATGAGCCAAAGTGCGCTGCAGCGAGACCGCCAGCCTCATCCGAAAGACCTGCGAGAGGGAGCCNAGAGAAAGAAAGAGGTGCTGAAAAAGGACTACACTACAAAGTGCAAGATGGTGCAGAGGGAGATGGCTGCTCAGTATCCACGTGTGAGCAACAGCAGATAAGAGAAAGAAAGCAGCTACAAATTACTCAGTAACCCCTGCTAAGCAGCCGCAAATCAGAGAGGCTAGGGTCCTGGAAGTGGGTCCCCTGGACAGAGCCAGAGGCAGCAGCGAGGGCTCTCCCGGCACGAAGGTGCAGCGCACGGGCCATGGACCTCTGCAGCGAGACGGCCAAGCGCATGCGATACACTTGCGCCAGCGACCCGGCTGCAGGAAAGTCTACCGGTTCACCATGGAAGCGACGGGGATAAGAGAGGACTCGCCAGTCCCCCTCCCGATCAGCAAGTTCCAGAAGGCTTGGAGAGGCATCATCACATGATGCCTCCCCATGCGCTTCCCCTGGCCCCCATCTCGTACTCTGTTCATTCTTTTCTGGGCTGGCTTTTCCAGCCCCTATGGGCGAGTACCTTCTTCACATAACCGGGGCATGGTCATCACTCGCGCCCGGCGGCTTCGCTTGCGCTCCCCCACTCGCTGCCACGTGGCACGCCTGCAGAGAACAGGAGATTGCGATTGTCGACATTAATAGCTCTGAACCCGCGGGCCTCGTTGCCCGCCGCCGCCGCCGCCGTCGCCAACGCCGCCGCCGCAACGAGCGGCGGTCCGAGCGCGATAACAAACGGTTGTGAGTATTATACTCAACGAGTTTGCCCGTGTACATTTGAAGTATCCCTCATCAGGCACATCAAGTCCAAATGTCTTCTTATGAGTGGTTTGTGCATACAAACCAACGTGCCATCGCTGTGACGGCTTTTCAGAATCTAAATCTATGGCCTGTGGCCGCAAATCTGAGTGCTGAGCACAATGCTAGTCTTCTGAAGTGGCCATGATGCCTCTTTCCTTAAGTATGTCATAGACGAGACCGTAAGTCACGCCTGAGGATCTTGCCAGAGGCAGTCTTGGGGATTGAGTCGACAAAGCGCACACCGTGCAACCTCTTGTAGCCCACCACCTGCAGGATGTCCTCAATAAGCTAGTGTAATGAGATGCTCGTGGACCCTTCCTTCTCTTTCGAGGGAACAGTCAAGATCATCAACGACCGCTCCAACTTAGAACATTCTGGCAGATTATTCTGCCTACATCAATAAGAGTGGCTGGATGACCAATCTTTATGGTGATCATGAGCCGTTCGTGCCTGCTGTAAAAGTTACCCTGCACACAAAAGGCCTAACGCGCTCTGTTGTGAGTACCACCTGCCCAGCTACGAAGTCCTTGATCTCCTCTTCACTGACGGTGGTGCCTTTCTTCATGACGATGAAAGCAATCGGCACCTCCCCTGCATGCTCGTCTGCAGCCCTGTGCACAATGTAGCGTACAACGTACAACAGAGGCCACATTAGAACACAAAACTGGATACAGATTGTATCAGTTGATTGTGGAGTTGGTTGAGAGGCTACAGAGGCGCTTGTTTGAGATATCTTGCGGGGTTTAAATAACGACTCTGAATGAGGGCACTTTGCTTTTGCGTCCATACCCTACAACTGCAGCATCAGCGATTTTGGGATGAGATGCGAGGATGTCCTCTAACTCTGCAGGAGGAACCTGCAATGTGGACGAGTGCAAAGCAGGGCAATGCCAACTCAGCCATCATGGTAATCAGTCTGTCCTGAATTTCAGGCCAGTGCTCAGAGCTCACTTCTCAAACAAACGCTCACGCCAGGAACATCTGAATCTGGTTCAGATGCCGAACCTGGAAGCCTTTGTACTTGATGAGCTCCTTCAATCGGTCAACAACAAAGAAGTAGCCTTCCTCATCAACATATGCAATGTCCCCCGTGTGCAGCCAACCTTCCATAATAGTTGCACAAGTGGCAGCCTCATTGTTCAAATACCCTGCGTCAAGGGACACTTGTACTACAACTTGTCAACCCGAATCAGCTTGGCAGCAGGAAAGCATACAAGGATGAACCCAATTGGGACAATCTGCCAGAAAGGCTGTCTACTATCCAGCTTGTAAGAGAGGTGACAGAAGAAGGTAACTGCACAATATAGAGCCAGACATGCTGCTGTATGTGGCAACGGTGTACCTTTCATTATCTGAGGCCCCCTGCAGCAGAGTTCACCTCGCTGGCCAGTAGGTAAGCTCCTTCCAGTCACAATGTCGACGATCTTTGCCTCAGTCGACGGTGCAACACACCCAGCTGATCCTGGCTTGTTAGCCCTTGGCCGTCTTGCAAAGGAAGGGCTCAGAATGGTCATAGGGCTGCTCTCGGTCATGCCATATCCCTGTACCCAAGCTGTACCTAGAGAATTCAGCTGCTGGTCTTCTTCCAACAATCTGCAGCCAATTGTGCATGACTTCATGCACAACACTTGTACCGCTGCAATATGCTCGTCTAACCATGTCATGTAGGCTGTTGGTACCTGCCCAACTTGCGTGTGCGGGAAGCGTGATTTGATGGCAGTCTCCATCTCCGCACCAAGGGGCGCGGCCCCAGAGATGAGCATACGGAGAGCGTCAAGCTTGAACGTGCCGACTATTGGAAGTTTTGCCAGGCCGAGCACGATCGGCGGCACAAGTGGTGCAACGGTAATGCGATGATCCTGCAGCGTCTGCAGGAAAGGCAGCATGTCAAACTTGGGTAGGATGACGAGTGTGGCGCCGGCACGCAGGCTGCACAGTATGATGCACGTGATGGCGTAGATGTGGAAGAAGGGCAGCAGGCCCAGCATTGTGTCTGACTCGCGGACATCCAGGGCAGGATTGGTGCCACCTGAGGAGCATAGTCAGAGCCAATGGATACGAAGTCAACGTGTCGACTGTGTTGGCAACAGAGCCAGCTGTCAGCTCAAGGGCAGCAGAGTAGCAACTCTGCAAGAGTGAGCGGAGCAGGCTACAGTTGGTAGCCGATGGAGTTTCTCAAACAGACCAGATGGTTAAACAGGAACGAGAGATGTGCATGCACCAAGGTGCTGCTGGATGTTGGCGACAAGGTTACGATGCGTGAGCATGACGCCCTTCGGCAGGCCCGTCGTCCCAGACGAGTACGGCAGCACGCAAGTCGTGTCCAGCTCGAGCTCTCTCTGCCTGAGCTTGGCGCCATCTTTTGAAACACCTCGACGGCAAAGCCATAGACGAAATCAAGGCCTCACCTCAGCAATCGCCTGTAACGTCACATGGGCTGGTCGCTGTGTCGTGGGACATTACTTATCAACAAGAGAACAGGAGATCAGACAGACAGAATCAGAAGGCGCGGCCGTGCAAGCACGACTAGCAGGACCTGCCGCTCGGGCAGGGGGAGTGGCCGGAGCGCACCGGAGAAGAGGGCTTGGATGGGTCTGGTGCCCGGCGGGGCCGCCGCGGCGTCGTCCCCGGCGACGAAGACGGGCAGGCCGGAGGCGGCGAAGGTGGGCGCGAGCGCGGCCACGGTGACGACCAGCCGGGCGCCCGAGTCGGCCAGCTGCCGCCGGAGCTCCGGCCAGCTGTACGCCGGGTTGGCTGGCGTCACGACGCCGCCGGCGGCGACGACGCCCAGCAGGGCCACCGGGTACTCGAGCACGTTGGGCGTGCAGAGCATAGCGACATCGCCGGGCTCGAACCCCAGGCCTGCCACCGCCGCCGCCACCATGGCCGCCGCCGCCGCCGCCAAGACCGTCAGAGCTGCCGCTACGGGCCCGGCTTGCGACGAGCTCGCATGGCGGCAGCAGCCAAGCTCAGCGCCCAGAGTGAGAGCCGCTTTGGGGGCTCAGGATGGAATGGGTGGTCGTGTGAAGTCACCACCTTGGAGCCCGGCGGCGAAGCTGCGGGCGAGGCGGCCGACGTCGGCGAAGGCGAGGGCGCGGCCGGTGGGGCCGTCGACGAGCGCGGGCTTGGCGGCCAGGCGCGCGCCGGGCGCACAGTGCCGCAGCGCGTACTCGTGCAGCGCCTGCGCCGGCACCGCCACAAAAAAAAAAAAAAAAAAAAAAAAAAAAAAAAAAAAAAAAAAAAAAAAAAAAAAAAAAAAAAAAAAAAAAAAAAAAAAAAAAAAAAAAAAAAAAAAAAAAAAAAAAAAAAAAAAAAAAAAAAAA
>WELB01000020.1:732823-763621 GCA_009602725.1 Spirogloea muscicola
TTTGGGTCTTGTGTCCTGCTACCGTATGCGCTTGTCTATGTCCCTACAGCGGTCCCAGGCGATTGCTTTGCATCGCCGGGCTGGTCGCGCCCTTGCAGCAGCCTCTGGGTTGCGCAGCGGGGTTGCTCTTCCTCCCCTCAGCTCATCTGACTTCCTACTGCTGACTCGGGGGTATTGAGGGCGCCCTGTCTGCCTAGCCTACGGCTCCGTCATGAACACCTGTATGCATCTGGCTGGCAGTGTACAGCCGATTTTTTAATATCAGCAGCCGCTTGATCCACCGCCGCTCGTCAGCCTGCCCGTCATGAAGGCCGCCGCCGCCACCGGCGCCGCCGTCGCCCTGCTCCTCTGCGCGGCCGCCGGCGCCGCCGTCGCGCAGAGCAGCTCTCCGCCGAGCACGAAAGGTGCGCTGCGCGGCAGCCCGTGACGGGATGAGATCATGTCTCCTATATCTGCTGGACGTGCAGCAAGTCCACAAGGACGCAGCGAGCTTAGGACCGGAAGCTCTTAACACCCTGCTGCGAGAGACAAGAAGTAGCATCTACGCCAGTAAAGAGAAGACCTCAACAAAGGATTTCACATCCCCACTTGGGTAACATCTTGCAAGATGAAGTGCTCCACATTTTATCTGGCATGCTCGAGAAGTTTTTCTCCTTATGGAGCACCTACGCTTTGGCTTCTGCAGTGCCCATAACCGACAACTTCACTGACTACGAGCTCTTCCAGCTTGCTCTGAACCTTGAGTACCTTGAGGCTGAGTTCTACCTCTTCTCCGCCTATGGCTATGGCCTTGACAAGCTCGCGCCAAGTCTCACCGGCGGAGGCCCTTCTCCTATTGGAGGACAGAAGGCTGTGCTGTCTCCGGACGTGGAGGCCATTGCCCAGATGCTCGGGCTTCAGGAGATAGGGCACATAAGGTTCGCACACCTGAAGCAGCCACTATAATGCTCAAAGAAAAGCCGCGCACGTAGGATGTTGATGGAGTAGTCAACTATCTGAAGGCAACGCCTGACTTTCTGCCTTGGTTATTCGCAGGATCATCCGCCAGTTTCTTGGCAACAAGGCTTTCCCACGGCCTCTCATGAATATCGGAAGCGTGTGGGAGACGATCGGGAAGGATGCGCTGCTGCCTGCTATATTCAATCCCTACGTAGGCGATGTTCCTTGGCTTCTTGCAGCGTACAACCTCCCTTACGTTGGCCTCACAGGTTATGTCGGCAGCAATGACTATTTGACCAGCAGGAAGGCCAAGCACGTGAGCTTTCTATGATCTATTTGGTTTTGCATAATAACCTATGGCTTAGGATGCTACGTTGTCACGAGCTCTGGGTAGAGCTGTGAATGTTCGAAGTTTTCATCAAGCATTAAAAGGTCAAGTGGCAAGGTTTTGATGAGGATGTGATCGTTAGTACCACTGCTCGGCAGCATGTTCATATTTATCTCGCCAGTTCACAGGACGCCCACCAGATGTTGCCTTTTGACTCTCATGACCGGCGGGGGTCGGTATCTGCTTCAGCTGTTGGCGGGCGTACTTGGCGTGGAGGGAGGTCAAGACGCTATGCTCCGAACTTTACTGTGGAGCATTTGGGATAGTACTATTTCTCCTTATGGCCTGGCTGTGAAAAACATCACTGGTCTGCTTACACACTTGGGCAACATCCTCAACGGCCCCGACGCACCTGGCATTGTCATGGAGGTAATAAGCTGGCAAAGATATTTCCATTTATAAACTCGTTATCTACTGCCATACACATCAGGTTGCACCCGGATTCAGTAATCTTTCCATGTACATGGACTTGATGGAGTATCTCCTTGTCAGATTTGCCAAAGAATACTGCTTGCACTTGGATTTATAGATGACTTAAACAATCTCATTAGATCATTGGTCTCATGATTCTACAGCTAATGCGAAGAGTTTTGTTGGTGATGTCAATTTCTGCAGAATATTGTGGTGCCTCCTTCACAAGGAGCGGAAGGCAAAACCAGTACCAACATCCTTTCTGCAAACGGTTCCTCAGTTTCGTATCAGAGAACTCCTGGCCAGGTCCTGACCACCGTCTATGGAAGCAAGGACCCGTTTGTACCTGGCGGCTTCTTCCCAAAGGGTGCAAATGGAGCAATTGCCAGGTCATATTTGAATCCAGCGTAAACGGTTGGTATCCACATGGCTGACACTCCCAGAGACTTGGGCTTTGAAGATTTCGCCAAGTAATGTAGTGAATGGCAATAACTGTACAGCACAGAGACAGGTCTCTCTGCAGATGTGCTAGCCTTTTTACTTGGCCAAATTGGCCATTTGGCCTTCGTTTGTTTCAAATTCACGAAGTTTCTTCTGTAGCTTGTAACCGGCTGCCGCCATCTACTCCAGTCACGACATTAGCAGACTTCGCAGTTTTTGAAAATATGTACCCTTCTTTAGGCAACACATGAGACCAAGCCAAACATTAGGCTTAGCTGAGAGCCCATTTGGCTTCACTTCTTAGCTTGCAAGTATGCTTTGTTCAAAGTACAGCTTGTGGAGCTTATCTGAATGGCACACGTCGCAGGCTGAAGCCTACTCCTGTGCGACGATGTGCTACTTAATTCAGGCATGCAATGCTTGCAAGATTGTATTCAGATTCTCCTTTTCTAGTGCGGGTATGT
The DNA here is from genome assembly GCA_009602725.1 of Spirogloea muscicola. Lineage (NCBI taxonomy): Eukaryota > Viridiplantae > Streptophyta > Zygnematophyceae > Spirogloeales > Spirogloeaceae > Spirogloea > Spirogloea muscicola. The sequence goes on from WELB01000020.1 coordinate 735,467, forward strand.
GGTCTGCAATTTGGTCTGTGTGTTCCAAAAGTCACCGAGAGTGAAAAACTGAAATGACGAAATAGTCATGGCCTCTTGATTTGCTTCTTGTCACCAGTACAAGCGCTTGTGGTTGAGACCTTAGGTCGGCCAGCACAATGGCGGTTGATACGCTCGATAAGTAGCTGACGAGGAAGTGGGTTCATCAAAGAAACAAAACAGCTCTTCGAAATTGACAGCAGTGGCTGTGAGAGGTCAGCCCAAAGCAATGGAAAACGCCTGAAAGGGCCAGATGACGCAGAAAACAGGAGAGACGTGGCTCTTCCAGTGGGGCAAGAAGTGCTCGCCCGTAGAGAAGTGGGGCTGGCAAAGCCAGCCCAAAACGAATGGACAATATCCAAATTCAAGGGCAAGGACTGTGAATGAGAAAAGCCAGCCTTCATAAAATTCACAAAGTTCGAGAGAGTGGAAGGCTCTTCCACTCCGCTTTAGCACTCCGGCTCCTTCAGACCTTGTCCATTCCTTTGGGCTGGCCTCTCGCAGCCACCAGTTACTCTGGCCGCACTAGCTTCTGCGCTGTTCCCACGGCAGAGAGCGGACGGCGGCCCACGACCGCCTCCAGAATGTGATGCATGGCATCCTGGTAGAGGCGGGCTTCTCGGTGCAGCGGAGCACTCCGGCGTCATGCCGCTCCAGCAAAGGGCCGACGGTCTCCACGCACGTCGCGTAGACCTTTTGGCCACCCCACCAGCCGGCGGGCCACGTCTTATCCTGGACGTGGTGACCACAGACGCCTACGACCGCTCACACCCAGCCCAATGTGCCATCAAGGCTGGGTATGCGGTCGCCTGCGCCGCTCGCGCTAAAGATCAATCATCCGCGGGAAGACAAGTTCTTCCCGCTGGCGATTGACACGCATGGGGCGTTGTGCGCTCGGTGGCTCGAGTTGCTCACCCAGCTCGCCCGCCACGCCATCGCCCGCCGCTTCCATGGGGAGCCGGTGGACTTTCCTGCAGCCGGGTGGCTAGCGCAGGTGTACCGGATGCCCTTGGCCGTCTCGCTGCAGCGCTTGATGGCCCGCGCGCTGCACCTGCGGGCCGGCAGAGCCCTCGCTGCCGCCTCTGGCTCCGGCCAGGGAACGGACCCACTTCCAGGAGCCTAGCGTCTCTGACCTAGGCTGCTTAGCAGGCAGGGGTTACTGAGTGATCCGTAGCTGCTTTGTTTCTTTGTGTGCTTGTTTTCCTTAGCGCTTCCCCTGGCCCCCTTCTCGTACTTTGTAATACTTTTTTAGGCTGGCTTTTCCAGCCCCTATCCTCAATAGGCGCACCTTTTCTGCTTAACTTTTCCAGCCATAGCCCCCATTGGGCTTCTTCTCGACGCCGCCAGCAGAGGAGACAGTGCTCGCCCATTGAGGATAGGGGCTGGAAAAGCCAGCCCAAAAAAGAATGAACAGAGTACGAGAAGGGGGCCAGGGGAAGCGCTAAGAAAAACAAGCACACAAAGAAACAAAGCAGCTACGAATCACTCAGTAACCTCTGCTAAGCAGCCGCAGATCAGAGATGCTAGGCTTCTGGAAGTGGGTCCCCTGGCTAGAGCCAGAGGCAGAAGCGAGGGCTTTGCCGGCGCGAAGGTGCAGCGCGCGGGCCATAGACCTCTGCAGCCAGGCTTCAATGCTGCCGGCTCCCTCTCGCAGGTCTTTCGGATGAGGCTGGCGGTCTCGCTGCAGCGCTCTTTGGCTCATGCGGTCCACGCGCGGGCTGGCCGTGCTATGGCTGCTGCTTCCGGGTCTCGGCAAAGTGCCGCTTCTCCTGCTCCGAGTTACTCTGATCTGCTGTTGCTCACACGTGGATACTAAGCAGCCATCTGCATCTCCCTCTGCACCATCTTGCACTTTGTAGTGTAGTCCTTTTTCAGCACCTCTTTCTTTGGCTTTGAACATTGTCCATTCTTTTTGGGTTGGCTTTGCCAGCCCCTCTTCTCAATGGGCGAGCACCTTCTTTCTGCAGCGAGACGGCCTGGGGCATACGAGACTTTTGCGCCAGCGACCCGGCTGCAGGAAAGTCTACCGGCTCCCCATGGAAGCGACGGGGGATGGTGTGGCGGGCGAGCTGGTTGAGCAACTCGAGCCACCAAGCGCCCAGCGCCCCATGGGTGTCAATCGCCAACGGGAAGAACTCGACTTCCCGCGGATGGTCGGCGCACTTGAGCTCTTTAGCCCGAGCGGCGCAGGCGACCGCATACCCAACCTTGACGGCACATTGGGCTGGGTGTGAGCGGTCGCATGCGTCGGTGGTCACCACGTCCAGGAGAAGACGTGGCCCGCCGCCCTGTGGGGTGGCCACCAGGTCTACTCGACGGGCGTGGAGACCGTCGGCCCTTTCCTGGAGCGGCATGACGCCGGAGTGCTCCGCTGCCACCGAGAAGCCAGCCTCCGCCAGGATGCCATGCATCGCATTGCGGAGGCGGTCGTGGGCCGCTGTCCGCTCGCCACCATGGGCGCAGCGCAGAACATGAGCGGCGAGCTCCCCAGACTCGGCCCCTCGCTCCACGCATACACACTGACGCACGCCCTGGAGACATAGAGGCGGCAATCCCCGGAGCCGGTGGACGGCAGTGCAAAATACCTGATCGGGGAGAGTGAGGGCGTCATTGATGGGGAGGGCCTGAAGCCACGCCGCTGCCCCCGGGGAGGAGGCCCCGCGCAAGTCGGCCTCGGGGAGCTGCAGCACGGCGGTGGTGGAGGTGGCCTTGTCGACCACGGACGCGAAGCGCGCTTGGACGCGCAGGTCAGCGGTGTGCGCGAGGTGCGTAAAAGAGACCGCCTGGCCTGCCAGGTCCGGGTGCGCCGCGAGCAGCTCCTGGTGGGCGGAGCGAAGCGACACCTGGAACGGCAGCGCGCCCATGTCGACCTCCACCACCGCCTGCTCCAGTGCACGCCGGCCGTGGACCATGAAGCGCTGGCCAACGGAGGCGGCAGTCTGCGCCCAGCTGCCGACGTATGCAGCCCGGCAAGAACGGGCGAGCGGGCGCAGGCCGAGACCACCGTGGCTGAGGGGAAGCGCCGCCTGGTGGTTAGCGGCTGGCGACTGGAGGAAGCCCTGGTGGCGGACCAGGGCCGCCAAGCTCGCCACCATGCCTGCGTCAAAATCGGCGTACGCCGCCAACGCCCCTGGGGACGGCGGAGTGACCCGCGTCAAGTACTGGGGCCGCTGCTTAATGGCCTTGGTCAACATGGCCAACGACAGCTGCATATCGTCCAGCTCGGGAAGCCGGGCCGCAGGCTGAAGATGCTCCGCAAGGCGGGCTCGCAGCTGCCCCCCCACGAAGGACGGCGCGCCCATGGGGACCCCCAGCAGGGAGAAGCCATTTGCTGGAGTCTGGCAGCCGGTGGGCAGCGTCAGGGTGGGTGGGTAGGCCGCAGGGAGACCAAGCCGCGCACTTCAACGCCCGGGTGGACAGGCCGAGGGTGGGCAGCTCAAAGGTGACGAAGGCCGCCGCCACGTCTTCCAGAGGGCCGACTATGGTGGTGTCGTCCGCGAAGGTGGGGAGTAGGACTCCTGGGTGTGCCGCCGCGGTAGCCTGCAGAGCCCGGTGGTGAGCGCGCGCAAAGTAGAAGCCGGCGAGGGGGTGCCACTTGCCGCGTGCCCGCTTGGGACTGCGGGACCTCCACTCGATCCACCCCCGTCCGCCAGAGGAAGGGGCTCGCCCATTGAGGATAGGGGCTGGACAAGCCAGCCCAAAAAAGAATGAACAAAGAACGAGAAGGGGGCCAGAGGAAGCCAGAGGAAGCGCTAAGAAACCAAAGCACACAAAGAAAGAAAGCAGCTACAAATTACTCAGTAACCCCTGCTAAGCAGCCGCAAATCAGAGAGGCTAGGGTCCTGGGCGGGAGGCAGAGTAGCTCCGTCGCGGGGGTATTTGTTTCTCTTTCTACTCTTTGATGCGGCTGCTGATATCGAGAGATGCTGATATCGAGAGAGCCGCTGTGCGTACCGAGAGTTCTGGTGGGGAAAGTGGGGGTTGGAAACGGATGGAGTAGTGCATTGAGGTGGAAGGTGTGACGAGGGGCCCGAATTGAATGGCCAAGTACCGGAGTGAGGGGGGTGTCTGACCGCCGACAACGACCCGGCGTTTGAAGCAGCCTTGCAACGGATGTCTGTCGGGGAGATCGACGGCTCGCCGCGGTTGTCGCCGCGCGCTCCCGCCTGCCGGCGCGCCACGTGGCTGCAGGCTGACGCCAGCGCCGGCAGCTTGAGCCGCGGCGACGCCACGCGGCGCCGACGGCGAGAGGTGGGGGAGCTGACCGGGAGGAGGGAGGCGGCCATCTGAGTGAGGGGCCAGGTAACATCACCGTCCATCTCGCGGGGAGGGAGGTTGGNCCGCGCTGCGCGCCGCCGCGCTGCTGGCGCTGGTCGCCGCCGCCGCCGCGCAGGGGCTCAGATGCGCCGAGGCGGATTGCGGTGAGAGCCCATCTCCCTCGCTCGCGCTGCCCTGGCCCGTCTAGCCTTGGTCTCGCAAGCAAGGCTCCAGCTTGCTGTGGCCGCATCCCGAGGCCCAGGTGGCCCACCGCTCGGCTGAGCCACTGCTTTTCGAGAGCGCGGCTCAAGCCCCGCGTCTTGAGTCGCGCATCCGCCGTCGTGGGTGCCGGCCGTCGCATTGAGAGCTGGCCGGCGGCGGTTGTCTCGCAGTGCCCATCACGGGCAATTTCACGGAGGTGCAGCTCTTCCAGCTGGCGCTCAACCTGGAGTACCTGGAGGCCGAGTTCTACCTCTTCTCCGCCTTCGGCTACGGCCTCGACAAGCTCGCCCCGCAATTGGCGGCCGGCGGGCCGTCTCCCATCGGTGGCAAGAAGGCTGCGCTGTCGCCAGAGGTCCGTGAGATCGCCATCATGCTCGGGTACCAGGAAATAGGCCACATCAGGTAAAGTCCCAAGACACGACCGGGTTGTCACAGCACTGGCCGTATGTCAAGCAGTGGCGCCTGCCGCTGACATGGTTTGATGATGCATTGAGGGTTGAAGTGAAGTATGCTGCGAGCGTGAGCAGGATCATCCGCCAGTTCCTCGGCAAGAACGCCTTCTACCGTCCGCTCATCGACATTGGAAGCGTGTGGAAGACGCTGGGCCAGAAGGCGCTGCTGCCTGGCAACCACACCTTTGACCCCTACTCGGGCGACATCCCGTGGCTACTCGCGGCGTTCAACATCCCTTATGTCGGCCTCACAGGCTACGTCGGCAGCAACGACTACATGACCACTAGAGATGGGAAGCACGTAAGAGCTGCAAAGCCATTGAAAGATCGCCTGTCGACCACCCATGCCTTTGGGGCCTACCTCGCCATCGGCTCTCGTTGACGCGCTAACAAGGTGTGCGTATGTGGGCTTGGTGGTGGTCAGCTGCTGGCTGGCGTGCTGGGCGTAGAGGGCGGCCAGGACGCGATGCTGCGCACATTGCTATGGACCCGGCGGGAGGAGCACGTTGCCCCTTTCGGCTTGGCTGTCAAGAACATTACCGGCCTTTTCGTGCACCTCGGCAACATCCTCAACGGCCCCACAGCGCCTGGCAACGTTATGGAGGTACATTATCAACCACCACCCTGTGCAACTAACTGAGAGTCAGGGTCAAATGTCTTAGCAGTCACTCTCTGGTGCTTTTGGCTCATGGTCATGCCTAACCTTGCGGACATTGACCTACAACAAAGCACTTCTAGCCTGTGCACGCGTCAGCGTCAGCAACATTGTTGTATGGTCTTGAATAAATGCGGCTTTCTGCCATCTCCATCTGTTGCTCCTGGTCAGGTGGTAGTGGTAGCCATCAGCAGCTGGCTCCATCTTCAAGTTGTTAAGTAGCTGGCTATCAATAAAATTAGCTCCACAGCTGACGCCAAGATGTGTACACGTGCTTGCTGCAGAACATTGTCGTCCAGCCTAGACTTGGTGCAGAGGGGAAAACCGGCACCAACATCCTTGCCGGCAATGGGTCCTCTGTGTCCTTCCAGCGGACGCCCAGGGAGGTGTTGTCGACAGTGTATGGAGGGTCTCCATATTTGCCTGGTGGATTCTTCCCCAGCGGTGCTGGTGGCGACATCGCCGTCTCCTACAAGGATCCACTGTGAGCTGTATCACATTTTTTGCTCAATGACAAGTGCTGCTGGGGCTCCTCCCTGTGGCCGCGTGAGAGCTACAAAGTTGCAGGCTCGAAGCATCTTCTGCTGGACTGATGAGGGTGGGCCACAGCATAGTGATCTTCTTCGGATATTTGCATCTGAAGCCCCATTGCCTTATTAGATGACAACCGACTTTGTCTGGTTCTTCAGTTGATCAGACCATTGTCTGGTTCTTTAGTTGATCAGACCATTATTTGGAAACGATTGTGGTATTAAAATCATGTTTTACAAGCTTGGAAAGAGACTGCCAGCTAGCCATGAAGTTCCCTCTGAGTTGGACAAATGTAACAATTGCGGCAAGGAACCAAATGTTTATAATCGGCATGACGTCACACAGGTTCTAGTCAATGTCAAAGAATTTACACTGCACATACCTAGTGATGCGACTATACAAGTATGTACATTGGCAACAATGAACAAATTTGGTCTGTTGTACATAAAGGGTTTGAGTACCAAGCTTCTTCATAGCAGCTATTGTTCACATCACTTTGGCTGAAAGTGGGAGCGAAGGCCCAGCCAGCACTTGTAGTAGTCCTTGTCCAGCTCGGGAGATTGCAAGGCCGCCTCCGTGACCCTGGGCATGAAGGATGTCTCAAACATGAAGGCCAGCGTATCGTCGGACAACTTCTCTGGCTTGCTCTCTTCCGCCGATGCCACTGCAGTCTGAAGAACAACCAATCGGGAGAGGTATGAGAAGCAAGCCAGGCGTGAGGAATACAATGATGGAACTCGAATACGACAGAAAGATATCTTTGCTTACTCTTAATATGACAACCTTCTGCGCAAGTAGGAAACATTGTAAGAAGTGCAGATGTCATTACCTCAAATGTCTGCGTATCAGGCCCATGAGGGGTCATGCAGCTGTGCAAGCTGGCTCCTCCTGGCAGGAACCCCTCTGCTTTTGCCTGTAGACACACTTGGAAGGTAAGTCAGGCGCCGGCTTGCCCGAGATAGAATGGAGTGCAGGCGGCCTCTAATTGCATGCCATCGGATGTGACACTCCAGGACCTCTCTCTGACAAGCGAGCCGGCACTGAGGCGAGCAATGCCAGATTTGACATATGACTAGTCTGTGGGTGTCACTAATTCTGCAAGAATCAGACAATAACCTCGTAAACGCCACGTATGAGGCCCATGAATTCGGACATTGCGTTGCGGTGGTAGTACGGTGGCCGGAAGGTGTGCTCTGCCACCGTCCACCTGCACTCACAGGCAGGCAGCGAAGGTCACCAGCTTGATCGCACGAATCTCCTTCAGAGGGAAGAGGTAGGAATGGCCCTGAGGCTAACCTGGGGGGAAAGACGACAAAGTCAACCACCGCCACACCCGGCCGGCTGGAGGGGCAGGTCAAAACTGTCACATCACATGCTAAAAATCATTTGATTACGCCAAGGCAAGCAGAATGTGTCCCCGTTCACATCATGCTGTGAAGCTTTTCCATCTGATGTCCAGGCAGCCATGAGGTCCTGCCTATGTGTTGAGCATTAGTGGCAATTTACTTCTGATCCAAAGGTCTACGCAGCACGACCATGCACCCCGCAAGCACCCGCTGCACAAAGCATCCTTAGATGGTGTCCTTTGACATGGTGACGGGGAGCACCAGTAAAAATAGATGGGTCGGGGTGGTCAAATGCCACGGCATTCATGGGGCAGAATCTGGAAAGATTGTACTGCAGAGGAGTGCAAGTTACTTGGAGGTGTCTCAGCCACTGCCCAGCCTACACTATGTAATAATTTCTGCGTCTAACTTCCCAACATGACACAGTATGAGGCAAAGAAAGGATTCCAGAAGTATGCTGCATCAAGGATTCCAGAAGTATGCTGCATACATGCATGCTTGACATGGGCAACAGCTGTCAGAAGCTCAGCAACGAACTGACGGTGGGGCTTCTCCACCTTATATGGAGTGTAGTTGCCATGCCAGGCAACCACATTGAACGGCGAGAAATCTTGGCGTGCCTCAAAGAGTGCTCCGTCAAACTTGTGTATGATCCGGAAGCTTGGGCGGGGGGTGTCCTCGTACCAGGCCAAGGGCACCAGGAAGTCCCGTGGGTTGGCAAGGCCATTGGCACCTGGGCCCAGCCAGCACGCCTGCTGTACCCATGTCAAGACTCCGGGTACAGACCAAGCAAATCCTCTTTGGACAAACAAGTACAAGCCCTGAACCCCAAGTTCTTGTTCATACTTGCTGTAGCTCTACATCCTGAAGACTCCAGAAGCATTTCTCATGATGGTGGGTTGCCAATGTTGTGAGATGCAGTCTTCCTGTAATGCACAGAGCCACTCACCAATTGGCCCTAGGTCCGGCAGCTGGAAGTGGCCGCCAAACACTTCGCAGATGTACCCACGTGACGGCCCATCGGGAAGGTCGACAGAGAAGCGCATGCCCATGGGAAGAACGATGATCTCGCCGGGGAGCACTTGCAGGCGACCGAACTCAGTGGTTACATTGAGCCCTGGGACAAAGTGTACGTGCTTGTCTCGAAAGTGGTCAGTACCTTGCAGTTATAATTGGGCGAGCATGTGGATATTGCACTATGACGTGACCCTTCAGCCCTGCAGCCAAACATGCTCATTGCATAGTGACAAATGAGCAGCCTTTAATAGACAGAGGTGTCCAGCATCAGTGAAAGGTAGCGTAGGTGTCACAGAGTGAGGGCAGAGGGCCACAACAACAACTGTGGCAAGGTCAATAGGTGAACAGTGAGGGAAAGATGGCGTGTCCAAGCAGCCAGCCTTCAAAGGGGGCTTGACTTCGATGGCAGATGGTGTGAAGCAAGCAAGGAAGACAAGGAGATGAGAGAAGTCGCTCACGTCCTAGCTGGGGTACGACCAGGAAGGTGCCGTCAGCATTGGCCAGTGCATTGTCCTTCATTGACGTATTGGCCACGTACCTGCACGCTCGGGCAGATTGCTGCTGCCGATTCAGCCCTGTAGGCGAGCACTACAGGAGACTCACGCCCAGCCTGGCCCACAGACAACGTTACCGATGGCGAGCGTAGAGGCCAGCAACCAATAGATAAGGTGTCACGACAAACCCCTGGTGCGAATGCACCATACCAAGCTCTGACGAAACAAGCACTTGCCCACGTGTCATGCACGTGCACGAACGTAGCCAGCAGGATAGAGGGAATGGGAGGCGGGGGCAAAGGCGGTGGCAAGTATGAGGGAAGGCGGGAAATGCAAGGAAAGGCAAGATAAGGCAATGCAAGCGAGGTGGGCGGAGGGTAGCCGGGGTCTGACATATGCACCGCGATGCCGGTGCGGAGCGAGGGGCTTCCGGCGCAGCACATGGTCGTGAGGCCCCGCACGAAGTCGCGGGGGTCCTCGGCGGCCGGCAGCACTGGCGGCGGCCGCCAGCGCAGCTGGTTCGGGGTGGGGGCGGCGGCGGCAGCGCCGGCCAGGCCCGGCGCGGCCTCCGGGCTGCACGGCTGGAAGGGCTCGTGGGTCACCGAGGGCTTGATGCGGTACAGCCAGCTGCACGGCAGCAATAAAAGATGGACATCATGCGGCTACTGATTTTTAAAGAGCGGCTGTGAAAGCCAGCCAAGTGCATGCAGAGGGTGCTCATGGCAGCAATGGAGGCCAGCCGAGGACATTTCTGTTTTCCCAGTCTAGTCAACGCCGTCATAGCCACGGCCAGGCCCCGCACGACCGCGACGGCGGCGGCGACGAGGGCGGCGGCGGCGGCGTCGGCGTCGGTAACTTTCTATGAAGATTATTGTAAGGTAAGTTCCACCCGATTCTGAGTGATAAGGTGCGAGGTTCGAGCGCGGGACCTGCGGAGAGAGTCGCGACGGGGGACGGTGAAGGCGGTGCCACTGAGCTGCTCGGCATAGAGGCCGCGCGGCGGCGGCGCGGGGCTGTTTTGCCCCACCGGCAGCGCGCCAGCCATCGCCTCGCCCACGTGGTGGTTCCCAAACCCGCTCTGGTACGCCAACGACTCGAAGGCCCCATCTCCGCCGCCGCCGCCGATGCCGCCGCCGCCACCCCCGCCGCTTTTTTTTTTTTTTTTTTTTTTTTTTTTTTTTTTTTTTTTTTTTTTTTTTTTTTTTTTTTTTTTTTCGCAGGCGGCGGCCGTCGCTGGCGGCGGCAGGTCGGCCATAGCCGCCGCCGCCGCCGCCGGAAACGAAAGACTCGCCGCGGCTCTCGCGGCGCCCGGTGCGGCGCGATATGCGGGCGCGTGCCGCGTGGTCGGCCTTCCGTGTCCACGCTTGAGCGACTAGTGACGATACCGCTGCGCCGGCTGACTTGGCGCTGCCCTGGCGAGCATCAGACCCCGAGCGTCAGTGCTCATCAATTCATGCCCGCCCACGTTCGGTACTAACAGTTGCTACGTAGAGAAGGCGCGCGGAGCGCATGAATTGATGGCAAGGCCAATGCAAGCCAATCCAGTGTTCAGGCCGTGTCTAGTGCAAAGTAAACAAGGCTACGCAGTACGGGGTCCTCAACTAAGGTGCGAAAGACGAAATGAGGGCAATGATACGCCTATTACAGGAGGTGCCTGTGCGGGCACAGGGGGATGTTTACTGTGCGCAGACACGCCAATTTTCAAAGCGTGACATGAAGTTGGCTGGAGAGCAGCTAGAACAGACTGGGAGCCATAGATCCGATGGGATGCGGTCGGAAGGTGTTGCAGTGATTGCTCAAGCAGGCGCTTGACTAGTACGTGATCGTCATGGCTTGCAAGCCTGCAGCAAGACTGTTAAGTTCGTGCAAAGGAAGGGGGCCAACGAGGAAATAGTGAGTTGAGTCGCTTACTGATACTGGCAATGGCGGCCATCATGTCAGCCATATCATCATGAAAGCTTCACATCATGCGACACCCCAAGGGGCATGCTACAAGCTTGCTTCCATCGGAACACAAATCCTAAGCAACGTCTTCCTGAAGCGCAGCTGAATGCTGAAGATTACTCGGTGCCATTGTTATGCTGCTGCTTGACTCGTCTTTGTGCACACTATCTTGCACTGGTAGGAAGAGAGAAAGGCGCGCGGTGCGCGTAAAAACGGAAGGGAGGCCAATACAATCCTTACAATAGTCCTGGTAACGGGGCAATAAGCTGTTGGCTATGGGGGTCACTGCTACCCACGAGTGAGCACATGCATACCTGACAAGCTCATCTGAGGAGCAAGAGCACCACCACACAAGCCGATATTAGCCTGGCCTAGTGCGCACCCAGCACGCTGGTGTAACGTGAATGCCTGGAAGCGCTGCAGACTCAGTAGAAGCCGCAATATATGACAAGCAACTATTGCTTGCGGGACGCTAGCATGCCCTAAGCTACCCGCTCAAGCATGTTGGCGGGCATCGACAAGCTGTGCGAGGCGATGGAGGAGGGAAGACCATTTCATTTTGTAGCCGCCGTAAATATACGAAGCTGTCTCACTCATGAAGTGAGATGAGTAATGCGTTTGTCTCAGAAGCTTTGCACAACTTTGTGTGACATGCATCGTAAACGTTTCAAGTGCAGTTGCAAATTGAACAAAAGAAGCATATACAATACTCATTGCCTTTTTAAGGTTGACAAGTAGCCCAGCTTCTTCTGCAGTAGGTGCCAACCTTTCCACGACTTAAGACATGTACATGGTCTAAGGCAGGATCACTTTCTGGCACAGCTCCTAACACTCAAGCACCAGATCCTGCATCGTGAAATCTTTATCTAAACACAATGCTGCAAGAGACAAATCGCAAGATGAACGGTAGATGTCAGGAGCTGGCTAAGTATATCCCTGCATACACAAGGTGAACCTTAAGCAATCTAAGCAATCCAAGCAATCCACACGCTCACGGTCTCCTGTAGGGAGCTCATCTCTTGGGGGATGTAACGATCCCACCGCTTAGCTACGCCAAGAGGTGCTGGTAACCCAATTGCCCGTGTAAGTAGCTGTCGGCAAGGTCAACAAATTCCAAGGCCGGTACCCGATTGACGGGCAAGCGGCCCGCCGAGGCACGGGCCAGTTTAGGTCAGCCAGGTGCATACAGAGGCTGGGTTGCGGAAAGAAATTGCTCGCCCATAGAAGTAGAGAGGCAAGCAAAGCCAGCCCAGAAAAGAAAGAGGCAAAATTAGCTACACATCCTTGAGCACGTAAGTGGATGTCTTATCCTTTTTGTGTCTGGCCTTTCACAGCCGTCGCACGCTTTGGGAGATGCGCCTTTTCTTTCACATCCATCAGCCCTCTTTTGAGGGGAAAAAGAAGCACAATAGAAACAGCTACTTCTCTCCATCGGCCCTTTCAGACCTTATTCAAATCATTTGCACGGCGGACCATCAGTCGTCGTCAGGGACAGCAAGGGACAGCTTCACTGCCGCCGAGTCGCTTGACCAGGTTTCCGCATGCGGCTCTCCATCTTGTCTAGCTTTTCCAGGCTCATGCAGTGCACTTGCAGGCAGGCCGCGCTTTGGCTTCTGCTTCTTTGCCATCGCCCTCTACTGGAAGAGTCTTTCTTCCGTGTTTCATCGGTGTGTCTCTTCATCCAGCTGCAAGGTACCCCGACTTGCGGCTGCTGATCAGGGGTTACTGAGCTCCCATTTACTGTTGCCACTGGCGTAGCTGTGTGGTATCAGCACCTCTCGGCACTTCTAACCTTGTCTGTAACATGTGGGCCGGCTTTTCACTGGCCTTACATTGGAAGAGCTTTTGCGTTTCACAGCCCTCGCCCCCTTCGGAAACGTTTTCCTTCTTTTCAAAGCCATCATCCCCTTTGTACATAGCTGTCACATTTGGGCTGGCCTCTCACCGCCATCACAGTAATCTAATAGAAGAAAGTGCTCGCCCATTGAGAATAGGGGCTGGAACAACCAGCCCGAAAAAGAATGAACAGAGTACGAGAAGGGGGCCAGGGGAAGCGCTAAGCAACAGAAACAAAGCAGCTACGAGACACTCAGTAACCCCTGCTAAGCAGCCGCAAATCAGAAATGCTGGGCTCCTGGAATCTAATAGAGCTGCTTCTTACTTTCTCACAGCCATTGCCTCACCTTCACCGCGCAGTTTCTTCAACAGCCTCGGTTCCAGACACCGACAGTGTTGGCCACGTCGGCATGGATGTTGACGTCGACGTTGGCGCACGCCTTTAGGGGTCGTTGCCCGACGGCGTAGGGGGCCGCCGCGGCGGCAAACAATCCGGCGGCGCCGCAGATCGATTCAAACCGCCCCCCCCCGCGCAGCCTTCGGGCACTTCTGCTCGCGAGCTTCCCCTCCGGACCAGGCGCCGCCGCCGCACGCACCGCTGCCGCCGTCGCCGCCGCCGCCGCCGCCGCGCGCGCGGCGTCTCACGGGCGCGCGGCAGCTCGGGCAGCCCTCACGGATGTGAACACGACCCTCCGGCTCCAATCTTCCGCTCGCGCGGAATGTATTTATCAACAGAACTGATTTATCCTGTTGGCGGGGAAGACAGTACTTCCGTCACATTTTCTGGGTTCCCCGGCGCCGCCGCTCTGCACGGCCGTCGGATGAGATCGCGCCGGCGCATCTTGGCCGTCAGCCTTCGGACCCTACCACGGTTTCCAGGGTTTGACGAAGAAGTGGGGTTTTAGGACCATACCTTCGCCAACCCAACTCCAGGTACCAGTCCCCCGCAGCNGGGGCGCAGCCCCCGCACGCCGCGCCTGGGCGCGCTGCGGGGCCCGCCCCGCTCGCTCCGCCAGCACCTCGGCGGCTACCTCGCCTGGCTGCTCTACAAGCGCCCCCGCTACGTCGCCCTCCTCCTCCTCGTCTACGCCGCCTTCACCTGGACGTACGCCGGCTACGTCTCGAGCGTCCTCCCGGACGGCGTCCAGGACCTCCTGTCATCCGACGCCGTCGCTGTCGCCCGCCCCCCGCCGCTGCCCGGCTCTGTGTACCAGAGCCCCGACATATACCGGCGACTGCAGCTCGAGCTCCGTCGCGAGCACGAGAACGCAACCTTTGGGGTGGGTGCCTTTGCTGCACCGTCATCTGTTGTCATTGACGACTTGCTGGAGTCGTCATGTGCCATCTCCATGTGTGGCTACTGCAAGTCGATTACTGAAGACCGTTCTTCAGTAACCGAAGAAGAAGACCGTTAAGTACTGAAGACCGTTAAATCAACATTGCTGCCTGCATCCCACCTGACCAAGCAATATGCTACATTCATCAGGAGATGCAAGTGTGGAAACAGCCGCTGCCAGGCGAGGAGTGGCGCCCGTGCGCCGCCCGCGGCCGAGACGAGGCGGGGGCTGACTGTCTCCCTTCTCGAGCTGTAGCTGCTTCCATTGACACTTGCGGTAGCAGAGCCTAATGGGGCTCCGTTTGCAAGCGCGCAGGCTTACCCGAAAAGACCAATGGGTTCATCATCGTTAGCGCTAATGGCGGCCTCAACCAGCAGCGCTCTTCGGTACGCTCACCTTTTCCATGCTTCCTACTTATCGTACGCCCCTTGAGAACCTCTATGACCCTCCTCTATGCTCATCCCAGACCCTCCTCTATGCTCATCCCAGAACCTTTGCGGGGTCTCCTCTGCACAGATCTGCAATGCTGTCGCTGTGGCACGACTGCTCAATGCGACACTCGTTGTGCCGCACTTCCATTACAACCCCATCTGGAAGGATCCCAGGTGCTGACACTACTCTCTGCTCGCCGTCCTGCTTCGCTTTTGGTATCACTTTGATAGCACATTCTCATGGCCCTACATTGTTTCCCCTGCAAACACCCTGCAGCTCGTTTGGCGACATCTTCGATGAAGAGCATTTCATCTCGTCTCTGGCGAATGACGTGCGCATCGTCAAGGAGCTGCCACCGGATGTGCTGGAGGGCCTCGGCGAGACAGTGCAGGGCTTCAAGGTCCGCATCGCCGCATGGGCGCCCGCCAGCTTCTACCTCGAGAATGTCCTTCCACAGCTGCTCGAAGCAAGGTCTCTGCCCTGGAACCCCACTGCAATCACAGTGTTGGTGTAGCCATGCATTGCCCAAATTTGCTACTGGCCTCATCTTACCCTGCTTCCTTTCTCCTCCTCCTCTTGCTTCATCTTATAGCTGCACCCATAAATTTATCAGTGAGAATCGTTTTCTTAGGCTCTAGCCGCCGTTGCAGCAGATGCTTATCACTGTCATGATAATTCTTGCTGAGTGCAGGGTCATTCGCTTCTCGCCCTTCGCCAATCGGCTGTCCTACGACGGCATCCCCCCCGACATACAGCGGCTGCGGTGCCGCGTCAATTTTGAGGCGCTCCGCTTCGCGCCACCCATTGCTGCTGCCGCAGCCCGGCTCGGGCAGCGCCTGCGTGAGCGGGCCCGGCATGATAAGGGCCTGTACGTTGCTGTCCACCTACGCTTTGAGAAGGTGCAGGCTCACTGCAGCACCTTCTGCAGATTCCCAGTGCAGTTGTGATCTTGAGTCCAACTTCTAGGCACACGGTGCCCTTTTATAATCTGGATAGGATAGAGCTTCAGGTATCGAACAACTAAGAACCATGCTCCTCTTGATCAGATAGTGATGATCAGGCCTTCAGACAGTCCCCTGTCAGTATGCTTGCCTATTTGCTTGCCAGTATTTGGCTTTTCAGACAAGCAGGTGATCTTGGCCTTGTGAATGAAGGACATGATTGCCTTCTCAAACTGCGTGTACGATGGCGGGCCTGATGAAAAGCGGGAGATGGATGAGTTTCGCGAGTACGGGTGGCGTGGCAAGTTCTCTAAGCCGGGCCGCAAGCACATAGATCCTGGCGAGCGGAGGCGGGATGGCAAGTGCCCCCTCACTCCGCTGGAGGTATGCCTTCGACTTTCAGACTGTGCCACTTGCCTCCCACTTGCCCTGCAGGACTTGGCAGCAGGTCACTGAGCAGTCTTGGCCGTTGTCTTTCTCAGGTTGGCATGATGCTGCGGGGCATGGGCTTCCCCAGCACGACACGCATCTTCATTGCAGCCGGCAAGCTGTACCAGGCGGACCGCAACATGGCGCCTCTACGTGCCATGTTCCCAGGCTTGCAGAGCAAGGAGTTACTGCTGTCTCGTGAGGAGCTTGCGCCATTCCAGGTCCGTGTTGGCCACTCTCTTGCTGGTTGGGCCCAGCCCTTGCAGATATGCCGCATGTGTGCTGCCTTGATGGAAATTGGCTGGGTTGGCTTTGCTGCTGGGTGCTTGCTGGTTGTCTGCTACCTTTACTGGGCATGGCTGGATTTCTAGGTGATTAGCTGTGGCAGCTAGTGATCACTGATTGCTCAGTCAAGTCCTCAACCATTAAATTGCTTGGCAAGCAAACTTCGTCTTATGTGGACTACAGCTAAGCCCTGCATTAGTGGTGTGTATGTCTCTCATCTGCCAACCTGCAGAATCACTCATCGCGAATGGCAGCGCTGGATTATTCAGTGTGCCTGCACAGCGAGGTCTTTGTAACGACGCAGGGTGGCAACTTTCCACAAATCCTGGTCGGCCACCGCCGTTACCTTAATGTCGGCCATTGGAAGACAATCCGGCCGGACAAGAGGCGCATGGCTGTACTCCTTGACAACCTCACACTTGAGTGCGGCACCTTTCCTCTCCCTAAAAGCCCCGGCCTCGCCCCGCCCTGCCCCTTA
Source organism: Spirogloea muscicola (assembly GCA_009602725.1). Classification (NCBI taxonomy): domain Eukaryota; kingdom Viridiplantae; phylum Streptophyta; class Zygnematophyceae; order Spirogloeales; family Spirogloeaceae; genus Spirogloea; species Spirogloea muscicola. The sequence continues at coordinate 752,141 of WELB01000020.1, forward strand.
CCTGTCCCTGGAGCTCCCATCTGTATGGTCACCTTGTTTGGTTGCTTGTCACACTGATCAACGTGCTTACTGTCAATGCAAGTGCTGCCTGTGCTTACTGCACACTCAAGAAGGCTTCTAAGGGCTACCATTGGGTCTTATAATCAGGTGGGATGATTTCACGAGCAGCATGCTAGCGATGCGAGAGCACAACGATGTGAAGGGGTGCAATGCCCGCAAGCTCGGCGCATCTGTGTACACCTTCCCAGCTCCCGAGTGCATGTGCCGTGCACAGGTCGCAGCCACTCTGCTCTCGCACGGCGGCGCTGCCGAATTGCAGGGCGACCATGGCAAGACCGACCATAACGTGGGGGGCAGTGCAGGTGATAGTAAGCCCCTCTTGCTGCAGGAGCGGATAGTTGCGCAGGTGGCTGGTGGCGGCGATGATGGCGATCGTGGTGAGGATGAAGACATGTAGCTCTTAAGACCTGCTGCCGCTGTTGCTACAAGTGCATCTCAACACTCAGTGAGTGAAGGTGCTGCTCACTTACTTAGTGCAAGCCGAGATGCCAATTTCTGTATATGTGCCTAGAAGTCCTCGAAATCTGTATCTCCAGAGCCGTCCAGCTTGCAGCAGCTGGTCCTGCTGTGGAGCACTTTAGCACCTTCATTCACTGTGGCACTAATAGTGCAACAGCATACAGGCCAGTCATTGGTGTCAGCCCTGGCAACGACAATTCTATTATTCTTTCTGCAGCCTCGCCAATTAGAACAGGCATTGCTGCACGGTCTCAATGACAGAGTGAGCATGGAGCTCGTGATCATGTGCAAGTTTAGGTCTTCCAACACAGTGAGCACGCCAACAGCTTCTGCAGAGTACTAAGTATGGTTGCTCCAGATTGCCCAGCTTAGGGGCGACTGCTGGCTGCTGAGTTTGGGTGGACTGAGGAGATAATGCAGGCGAAGTACTTCATGTGACAGGCAGCATTGCTGGTCACACCTTAGTAAAAATCGATGTTTGTACTAATTGTGGACTGCACACTTCAATTTTGAATAGAGGGATGAAGATGAAGGCGAGTTACAGATATGGATTAACGATGGAGCAGGGGAGGGTGACAAAAATAAGAGACGATACGGTCTTCGTCTAATGACCTTGTCCGATTCAACTGTGGGCTGGCTGTTTACAGCCCTCGCCCCACTTCGAAGAGCCGCTTCTTCTGACCTTGGTTGAGCACTTCAGTGCACTTTATGCCCTCTCTACACCCCTAATGAGATTTAAAACAGTGCAAAAATGAATCCCTACCATGGCCCACGCCTTGCATCTGGGAGCTGGCGCTCTAGCTGCCTTGTCTACTTATCAGCAAAGGGACTGCTTTCTGGCTGCTACTCTCTTCTATCTTGCAGCTACTAACTAGGGTTTAACAGGGACCATCCTTGTGGTACTTGCATAGCTGTGTGTGGTTAGCACTTTTCGGCCCCCTCTGGATCTTGTCCTATCTTTTCGGGCTGGCCATTCACAGCCCTCGCCCCCTTCCCCCCTCTGATTAGCCTGTCAGATTGGCATGTTCTCACTCGTGGTACGTCCCCATTTATTCAGCCTGCAGCTTCACAGTCACTTCAGCCCCCTTAGCATGGCGCTCTTGTATCATGTAGCCCCCAATTTTGCACTAGCTATTGCCTGAGCATTGTATTGGCTTGATTCAGCCTCTCTTTGATTTGAAGCCCACAGCGTGCCTTCTCTCCATGGAAGAGAAGGCGCGCGGTAGGCATGAAATTGGAAGGGAGGCCAATTCTACCCTTACAAATGTCCTTTAAACTGGGTAATGAGCTGGCTAAGGTGGACATTAGTATCCCCGAGTGAGCACATGCAACAGCTTAACCCTGAATGCAGAGTCGACGCTTCATCGGGATTTGGCTTTCCTGTGCCCCATGAGAGCTTGCAGCGGCGTGGCTTCAGGCCCTCCCCATCAATGACGGCCTCACTCTCCCCGATGAGGTATTTCGCTCTGCCGTCCACCGGCTCCTGGGACTGCCGCCTCCATGTCTCCAGGGTGTGCGTCAGTGTGTATGCGGCGAGCGAGGGGCCGAGTCTAGGGAGCTGGCCGCTCATGTTCTGCGCTGCGCCCACGGCGGCGAGCGGACAGCGGCCCACGACCGCCTCCGCGATGCGATGCATGGCATCCTGGTGGAGGCTGGCTTCTCGGTGGCAATGGAGCACTCCGGCGTCATGCCGCTCCAGCAAAGAAAAAGAAGGTGCTCGCCCATTGAGAAGAGGGGCTGGCAAAGCCAACCCAAAAAGAATGGACAATGTTCAAAGCCAAAGAAAGAGGTGCTGAAAGAGGACTACACTACAAAGTGCAAGATGGTGCAGAGGGAGATGCAGATGGCTGCTCAGTATCCACGTGTGAGCAACAGCAGATCAGAGTAACTCGGAGCAGGAGAAGCGGCACTTTGCCGAGACCCGGAAGCAGCAGCCATAGCACGGCCAGCCCGCGCGTGGACCGCATGAGCCAAAGAGCGCTGCAGCGAGACCGCCAGCCTCATCCGAAAGACCTGCGAGAGGGAGCCGGCAGCATTGAAGCCTGGCGAACCCTGCCGCCGCTCGATGGCCTCCCGGGCAAGCCGCTGGAGGAGATCCAACCAGCCACTGCCAAAAGGGCCGACGGTCGCCACGCCCGTCGCGTAGACCTGGTGGCCACCCCAAAGGCCGGTGGGCCCCGTCTTCTCCTGGACGTGGTGACCACCGACGCATACAACCGCTCACAACCAGCCCAATGTGCCACCAAGGCTGGGTATGCGGTCGCCTGCGCCGCTCGGGCTAAAGAGCTCAAGTACGCCGACCATCCGCGGGAGGACGAGTTCTACCCGTTGGCAATTGACACCCATGGGGCGCTGGGCGTCGGTGGCTCGAGCTGCTCGCCCGGCTTGCCCGCCACACCATCGCCCGTCGCTTCCATGGGGAGCCGGTAGACTTTCCTGCAGCCGGGTCTCTGGCGCAAGTGTACTGTATGCGCCTGGCCGTCTCGCTGCAGAGGTTTATGGCCCGCGCGCTGCACCTTCGTGCCGGCAGAGCCCTCGCTGCTGGAAAAGCCAGCCCAAAATAGAGCCAACGAAGGACGAGAAGGGGGCCAGGGGAAGCGCTAAGAAAAACAAGCACACAGAAGACATAAAACAGCTACGGATCACTCAGTAAGGGAAGTGCTCGCCCATTGAGAATAGGGGCTAGAAAAGCCAGCCCAAGAAAGAATCAACAAAGGACGAGAAGGGGCCAGGGAAAGCGCTAAGAAAAACAAGCAAACAAAGCACACAAGCAAACAAGCATCACTCAGTAACCCCTGCTGAGCAGCCTCGGGTCGGAGACGCTAGGCTCCTGGAAGTGGGTCCCCTGGCCAGAGCCAGAGAAAGTGCCCGCCCATTGAGAGTAGGGGCCAGAGAGAGGAAGAAAGTGCTCGCCCATTGAGAATAGGGGCTGGAAAAGCCAGCCCAAAAAAGAAAAAACAAAGGACGAGACGGAAAGTGCTCGCCCACTGAGAATAGGGGCTGGAACAACCAGCCCGAATAAGAATGAACAGAGTACGAGAAGGGGGCCAGGGGAAGCAGCGAGGACTCTACCGGCCCGCAGGTGCAGCGCGCGGGCCATCGACCGCTGCAGCGAGACGGCCAAGCGCATCCGGTACACCTGCGCTAGCGACCCGGCTGCAGGAAAGTCCACCGGCTCCCCATGGAAGCGGCGGGCGATGGCATGGCGGGCGAGCTGGGTGAGCAACTCAAGCCACCGAGGAAGAAAGTGCTCGCCCATTGAGAATAGGGGCTGGAACAACCAGCCCGAAAAAGAATGAACAGAGTACGAGAAGGGGGCCAGGGGAAGCGCTAAGTAACAGAAACAAAGCTGCTACGAGACACTCAGTAACCCCTGCTAAGCAGCGCCCCTCGCTGCTGCCTCTGGCTCTGGCCAGGGGACCCACTTCCAGGAGCCTAGCATCTCTAATCTGCGGCTGCTTAGCAGCAGTTACTGAGTGATTCGTAGCTGCTTTGTTTCTTTGTGTGCTTGTTTTTCTTAGCGCTTTCCCTGGCCCCCTTCTCGTACTTTGTTCATTCTTTTTTGGGCTGGCTTTTCCAGCCCCTATCCTCAATTGGCGAGCACTTTCTTCTTGCAGCAGTCGCTAGAGCGAGAAAGCGCGCCGTGCGCAGAGGAATACGGCTGCTGATTTGAAAGAGCGGCTGTAGAAGCCAGCCAGGTGCACACAGATCGGCGTACAAGACTGTATTAGCGGACCCACAGAAACAGCTCTTTCAATGTAAGGCAATGGCTACGAGAGGCCAAGCCCAAAGTGTACGAAGGTCGGAAATGTACAAGCCAGAGGCTAAAGCAGCCGCAGCAGGGGCTGCGGTTGCAGGGTGGCCACTTGCCGAGGAGGCGGAGGCAGAGGGAGGGAGGCGGCCATGGCGAGCCAGTCGCTGCCAGTGGCCGCCGCAGCTCTGCAGGCTCTGCTGCTCCTCCACCTGCTTGCCGCGGCCAATCCGGCTGCCGCCAAGGAGTGCACCAACATTCCGACACAGCTCGGCTTGCTGGGAGCCAGCGGCGACGGCCATGGCGGGCGCGGCCGCATGCTCGGCAGCGGCGGCAAGGCGTTCCTGGCGGACGTGCCGCTGGCGGACGTGCGGCTGGCGGCGGGCTCGCCGCAGGCGGTGGCGCAGGCCACCAACCTGGCGTACCTGCTCCTGCTCGACGTCGACCGCCTGGTGTGGAGCTTCCGGTGCGCCCCACCAGTTGTCCGCGCTTGCTGTGACGGCAGTACAAACGGCGCAAGTCCAGTAAATAAGGCATTGTCTCAGCAGATTTGGGTACCGTTTGATTTCTACTGCTTTTGTCCGCCTCATAGATGATGTTCGATGCGCCGACAGGACCACGGCGGGCCTGCCTGCGCCGGGCAGCCCCTACGGCGGCTGGGAAGCCCCTGCCTCGGAGCTGCGTGGCCACTTTGTTGGTGAGTTGCCGAGACGCCTTTTCCAAGCGGTGTCTCATCTTGCCTCTACAGAGCGAGCATAATTGCTTGGGATGATTCTCTCGCGAGAGGCAGGTATGTTAGGACTCGTGGGTGCTTCGTCCTCTGTTGAGCACCATTGTGCTGGATGGAAAGCTTGACAGTGCTAGGACGTCGCAAGCATGCTCGGCATACATTCCACTCAACGAGAATGGACGGGTCTTTCATCCATTTACTCCAATGCCAGACTTACTCACACCATGTCAAGCTGTTCAAGCAAGCACCTGCTATGACCATAGCAGACGTTGATGAATTGGTGGTTATGTTGGCAGGTCACTACCTCAGTGCAACGGCACTCATGTGGGCGAGCACCAACGCCACAGTGCTCAAACAAAAGATGGAGGCGCTGGTGGCCGCACTCAAAGAATGCCAGGACAAAATCGGTACTGGGTACCTCTCCGCCTTTCCCACGGAGTTCTTTGACCGTGTCGAGGCTATCCAGCCCGTCTGGGCACCATACTACACCATTCACAAGGTCTGCCTTACCTGCCCATAAGTAAGAGTTCAGGTTGATCAATGGCAGTCGAACAGTCCCCCTTAGTGGGAATTAAATTATCTCACTGCGAGTTGCCATGCTGGGAGTGATGGACAGATCATGGCGGGCCTGGTGGACCAGTATGAGCTGGCTGGGAGCGAGCTGGCACTCAGCATGGCAACGCGCATGGCGGACTACTTCCGTGTGCGCGTGGAGGCCGTCATCGAGCGCTTCACAATCGAGCGCCACTGGCGGTCCCTGAACGAGGAGTTTGGCGGCATGAACGATGTCCTCTACCGCCTCTATCACATCACGGTCCTCCCTCTAAACCTTGTGGACTTCCAGCAAGTTTGTCATTGCAATGGTGATCTGACTTCTTTCACCCACTGCCTGCCCGCTTGCTTGCAACTTCTCTAGCGACTAATGAGTGGGTGTCAGCTGCTTCGACCAGCAGGTTGTAATCAGGTTGCCGCTGGCAGTGCTTGAGGCCTCTGCCTTGCCTCGTGTGATCTGTAGGAGAATCCAGCATACCTGAAACTGGCCCACCTCTTCGACAAGCCGTGCTTCCTGGGCCCACTAGCGCTTGAGGTGCAATGCTCTCTCAAGAACAGGCCTGCAGCTGGTGCCGTCCTTCTGGTGCTGTCCTTATGTCCGATAGCTCCTATGCTGGGCAAGCGCAAGATCATGGGCATGTTCTGCATGTGGTAATAATTGGATCAAGGCTGACCGAGGCTAAAGCTTGCTTGGTGAGTGGAACACCTGCAAGAAAGTTATGCAACTTGTTGAGAAACTCATGCACAGTCACTGCGCTGAACATCTTGATGAGGAGGCTGAAAGCATCCTTGCATTATGTCCTTTGTTCAAAGCGCAGGTCGACGAGCTAGCTGGGTACCACTCAAACACGCACATCCCAATTATAGTTGGAGTACAGCTGCGGTATGAATTGACTGGGGACGAGGTTTACAAGGTAGAGGCCGCTTAGGCTGAGGCAGGACGATTGTGAAGCAATTGACTGGATCCAGCGCCAGCTTCTGGCGGCTGTATAGTAGATGAGTGCGCTTGCTTCTTGCAAGGGACTTGTGTCTCAGTATTTTGTTGTCCCTGTTGGGTGGCAGAACATTGCTGAGAACTTCATGCACGCAGTCAACACATCACACCGCTACACAACTGGCGGCACCTCTGCTTGGGAGTTCTGGCAAGCACTGCCCTTCCCGGTGGTGATACGAGATATAAGTCAGCTCTCTTTGCTTGAAGCTCTAGATGCATGCCACGACTTGGGAAGGAGGATGCGTGTGCTCACCGATGAGCTTCACTTGCCGTAAACAGGGAGGACCCTCATCGCCTGGGCGACACTCTCCAGCAGGAGGACCAGGAGTCTTGCACAACCTATAACATGCTAAAGGTGCCCTGATCGCTGCGGTGCAATCATTCGGTGGCCACGTCCTTCTCTTTGGCCCACCGCTGTCATCCATGTTTACCTTCTCAAATTATCAGTTTAGTCATCAATTTGATACAATACCCTTTGAGCAAAAATATGCTTCTCTTTTCTGGCACAGTGATGAGTGTCCACATCCACTTCACATGCAGGTATCTCGCAATTTATTCCGATGGACAAGGGACGCTTCCTTTGCAGAGTATTATGAGAGGAACATTATAAATGGCATCATGGGCACGCAGCGTGGTGCAGAGCCTGGAAAAATGATTTACATGCTTCCACTAGGAGCCGGCAACTCAAAAGCGAGAGGTTATCATGGCTGGGGCAACCCCTTTGACTCGTTTTGGTGCTGCTATGGCTCAGGCAGGCTCATGGCACTCGCCCTCTCTCCAGTAATTTTTTCTCATTTGTTTAGCAACCTTCTTATGTCTTGCTTGATACTGTCTGTACTGCTCATATATTTCATCCAACACATCGGCTCAGTGGACTGCACTAGAAACTCTCTTGGTGATCCTGCAGCAAATCGAGGTCGCTCGCCTTGAAAGTTGACAAGAGATGACCTCTTGTTGAGCCATGGCCTGGGCAGGAGTTGAGTCGTTCTCCAAATTGGGAGACTCAATATACTTTCAGGGGTCGTTGGATTCACCCACGCTTTACGTCATCCAGTTTGTCTCTAGCTCGCTACAATGGCGGCAGGCTGGCTTGAGAGTGGAGCAGACTGTACTGCTTCCAACAGCTACATCTGCTGCATATGCAGTCACTCTAAATATATCCAAGCTTGAAGGTAGAGAGGTGAGTAGATACAGCCTGCATGGTTGCATGTTGTTGTGAAAGATGTGGCTTCAGTAGCTTGATCAGGGTTAGTAGGTACAGTCAATAGTAGGTATACCTGAAGCGCACTGTATGGCCATGCAGCAGACAGCAGGCAACTTGACGGCTGATGTCAATGTCCGCATTCCTCTGTGGGCCGACTTGGGAACCTCATACGCCCAATTTGATGGTGAGGAGCTGCAGCTCCCATCAGCAGGTATGCTAATCGCAGCCTAAGCGAGCTGCAACTTATATCCCATCTACTGTCTGTTTTTAAGCCTGAGTTTAGGACCAAATGAGACGCCGCATACTACCTTGAGGCCATTATAGTATTCTCTTCCTTGTAAGGTAGTGGTGGAGGTCACTCCGTCGCTCAGAAACCTTCTAATGCAGCTGCCTTTCCTAACGTGAGGCTCTTGTTGATGACTTCGCCCATTTGTTTAAATTGCTGACAGGGAGCTTCCTTAGTGTCCGAAGAGATTGGATTAGCGGAGGGGTTCTCAAGCTCAACATCTCTCTTACAGTTCGCACAGAAGGCATTCAAGGTCCTGCGCCTCGCCCACAATCCGGTTGTGACGTCAATGCTTATACTGCTTATGGTCACCTGCAGCATACCTGTTACTGATGCTCATTCACTTGAATTAAGCATTTTTGTCATCACAGCTAGAAGTGCAATGTTGCAGAGTGGTTGCTAAGTATGGAGTCAGGAGCAAAGCCACACCACTACTGATGACATCTTTTCATGTAGCTGCAGATGACAGGCCAGCCTTTGCCTCGCTACAGAGCATCCTCTTTGGGCCCTTCCTGTTGGCGGGCCTGACCGACAGCGACCGCCAGCTAGTCCATCCACTCAAGCTCAGCCCCGTACCTTCGGACGCCAACAGCTATCTGATCTCTCTGGTCACTTACGATGGACGCAGCCACCTCCGAAGGTCTGGCAGGCACTTGATCAGCAGCCCGGGCACTCCGCTTGAAGGGACTGATGAAGCCGCAGCTGCTACATTCAGGCTCCACTGGGAGATGGAACAACCTCAGCTGCCGGTCCGAGCCCAAGCTGGCCATCGGAAGCTGCAGTGCCAGCAGGGCCTATACTCGACGCGTCCTGAACTCAGGCGCGCTGACCTTGATCTGGAGGACAGCGTTAAGGCCAGCCACGCCCGGCTGCTAGGCAGCCTCGTGTCGCTGGAGCTCTTTGACCGGCCCGGCCAATTCGTTGTCCATCAGGGAGCATGGAGGCCATTGGTGGTCATGGACCCTGCACGGGCTACGCAGTACCGCAACGACCAGCCGCTGGTTCAGCGGTCGTGGCTGCTGCGGTCTCTCTGGGGCCTTGTGACGTCCATTAGGCGCAAGAGGGTGGCCCCGCTCCTCATGGCCGGCCCTGCCGCAGTGACGCCAAAGGACCGCACCAAATTTCAGATCGTGACGGGTCTGTCTGGGTCAGCCACCGTCTCCTTTGCAGTAATTGGCATGCCCGACCATTACCTCTCAGTAGTCGACACCAAGGGGTCACACTCTGGCAGTGCCCATGAGGAGTCACACACCGTGCTCGGCCTTCTCGGAGGCCCGCAGGGTGGCCAGAGTGACGAGGCTTTTGCAAATGCGAGCAGCTTCCGACTGTCGGCGGCTCCGTTTGCTAGTTATCCAGACCAGAGCTTTGTAGTGCAAGGCTCGTACCGGGACTTCTTGCTCTTCCCCATCGCGGACTTTCGAGATGAGAGCTACACCACTTACTTCAAATTGCCGTGACGACTCTGAGACCTCAATTGCTGGGTGAACACTTGGGACCACTAAAGGGGAGCGGGAAAATTTTCATTTGGTGTGCCTGCAAGTGTACCTCTCCTATGACTACTGCAAAATTTCTGCCAACACTTGCAGATGTCCTATCTCAGCCATGTGGACACAGTGTTACTCGATCTGCTTCAGCCGCCCTGCTATTGTGCCAATAGCAAGTAGTCATCAACGACTTTTTTCCATTTGGGCTTTACGCTTGGATCTTCATGCAGGCATGCTCATCATTGTACCACGTGTAGCAAGATGTCTTATCTTCGGCTATGTGGACGCACAGTTACCCAACCTGCTTCAGCCCGCCTGCTTGTGAAAGTGCAACGCAAACACTCAATAGCATGTTCTATCTGTTACGTGGCCTTGGATCTTCAAGGCATGCTCATCATGACCACCGGCTGCATACACGCATGTGTGTTTTGCTTGGTAAGAAAGGCAATGCTCGATTTGAGGGGATGAGCGATCATTCATCGCCCTTGTATAATGCTCATGCGGCCAAATTAGCCTGCAGCTAAGCTCCTTGGCCGAATTCTAATCGGTTGCCAAGGAGCCGCTTGTGTGTTGACACACTTCATGGCCACTGTCAGGCCCGCACAAGCTCCCTGATGAAGGCCTCCAAGTCTGCAATCTTCCCGTTCTGCACCGAGGCTTCGGTTGCTGTGACTCTGTTGGCGCACTGGGTGAACTTGAACGCCTCACCCTCGACCCCAAGCTTGACATCCGTCCAAATGTCTGCCTCTGAAATACTGCTCCTACTTGTCCTCAACTTGTCTCTGCAAGAAAGACAGGACTACAACTTTCGGCACTTGGTGACAAGACTGATGACTGTCATGATGAAAGACACTACAATACCTCTAATAAATTGTAAACGTAAGAGTACAAGTGTGCCACGTTAATTCAACAAACAGCTGGAGGCTGGACGAGGGAAGGATCTCACATTTCCTTCTCCAGCTGCTTGCGGATGAAGTCCACCGAGTAGGCGGTGACCTTGTCCATCTTATTGCAAAGGAGGAGTACAGGTATACGCCTTTTCACAACCACCTTTGTAGTGAGCAGCTCGTACAAGAACCTGCATGGGTAGCCAGGCCATCAGAGCAAAGAGCTAGCCACCTTGTCCATGTGAAGGCTACCCACAGAACATGCCACAGTTTAGGACCGCTGAATCTGAGCAGGAAAATGCTACTGTCAGCAGAAAATGGATTAGAATACATCGGCCTCATGCAAAGCACTGTGGAAATACCGACTTACTCTGCGTTGTCCCGGATGTGGGGGAGGAAGTCGAGAGCGTCGATGACGAACACCAGGCCCCGCGCGCGCGGCAGGGCCTCCATGACTCTCGGCCGGAGCCGCGGGTGCCCGGGAACGTCAATAACGTGCACCGGCCGTGCCTTGGGGTTCTACAGGCGCATCGAGTCCCCACCCAGCTCCGATCAGAGCCGGCACAGCTGCATCCCCGTGTGCCTGCCAGTCCCAGGGCCTCGTCACTAACTCCCTCAGCAGCTCACCTTGGCTAGCTCCGAGTGCAGCGGGAAGCGGCCCTCGTTGGGCTCCATGGACGTCATGGTGCCCTGGTGCGTCGTCCCGTCCTGCAGCTGCAGGCCAAGACCCACGTCGGCCTCAGTGGCCGCCGGCAATGGCGGCCAGCCTCGCTCGCTAGCCCAGCCTCGCAGCGGCGGGCCAGAAGGTCCAGCGAGCTGGCCTGGTAGAAGAGGGCGGTCTTGCCGCCGCCGCAGAGGCCCGCCAGCACCACCGTGTCGGCCTTGGCGCCGCCGCCGCCGCCGCCGCCGAGCAGCCATCGCACGACTGCGGCCAGCGCGCGCCGGGGCTCCAGGCCGCCGTCAGCGCGGGTGCCGGCCAGGTGACAAGGCCTTGGACGGCCTTCTCATGCCTTTCCCGCGGCGCCGGGGAGCGTCGCCGCGCGGCGCCGGGGCGGGGAGCTGGCGGCGAGAGCG
>WELB01000020.1:795964-814674 GCA_009602725.1 Spirogloea muscicola
CACTACAAAGTGCAAGATGGTGCAGAGGGAGATGCAGATGGCTGCTCAGTATCCACGTGTGAGCAACAGCAGATCAGAGTAACTCGGAGCAGGAGAAGCGGCACTTTGCCGAGACCCGGAAGCAGCTGCCATAGCACGGCCAGCCCGCGCGTGGACCGCATGAGCCAAAGAGCGCTGCAGCGAGACCGCCAGCCTCATCCGAAAGACCTGCGAGAGGGAGCCGGCAGCATTGAAGCCTGGCGAACCCTGCCGCCGCTCGATGGCCTCCCGGGCAAGCCGCTGGAGGAGATACAACCAGCCACCAAAGGCCAGCGCAAAGGGATGGACAAGGTCCGAAGGAGCCGGAGTGTGAAGGACTAGGACTAAGACATCAGCCAGGGGACGCTCATTAACCAAACATACATGCCGGAAAGAAGCCCATGGGTTGCTTCTTCGAGTGTCCCGACTCCCGACAGCATCGTCACATGCGCCGATGTAGGAGGCAAGCTCACCAAACAGTCACCCGTCTGCCGCTCTGCTCACTCAGACACCGTCGGAGGGCGACTGCTGCTTTCCCTAGCGAGGGCCGGAAAGAAGCCGGTGACGGAGACTAGTTCCTCTGACCTGCGGCTGTTTGTCTGACCTGCGGCTGCTCAACAGGAAGGTCTTTCGTGTATTTAGTGCTCAACAGGGGGTTCTGAGCACCCAGTGGCCACTTGAATTGCCGTGTGCTTCAGCTCTATTCTGGCTACTTGAAACATTCTTCTTTCTTTTTCATGGGCTGGCCAATCACAGCCATCGCCCTTCACTGGAAGGCATCGACCCACATTGCTGGCCACGCAGTCAGAAGTGCAGAGCAGAGAATACTGCAGCACGACCTGCTCAGATTGCACAGTTAGCATCCAGCTTCTGCGCTGGGAGTGGCATGGTACTATGTCATTGAAGTGCTCAGTTGATCATTATCATTATCAACAAGAGGCGCGCCCTGCGTGCCCTGCTCATCTATCCTATTGTTTTGCTGGAAGAATCTCCGGTGAGGAAGCAAGAGGCATTGTAGCACTCAGCATCCTTCCAGCGAGGACGCGACTGCTTTTCCTGCAGCAGCCGCCCCTGGCACTGCTGCATGCATTGGCAGTGACGGCGTCGACTGGTCAACAGCAGGCCGGATAAAGCGGCAGTTTTACCGTGCACCCAAGACGAGAACATTGACACCCAAAGCTGACACCTGACAAGTTCCACAAACCTTACTTCTTGCATTCCTGCCCTGACAGCTTATACAATCACAACTGAAACCACACTTATTAAGACCCCAAGGTGAACCCCTGAACTACCAAGGTGGACCCTGACCGGATAAAGCTCCCCCCCCCCCCCTCACGCTCAGCAAGTTCTGTGCTGGCGCACTGCACCCTCTCGTGGCCACAATTACTCTCACAAGCCAGCTGCTAATGCAAGGGCCTTGACACAGGATGTTGGGCGAGCACAACGCAGATAAATGTTGGGCGAGGAGGAAGAGAAAGCTTGTCAGTATTTCGCCAAGGTGCTAAGCGCTATTGTGGTACTGCATTGTCATAGATGGGAGCTGCCTTGTGAGCAACTCTTTAACATGTAGTGTAGCCTGAGACGAACAAAACCTTCAACAAGCTAATCGCAACTCAACTTGCACAGAAAGCAGCTCAATTGAAGCTTTGCAACAGGGGTTCAGAATAACCTCCAAGAGGGCAAAGCGTGTTCATCACAGGCAACCCTTGAGGTGCTTGATAATTTCTCTCAATGAGTTCCAAAGTAGGGATGCCATCTGGAGCCCAATGCACAAGGTATCCAAAGCTCCATACCAAGCCCTGTTCTAGTTGCTCACTCGTCTCGCAGTTGGCAGTCTACAACTTGTCCTCGTACTCAGAAAGAGGTGGCACGTTGGGCTTAAGGCCCTTGCGTTTCCTAATGTCTGCAACAATAGTAGCTGCCTGGGTCCCAACCTCCAGAGGGTCGCTGCATACACAGAAACCATGACGTAGGGAAGAATTAGTGAGCGCTTGAAGCTAGGTGCTCTGTGGGTCAAAAAATGGCTACCAGATGCCCCAGCTTGATGCAGGTACTGGCGGTACAGATGCCAGCAGCAACTTTCGCTTGATCGCTTGATCTGCTTAGGCAACAACTCGGCAAACACCCGAGTCTTGCATCTGCTGTACAAGTCCTTTCCATCAGATGTGTTGCCTTAGTCAGACTAAGCTTTGCCGAAATGTACAGGCTACATACCTGTTAAGCATCTCCCAATGGTCAAAAACACACTGGGGGAAGGCCTGGCCAGATGTGGCTGCTCTCAACTGGGCGGAGAATCCGAAAGATTCAATGACCGGGAGGTAAGCCTTGACATTATACATGGGCGTGCCTGGCCGCTGCATCTCCTCAAATACGTGACCACGCTTCTGATTGAGGACGCCGTAGATGCCACCAAGAGCACCTTCTGGAGCCTGCAGCACCAGCCAAGACCATGCTGGAATCTTAGACTTAGGTACCAATCAATTGCTCTACTCTTCCAAAGACATAGCTCCAAGTCCTCAACAAAGAGCAGGATGCAACAGAATTGACCTACAACAAGGAGCGCACTGAAGCGCAGGGAGAGTATCACAAAAGGACACAGAATTGCATCATATTCAAAGCAAGCAATCTTAATAGGACAACAAAAGCCCACCTGGATTTCCACCAAGTAAACGGGCTCCAAAAGACGAGGCTTTGCTGTGAGCTGGCAGGCATACATGACACGCCTGGCAGTGGGGATAACTTGGCCGCCCCCCCTGTGGATGGCGTCCGCATGGAGAACAACGTCGCAAACCTCAAAGGCCACACCACGCATGTTCTCATCGGCAAGCACACCTTCCTTTGAAGCCCATTGCATGGCTGCAATGACTGAGTCCTTGATTTCATTCAGGTATTGCACTCCTTTGCACATGTCAACCACCATGTTGGGACCCGTCGTATCAGGACCAAAACACCAAATCTTCTTGGTAACTTCCTTGTCCCAGCCAAATTCACTGGTCAGGATCTGCGAGCGAACCTGCAGAGTATAGCACAAGCAGGTACACCTAATGAGAATCTCATTGACATGCTGACAATCATGCAAGCAAGCCTCTGTGCACAAACATCTGCTGGCACTTCTGATAGACACAAAGAGCAAGCACAAGACAGCACATCGATGTTCTCAACGAGGCACACCTAGACAGACAGCAATACAAATGTGTCCATGATAAGACCTATTCCATCAGTGCAACGAAGGTAGAACCAGTCCAGCTCAGTAGCAGTACCTTAGGGTCATCCCTAGGTCCAACTCTGCCATCGTCAATGGCTTCAGCAAGCCCATCCTCAAGAGGCCGGGCTTCAAAATACAGCCGGTTGTGCTTGTTGGCAGACTTGCTCATGCAGATGTGGTTCGACTTTTCCAAGACTGTCTCCCGGAATGACACCACAGGGTCAGAGACAATGATCTCGGCTCCTCCCATGAAGTCATCCTGCAAGATAAATCTGCCCTTTGTCAAGAGCTTGTCATATGGTGACAACAACTACTAAAAGATGTGCCCAATCAATTACTAGTTGATTTAGTCATTCGTCAGAAATTGCTCCCATGCTTCTAGGCAATGACCAGATATACAGGCAAGGATCTGAGGAGTTACTGGCATGCAAGGAAATCGATGTATCCAAGACCGGTGTGCCTAACATTAATAAGGTGCACAGCCCACAAGGCGCATTGTGTGCCCTTCCTCAAGACAACAATGAAAGAACATGAGCTCATCTGTTGGCCCCAAAGTCACAGCATACCTGTAAATCCTTGAGGCAGATCTCAAGGTGGAGCTCACCAGCCCCTGCAACAATGTGCTCACCAGACTCCTCGATTTGACAGACAACCATGGGGTCGGACTTGGCAAGGCGCTTGAGGCCTTCGACCAGCTTGGGAAGGTCCGAGGCAACCTTGCACTGGACCGCTACACGCACAACGGGCGACACTGAGAACTTCATGGCGCGAATAGGGTGGGCATCAGTGGCAGACTCGTTGGTCAGAGTGGCATTCTTCGTAATGAACTGGTCCAAGCCGACCATGGCCACGGTGTTCCCACAGGGCACGTCCTCCACAGACTCCTGCCTCTTGCCCATCCAGATGACTGTGCGCTGCACAGACTTCACATACAGGTCCTTCTTCTGGCCTGGAACATAATTCGGCCCCATAATGCGGACCTGCAGACATTCAATGTGAAGCTGAGGATTGACAAGGAGTATATGTGACCTTATCCGTAATATATTTATAGACTGAGGAACACAGCTGCGTACTCAGACCTGGACCCAAAGTCACAGCTCTGCAAGGTCAGACATGGTAGCTGGAGTTGGTCTCGAATCCTTCTGCACGGCAAGCATGGCATGCTTGGCTGTGCAGCTGTTTGCACACACATTAGGGAGGCAACGGTATCTGCAAGCGTGCAGCTCACCTTCATACCAGTGGACACCTTGCCAGCAAACACACGACCAAAGGCAAAGAATCTGCCCTTGTCTGAGGCGGGAATCATCTTGGACACATAGAGCATGAGGGGCCCAGTCGAGTCACAGTTACGGATGGCGTTTGCATAAATATCATCCAGCGGGCCCTCGTACAGGTTCTCAACCCTGTAGCGCTGGGCCGTAGCGGGCGAAGGAAGGTGCCAAATCATCATCTCCAAAAGGGCTGTCTGGGCTGGCAGCCAGTTCTGCATAATGCGCTTCATAAGAGGCTTGCCCACCAGCTCCTTCTCTTCAGACTTCATGGTCACATTGAGCTTGGTAAGCATTGGCCAGAGCTTGTCCTTCTCATTCTGCATCGCCGTCTCAATGACCTGCTTGATGGGGTTGTAGCAGAACTGCACGAAGCCACGACTGCATGTAGAGGCGCCGGTGTTCTTTGTGGTCCACTTCCTGGTCGCAGAATCGAAGTAATTTTCTCCCCACAGCCTCTCCATCATCTTCTTACGGTCCACCTTGAACTTGTCAGCATACATCTTAGCGAAGTTGGTGAGGGTGAATGCCCACCCGTGAAGGCCAGCCGAGAATGCAACCGTTCCCTTGTCGGGGTACACCTGGACGTTGCCCAGCAGCTCATCCTCATACGTGGCCATAATGACGTTCGCGTTCTCAATCACGCGATTGTAGGAGCGATAGGCCTCCTCCCCATCTTGCTGCAGCTCCAGGAAGCAGCGGTCCATCTTGTTGACAGTCAGCACCGGCCTGATACGCTCTCCTAGGGCCTGCCTCAGGACTGTCTCCGTCTGCACGCACACCCCCTCAATGCAATCCACGACCACAAGTGCGCCATCTGTGATACGGAGAGCAGCTGTGACTTCAGATGAGAAGTCCACGTGGCCGGGGGAGTCGATTAGGTTGATGAGGTAGTCATTCCCATCCCTGTCGCCAACCATCCCCTCCAGGGCCTCATCAGTAATCTGATAGTACAGAGAAATCCCAGTGGACTTGATAGTGATGCCGCGCTCGGCCTCGTCAGCACGAGTGTCAGTCATCCGAACGTCGCCGGCCACCTCTTGGGCGATGATTCCAGCGGCTGCCACCAAAGAATCTGTGAGGGTGGACTTGCCTGCAACATACATAGTAGAGATTGATGAGGACATACAAAATCAGCTGAGAGGACGAAGTAGAGCAACACTAGCACATATCACGCACTTGTCAAAGCATCGCAGATAATTCTCTTAGCGCTCTGCAGCAATTCGTGCTCAAGAAAGACAGGCAAAGGGCAAAGCGGATCTTGCAGGCCCGCAAAAAGGCGCAACTAGTGCATACCATGGTCCACGTGTGCAATCACGGACATATTCCTGATATTGTGCTTCTTGTCCATGATCAGCCGCATCTCCTCTGCCGTGAACTTCGGCTGCAATAACGAGAAGAACCAGTCAACCCAGCTGCGTCAACAAGGCACGAGAACACAGTATCTCGCAGCCAGTTGAGACCTTGGCTAAGAGGTGCTTTCAGAAGCCACCCAACACAAGGTCTCTCAATCGTCAGACGACCGGCGTTGACGCCCTGCTAGCCAGAGCATGTATCACGAGCACCCCAACTTAAGGATAACCTCCCACACGTATGACCTGTTCTACAAGGAGTCAACACCCTCTTTGAGCACAGCAGCTGCAGTGCACACAAAGACCCAAAGCTAAGTGAATCGACAATCAGCCCCGCTGCACGAAACTGCGAGTGCGGCTCCAACGTCGCCGAAGTCCGTGCAGCTAGCAAGCAGACACGCAGACGCTCTGCTCCGCCTCCGCTGCTCTGTCCGATGACCAAGGCACGTGCTGGGAGTCCTTTGCAAGGAAGGGGCGGAAGGCCTCACCATGGTAGCGGGCTGGCGCAGACACCGCCCGCTCAGGGCTTGCTGAGGAGGAAGCCGCGGATGCGGCGGCGGCGGCGGCGGCGGCGGCGGCGCCTCCGGGGGCGGAGAGGGGAGGATGTGGTAGGGCTACAAGCGAGGGCTTACGCTAAGGGCATCACAAACTGCGAGATGGGAAGGCCCAGCCTTCCGGGTCTGCAGGCCGCGGAGGGGGTCAGTGGAAGGGAGGAGGTGCTCTCCAAAAGCGAAGCAGGCGATTATCTATCGTAGTGGCGGTGGGGAGAGGGTGTCTCCGCGGTGGGGAGAGAGAGCATTGGGGGCCGGGCCCCCTTCCCCCTTTATATAGCATTGTTTAGTCTGCACTCGACTCTGCCTGAACAATGTATTGGCTTGAATTGGCCTCCCTTTCAATTCATGCGCCCCGCGCGCCTTCTCTCTCTTCTTAGGGTTTAACGCGGGGTTGGTGGCCCGCCTCGCGCCTTTGGCCGCCCGATGCGCATCCGGGCCGCGCATCCGACGGCCCGGCTTCTGGATCCACCCCCAGGAGCTGCAGGGAACGGAGTGTGTATCAAGTGATGGAGGAGAAACGTGTATAAAGAGATGGGGAGGCCATGTGTGGCCAAGTACGAAGGCAAGCACATTGACAAATGCACGTCACCTGCTGCTAACCCGACCCGCTCAGTAACCACGAGTCAGCACATAGAGGTCGCTAACTGATGGAGGGGAGACGGGTTGCAGGCAGACGCCCGAGCGACATCAAAAGAACGATAATAGCCATTCCCATGGCCGATAGCTCTGAAAGAGAGAAGCGCGGCCAGTTTGACTGGTGGCTGGGAAAGGCCAGCCCAAAGGAATGGACAAGGTCTGAAGGAGCCGGAGTGCGAACGACTAGGACTAAGACATTAGCCAAGGAACGCTCAGTAACCTATAGTCAGGAGATGCAAGTCTGAGTAGCTAGCCGGCGGAAAGATGTCGCTCTGACGGAAGCCGGAGGCCGCCGCCAAAGCCAAAGCGGCGGCCTCCGGCTTCTTAGTCCTAGTCCTTCGCACTCCGGCTCCTTCAGACCTTGTCCATTCCTTTGGGCTGGCCTTTCCCAGCCACCAGTCAATGTGGCCGCGCTTTCTGATTCATGTAGCCCCACATTTTTGCACTAATTTTGCCGGAACAGTGTTGGCTAGGATTGGCCACCCTTTCATTTCGTGCGCACCGCGCGCCTTATCTCTCTTTCACGGCCATTGTCCCCTTGCTGCGAGTTACTCGACTTGCTGCTGCTCACTCGTGGTCACTAAGCTTCCATCTGCCGTAGGCTCGTGTCTAGCTGCGTCGTTTTAGGCACATTTTTGGCTCTTTGGACCATGTCCTCTCCTTTTGGGCGGGCCTTTCCCAGTCAATCTGGCCGCGCTTTCGTTTCACAGCCCCTACCTTCTGTGGGCGAGCACTTCCTCGGCAGAAGCTTCTTCTCCTGGCCGCCGCTGCAGTCCGCCCCCGCGCCGCGCAGCCCGCCGCCGCCGCCGCCGCCGGACGCGGCGCAGCGTGGNGGCCGTCCCGCGTGCCGCCCCGGGCCGCGCCGCCGCTGAGGCGCGTACCTGCCGCCGCTGCAAGCAGGCCTTCGACGCAGCGCAGTCAGCGAGTCCGTGCAGGTGGGCGCCGTGGCCTTGCCCGTCGGTGAGCTGCCGTCCAGGAAGCCAGTAACGAAGCGGCGGCTCAAGCAGCAGTCTCCGGCCCCGCATGGCCTCAGGTACCACCCGGCTCTGTACACGGGCGGCGAGCGGGGCAAGGCCACGGGCTTCGTGCGGGCCAGCGCGGCGCCCGAGGACCAGCTCAGTGCCGTGCTGCCGGGGGGCCCCGGCCTGCTTCGCTTCTGGGATTGCTGCGGTGCCGTGGAGCCTGATGCATTGGGCTGCTGCATTGGGTCGCATGTCACGTACGACAGCACCACCAATGGCCAGTGATGGTCCTGAACACTGTCCTGCAATCAGGGGCTCTGGTACGAGCATGGGCTGCATTAGCTGGACGTCTATCGACCAACAGATCCACCGACTGTTCACACATTTAGCATGGCCTCTTTGCTGCTTGAAAGGGCTAACACAGAATTGCACGACCAAGAGCAAACGAGAAGAAGAGTACAGGAGCATCTGCATGCACTGCATGTTTGCTACGCTTCACAGGGCCAGGAAGGCAGGGTGTCAATTGATCGCCATCTCTTCTGGCATGATTGACAACATCTTCTATGAAGTGAGTGTCAAAATAGGTAATGAGCTGGTACCAAAAATAACAATGTCCCTGGGTGGAAAGGGAGTCAGGGATGTGACGGTGAGGCAGGCTGGCGTTAACAAGTATAATGTCGACGTGGGCCAAGAGGGGCTATGCCCTCGACAGAGCTGTATAAATCTGCACAAGTGAACCTATAATAACAGCAGCTGGTGGGGCTGAATGGGACTAGTCTATCAGGTGCAAACCTCACAGCTTCCCACTATCGACTGATCAATTGATACAGTCTCATGAGAGACATCCCATAGATGGGGAACAGCCTCCTGCAGGTTGTGGATGCTGGGCACTGCGTAATCTGCAGCTTCTATCTTCTGTGACATGCCGACCTGCATATTCAGATATGAGTTATACAGCTGCAGACGACTTCAAAGCGCGGTGCAAACAATCAGTCACTCAGAATCGTAAATGCGTGCACCAGTGCATTCGTCACAAGATGCCAATCGCATGCGTTGTATGAGCAATGGCATGGGCAGCAAACCATGTGAGCTCTTTAAGACTCACCAAAACTGTGTGGATGCCTGCGGCCTTTGCAGCAGCTATGTTGCGATGGCTGTCATCCAAGAACATCTGCAAAAGGATGCTTGAGCATCAGTTATTCCGCGTGCCTATGCGATGGCGAACATGTGCTAGTTCCACATGATCACACTATTAATGATTGATATGATCTCCTGGCGTAGAAGCACGCAGACACAAACCTGCAACAAGCAAGCCCTACCGTTTGGTGTGGAGTAGCATTTGCAAGCCGAAGAGCAAGACGGAATGCTTCGGCGTCTGGCTTGCAAACGATTTTGACTGTGCTTGAGCTTTCAGCGGGGATGCTCTGTTCAGAATGTTGGAGCACTTCCTGCTTGACCCTGTCTTGCTGCTGTTGATCGGCTGTCTTATATGTCGAGGCTACATCTGTACCTCCTGGAGTAACAAGCCTGGCAGCGGCAGTGATCTGCTCAGTGTTGTGATTGTACAACGTCTCAAAGGATATAATTGCTTCAAAAAGGTCCTCCACACCCAGGATTCTTAGCACTTTCATTGCATGTGGGTGGTCAGCATTGGTGAAGATCTGCAAGACAGGAAAGAGAAACAGTGAGGTACTTCCAAACTGCTGATAACAGCAGCTGCTAGTTGACCAATGCCGCTTGTCTTCTGAAATATGAAATCGTCATGTAAGGAAAGACATGTCAAGCCCCTTGTGAGTGGCTGGGCAAGCCACTGCAAGTCCAGGCAGCAGCAAATAAAACACGGGAGCATCTTGCACATTCAGCAAGAGCTGAAAAGCATGGGATCTGGTTCAGGCGCAGAGCCAATGGACTCCAGCAACCTCAAGTTGGCAGTGAGGAGTAAGAAAGATAGGGGACGTCCACTGTCATGGTTGAGGATTGCGAGTAACTAAAGCTGGGGCACTGTAGGGCGAGGACATTAGTAGAGTTCTCACCAAGCGCCGTTGCTTCATGCTGAGGAGGAGAGTACGAAGACTAGGATCTGGGCGTAAGACTTCGTACGGGAGACGGCCGTGCACAAAACTGAAAGCAAAGTCTCAACTGATATGTCACAATCTGTGATACTGTAATTTTAAAGTCTTGTCTTCGACTCCTGTACTTGTTGGCAACAAGACATGTGTATAACATATAACGTGTAATTTTGTGGTTCATACAACAACTCTCCAAAGGCACCTCTCCCAGGACCTCTCGAAATAACGAGTTGACAACGACAGGATCAATGACTCATACAATGGGTTGCCCGCCTCACAGTGGACCCCATACATGATTGAGCTTTGCGGTGTGCATCATATGAACCAAGAGAGCACAGCAATTTCTGGCTCCAACCCTCTCTGATATGTCATCTTTGACCCTGAGTCGTGAACTAGAAGGAAATAACATGACAGAAATGCTTACTAATTTGGCACAACAGAGACAAGCAGACAATCTACAGCACCAATAAGAGCTTCACCTGTGCCAATGGTCATAGTCCAGATCATAACCCAGCGCCTGCGATACGAAATCATGCATGATCACTAGGCAAGGAAATATGGGTAAGGAAATATCAGATGTCCTGCACAAGAGCTTTGTTACAATATTAGGCTTCTCTTCTCTTGCAGGGTGGCCTAAGAATGAAGCCCAATATGGAAGCTCATCCAAGTTGCCAAACCTGAAGTCCAGCCAAGGTTGTGCCATGCTTGATGTAGAGCTGCTTGCTTACTTCCTCAACATTGTGGCGCGAAAAGGAGAGATGCTCGATCATATACTCTGAAAGGCAGTGCTATACCCCTTCAGCAACTTCAGTCCTGTCAAAGAGGACTAGCTGCATATTGAAGCACCTGTTTGACATATCTGTGAAGGAGTGACAGAGGAAATCTATACCTGTTGGTACTGTATATTTCCTTCTATATAGTACCTATTGTAAAACAAGCTTTGGAGTACATTGTCGTTTGGCTTGGCCTGAGGAACAAGTACTACCAAACGGTTGCAGAATCACCTTGTATATTTCTGGCACATGCCTCTGCTAAACCAGAGCTGAGTGGGTACAATGTGTCGTCCAAGTCTGCATGGATTAGCATGACACTGGCATTGGTGCCAGACAAATAATGCAAAGTTGAGATATAGGCTTGAAGTCAGCACAACAAGCACTGTGCTTGAGCAAGGTCTTACCAAAGAGCAGGGTGTCAATCTGAGCTTGACATGACGCCGAATCCTCACAGTTCTTTGGATTGGTTGACGTCATTTCAAGAGAAAGACCAACTTGTAGCAGGACGAGGATTGTAAACAGCATGCTGTTCGTGTAGAGCTCATGCACCCATCAAGTTCCAAAATCCCTGCAGAAGGCCTGCCTCTCCCTCTTTAAGGTAATAATTCATGTAACTTCAACAATACTACAAAGTGGCCTCTGGCAATGACAATTGCGACGAGGCAAGTACTGCCGTCAATGAAGGCGAGTACACAATGAACTGAAGTCTTCTACATGTTGCATGTCATGCTGATCACCACTTCGTTCTTTTAGATGAGAGGAATCACCAGGGGGGGCCAAGAACGTCAGAAGTGAGCGAGGCGTCTGACGGAAGAGTAGGATCGGTCTTCGTCACAGGATCGCCAGCTGATGGAGAACGAGGGGTTACAGAGTCGGCGGGCCCTATCAGGAGGTGAGTAAGTGTTCTCAAACTGCAGCTTGCGGCCGCCTCAGAGCCGTAAAGACTGCCGCCTGCGCGGCGCCTGCGGCTGGCTTCCGCGCGCGGCGCGCGGCTCGTCCGCCATGACGGCGTCGCCAGCCTCAAGGCGGCGGAGCGGGCGGCTCTGGGGGCGTGGCGGGCGCGCCGGGCGGGAGTTGCCGTCGCTAGTTGAGGTGCCGAGGTGCCGGCGGAGCCGAGGGAGGCCAGCGCGGCCCGTCTCGCGAGCACGGTCATTCGCCGTCGTTGATTGGGAGAGCCCCAATGGGCCTGCGACGGTGACACAGCGGCTACGTTGGGGGGAGGGCCGCCTTGTTTTAGTGGTGGGAACATTCGGGGAACAGGGGAATCCCCGCGCGGCATCTCCATCGGACGGCCGCCCCCTGGGAATGCCTCGCGACTCGGACGGCGCGGATGGCCCGCACACCGCGCTCCCACGCCGGACTCGTGGTTACTGAGCGGGTCGGCTTAGCAGCAGGTGATGTGCAGGCGGTGCGGCGCCGTGCCAAGAGAGAAGGCGCGCGGGGCGCATGAAATGAAAAGGAGGCCAATTCAAGCCGACACATTGTTCAGGCAGAGTCTAGGGCAAACTAAACAGGGCTACATAAATACGGAAACCGAAACCAAGGTGCCTAAGGTGACATCAGTACCCACGGGTGAGCACAAACAAATCCGACAAGCTAACTTGAGGAGCTGGAGCGCTGCCAAGAAGGCAGGGGCATAGGCACCAGGAGGTGCGGACGCTGAAGAGCCCAACTCCGAGAGGACTGGCTTTGACCAGCACGTAAACTGGAGCGCACTCGACATGCAAGCCCGTGAATTACCATCTTGGCACAATTCTCTCAGGCTGGTTGGGCTTGTGGTGCTTGACTCAGCGCCACACGCGTGGTTGTAAGGTTGCAGACATTGCATCTTGCGAACCTATCCAAGTAAAATGAGTCCAAAGTCTGAGTGCTCTGGCTTGGCCGATGCTAAGAGTTTGAGAGTATCGAGGCAAAAGCCAGAGCACTCGAACTCGGATCGGCCAAAGCCAGAGCACTCGTACTTGGAGGGAAAGGACCAACTTTACTCCAAACAAGCTCTGCAAGATGCGATAAGTTCATCCTTCAAAATTACACAAGTGGCGCTGAGACACGCAACACAGGCCTAACCAGCCTCGGAGAGACTGTTCAAAGAAATTTTGTCCAAGCAAGTACGAGCCTGCCTTCAATTTGCGCGGGTCATCATAGCGGTCAAACGGAAAAAAACTGTCGGGGTTGGTTGGAATTCTTCGGCGTCTGGACCTCCTGGTGCCTATGGCCATGCCTTCTTGGCTTGGCGCGCAACGCTCCACCAACGCCTGCCGGTGCAACGGCGCGGCGGCTTGCTAGTGACTCCAGGCCACATCCATACCAAGGAAGAGACTGGACCGACTGAAGTACTTGGTCCCGTGAGCTTACCATCTATCTTTCAGTCTTAGTACAGCCCCTCCGCTCCTTCGTGCTCGGTCACCCCAAGAATCACTTATTGTGTTGGGATGAGCAGTCCTCTGACCATCTGCCACCCCTTATTTTCCAATGTGGCCAGAATACTATCTGAACCGATAGTAAGCTCTTCCTAAGGCGGCGACGGCTTAGAAAAGCCAGCCCAACTTTGGACAAGGTGCAATCTGCCGAAAGGTGCTGAAGCCACACGGCTGTGCACGTGACTATGGCCTATGGGAGCTCAGTGACCCCGAGTCGGCAGCCGCAATTCCGAGTGACTTGCAGCTGGAAACGAGTTACCCCGACGACATTCAGAAGTAACAGCCAAAGTGCGGCCAGACCGCAAGTGTGTTGCATGAGCCTGGGAGCACTAACAGAAAATGGAGAGCTGCGAGCAGAGCTCCTTGGCAAACGACCCGGCAGTGTTGAAGCCGGGCAACTCGCCGTGCTGTCCCTGCCAACTTCTGAGTCTACCTGCAATTATGCGATGCTGCCTGGCTGACCCGCTAAAAGTGTTAAGTGGCTTTGCCACCCTCATAGCTAGACTCAGGCTTTTCTGCTCCTGTGAGCTTCTCTCTGAGCAACACCCGCGGCAGGATGCTTCAAGCATTTGAGGCCATTCGGTGGATGGGCAGAGTGCGAGCATGCCTTGATCAAAACTGGCCTGGAGGGGCGGTGCTCGCAACTCTGTTCAAAGCAGACCTTATCATGACTCCACCTTGCATATCCGCGTGTGCAGTAACCTCACCTTCCTTGTCAGATTGACATCACTATAACCCCGACAAATAGTTGCACAACATGCAAGCTTCAGTGGCAGCCCCCATGCCAAGGAAGTTTGCATGCCCTTTGGCTGTGTCTGGGTGACACATATGGGATGCCTGTGCTGCTAAATTAGTAAGAGAGCAACCAGAGTCCCCCTGCTCTGATTCTGTACAAATTTGGGGGAGCACAAACAATGGCACGCGCCTCACACGCGTGCACCAGCTGACTAAGAAGCTCTGACAAGTGACGTGGGCTGTGGGCAGTGGTAATTCGACAGGCCTTGAGCTGCAACTTGCCCTGTCAGACTGACTGCGGTGCAGCCTCTCTTTTGACCGCCACCATCTCATCGTGAGGCTTCAGGACGACTGCCGCAGGCAGCCAGATCTCAACACGCGTGCCGCCGAAACCTGCAGGCGCATCCAGCAGGTGCGGCGACTGCACCCGCATCACGCCCCCCAGGACTTCAACGGTGTTGCGGGCGATGCTGAGCCCGTTCAGCGCCTGCACGCATCCTTCCGCCGTGCTTGCCTGCAAGCCACGCACCCCTCCCCCGAGCGGTGCAGTGGCCCCTACCTGCATCTGAGTTTGGAAGGCAGGGCAGGGGCACATAAGTGCAATGCATGCTAGCTACTACATACACCAGCAAAAGCGAAGTGTCAAGTCTGAAATGAATAGAAAATCTCATGACATGCGTGGTGTGTAGGTGCTGCAGCAACTACTACGCTTGAAAGAGGTGTCAGATGGTTCATTGATAGCACTATCCCTCAATCTTTTGAACTTTGGCACTGAAATCTATGCATCTATCTGATCTTTCAGCGAACTGGACATTGATGCGATGTGGAACATGCACAGCACGAGCTACTCCCAGCAGCCAAGGTAGCGGTGGAGCAGCTCGTCTGACTGCTTCCTAAGCTGGCAGATATGTAGTAAGCAGAGAGGGAGAGGAGGCCTGCACTCACCACAAGGCTCATGCCTGGTCCATTATCCTCAACTACTACCAACACGCCTCCCCCGGGGGCGGCGCTCACGACGACCTTCAGCCAGCCTCCTGATGCCGTATACTGCATTCGATGATAGAGGAGGAGCAAGAAGGCACTTTGAGAGTGCCATCCCTTGCAACTCGATGCCTGTGGCATGACTTAGCACTGGCCTACAGAAGGCAGTGGGAGAAGAAAGGAAGCCAGCTAACAAAAGTAGGTGAGGGTGAGGGTCACTTAGAAACCTGTAGAGATATGTCAATGACATTGCTCAAGGCCTGCCGCACATCGAAGGCATTCCCTGCAACCAGCGGAAGTACTCCTAGAGGCACGGGGACGTGCTCCAACGCAAGCTGCCGGAGCTGTGCAAGCCCACCAGCAGCTAATACAAGCTCGGCCACGATGCTGGCCACGTCGCAGGTCTGCCTGCAATAATGACAAGTTACAGCAACAAGTTAGATGCTTTGCTTCTGGCGCCTTCGTGCTATCAAGATTCACACCTATCCCCTGGCTTTGTCGGATGGTAAACGTCAGTAGTTGCAAAAGCTGTACTTTCAGCCACAGCACAGCAGATCACGCACTAGGCATTCTTCATCTCAGAGTATCTATCAGCTTCTGCAACATTGAAGTGGTTGTGTCAGATCGTACACACCCTCCATTGGGCGCGAGCAAGGGGGTGAGGGCATAGGGCGGCATTGGGAGCTCCTCGTCGCGCAGCTCCTTGAGGAGGCATTGCTTGGAGCCAAGCCCCTGGTAGCCCCGAAGCCGCTGCTGCCGTGGCGGCTCACATTGCGTTCCATGCTGCAACAGAGGCTCCCGGGCGGATGCCTGCCTGCTGCCAACACCCTCCACGACCTTGCCTCGCTCACGCGCAGCAGCAGGGTGTGAGGTGCAAGGAGCACTAAGGCACAGTCCTGCCTGCTGGCTAAGGAACAATGCATTGCTACTTGATCAGGGATTGCAATAATAAAGGTTTGTGATAATTAAGGTAGCAACAACATGTGTCACTTCATGGGCTCCGGAGAGAATTGTATGCAGCATTGTCTCTTGTGACTTGACAGTGAGCCGCAGCCCAGGCATGGACACTATCCTTCTACCTGAGTGGGATATAGCGCCTTCTGCAGCTGCTGGAGCACCTCGGCCATGCGGTCTCCTTGCACCAGGATGTCGTCCACCATGTCATTGGCCAGCTGCCACACAAGAAGAAGAGCACTACGCCGAGCAGTCAAGTGGTGACGGATGAAGGAAGGAAGTTGATGCGAGCCACGTCTGGAATGTTGGGACGCCAATTCTTCCTCTCTGAATAGATGGCTGTCCGAAACATCAATGAAGCCTGCAGCGAATCTCTCAAAAGTGGCAGCAAGCGTGCTTCACCTCGCCTCCCTTGAGCTGCGGGAGCAGCATCTTGCCGAGCGTGCGAAGCGAAGTCAGTGGGCTCCTCACCTGCCCATCAGCAGCAAATGAATTTTGGCATAATATTGAACTCCTGGGACTGCAGCTTGCTGTAATCGGGCCAGATAGGAAAGGGTGTCTAAGCTTGCCACAAACTGAAGAAATGCTCCAATATTGATGTGCTATCCAAGTTAACCATGTCGACTTAAGCTGCCGCCTGCTATGACAACTGCATTCTGGACTGCGCACTTGGGCTCCAATAAGCTACGAGAATAGAGCAATGTAAGCTTTTGGTTCCTTTGCTATTTATGGCCCAAGACCAATCAGGTCCCTGAAGGGGCTGTGGTTGTGTGCTCGTGTACCTGCTCCAGAAGCCCGTCAAGTACAACGTTTCTCTGCCAGGAATTCGCCTGCAGCAGCAACGCCCTCTGCCCACAAGTCCCCCCTCTCAAAAAGCCAAGTGAGGCCTTGCTCGTACTGAAGTGACAGCAAGCGAGGAAGAAGCAAGCAGCGACGGTGAAGGCTGCCATGCAGCCGAGGCTGCCATGCACTGCCAGGTGGACATTGTATCTTTCACGATGATTTCCACTTCAATGCATGCAATATGCCTCACCTGGTCAATGACGCACGCCATGGCCAGGGTACGGGCGACATCCGCTGCCCGCCTTTGCTCCTCCGCAGTGAAGATTGGGATCTTGGCCATCTTGGGCAGGCTCTGCAGGCCCAGGCCTTGCGAGCCCTTCTCGCCACCGGCGCTGATGCTGGCCTTCCCTCCGTCCGGGACGGGGACGCTGCTCTTTGGTGGCCACACGGGCCGCACGACCTTCAAAGCCGCTGACTTTGTCACACCCCCACCACTCTGCACAAATTAGCGCAAGCAAGGACTGAATGGCATGACATTCCACTGTCCAACATTGAGCACACGAATGACTCTGCCAGACTCACGTGCTCGACAGCAACGACAGATACCTAACAGAGGCTCGCTCACCTGAACTTGCGGCAAAATACGCTCAGCCACAATAAGCCCGACAAGGAATGAGTCCTTGGCCATCGGCAGCACCAGGGTCCGGCACTCGGGGAGCTCGACAGCCTTCACATCCAACCAGCCAGCTGGCAAATTTAATGTCAAGTTGACGAGATGCAATTACAACTGCTGTGCAATGGGAGCAACCAAGCAAGATCCCTGCAAGCTGAAGGATACATGCTGAGGGTTTGCAGCAATACCTCGTGCCCAACCAGTGCAGTCTCAACCAGCCGCGAGGAGACGGCGCCGTCTATGTCCCCGGCCAGCACCAGCACCTTCTCCTGCGCCCAGTCGGGCCTGGGCTTGGGGTGCGAGGCGACGCGCTGCAGCTCCAGGTGCCCCAGTGTGTAGCTTTCTGGCATCCGGACATAGACCTGCACCTCACCGCACCCGTTAAGGCCGCGTGACCAGAGACATGTTGGGCAGCCATTCATCTTGCAGCGATATACATGGCCATGGAAGGGACTCAGCACTCCACCAGGGCTAAGACTAGCCTAGGCTCACAGTCATCGCGGCGTCCAAGATAGGTCTTGGTTAGATAGTATGTCACAGTGAGCTTAGAGAGACTGCAAGCGCAGGTAAAGCTGGCGTACCGTCCAGTGGACGTTGACGCCCACGAGGCTGGAGGCCAAGGCCAGCTGTGCGTGGCAGAGCGCAACAAAGTCCTCGCTGGGCACGGAGAAGGTGTCGTCTCGGCCTGGCGCCGGGCCAGGGGCGCGCCAGAGGACCTTTAGGGGGGTGGCGGAGGCGACGCTGACAGCCGCGGCGATGGCGTGCGCCGTCAGCGGGAGGCCACCGTCGCCGCCATCCGCCGGGCCTGCAGCCGAGCTCGCCGTGCAGTGCAGGGCATGGCGGCTGGCGTCGCCGGACGTCACAGCAGCCAGTGTCGTCCTCCTCCTCCGCTGCTGCTGCTGCTGCTGCCGCTTGTCCGAGCCAGCTCGGGCGTCAACGGCCCGTGCCGTCTCCGGAGCTCCCGCTCGCGTCTCAGCGGCGACGGCTAGTGGCGGAGTCGCCACCGAGCAGGCGTGCAGCTCCTGCAGGCACACCCGCTGACGCCAGCGGTCGCGACAGAACGTGCCTGCTGTGGATCCCAACGTCGAGAGGCCTTCAGGCATGCGCCCTGACGAGCTCGTCACCGCTGCCGCCGCCGTGGCTGGCGCGGCCTGCGAGGCCACGGCAGCCATCTCTGCGGTGCAGCGCAGCCCGTCGCCGCCCGAGCGGGCGAGCCCCGCCACCGATCCGAGCGGCCCACCGACCGCCGCACAGAGCGAGGGCGAGGGCGCCGCCGGATCACGTCCTGGCAATCATGGCAGCGGCAACGGCGGCGGCGGCGCGGCGG
>WELB01000020.1:814688-826382 GCA_009602725.1 Spirogloea muscicola
GCGACCACCGCCGCGAAGCGCGCCGGGGAGAGCGGCGGGGGGAGCGGCGGCGGCGCCGGGTGGCGGACGCCTGACGTGGCGGGCGCGGGCCGCCAGCGCGGAGATCCCGAGGTGCCGTGCTGCTGGGCACCTCGCAGTGGGCCAGGAACGGGGATTGCCGGTAAGCTGTGCACAAGTTACCGGCGAGAGGCCCGCGGCCCGGGGGACGAGCGGCAAGCACCGACAGGAAGGAGTGAGCTCTTTCTTCTGGCACCACGGCTTGTTTTTCTTAGCGCTTCCCCTGGCCCCCTTCTCGTACTCTCTGTTCGTTCTTTTTTGGGCTGGCTTTTCCAGCCCCTATCCTCAGTGGGCGAGCACTTTCTCTTTTTCCGCTTAGGAGAGAAAGTGCTCGCCCACTGAGGATAGGGGCTGGAAAAGCCAGCCCAAAAAAGGATGACCAGATTACGAGAAGGGGGCCAGGGGAAGCGCTAAGAAACAGAGCAGCTACGAATCACTCAGTAACCTCTGCTAAGCAGCCGCAGGTCGGAGATGCTAGGCACTTTCTTTCTTCCTTCTTTCTTCCAGGTCGTGAGTGTGTCGGGCGTGCGCACCGGCCCACAGCCCTGATGTTATCAGAAGGTATGATGGTGCAAAGCGGCAATCAGCAGGCTCCTCCCTCGATAGAGATTATTAAGTGACATCAGCAGGCCCCTTCGTCAATAGAGATCACGAAAAACAAGTGGTTCATCCTCCCGGGCAAGCTTTGAGAAACCGCATTTGGCACCTAGACCTGTCAATCCTTTTCGGGCTGGCTGTTCGCAGCCCTTGCCCCCTTCGGGAAAGCCACTTTCTTCCGGAGTGGCTGACAAGCCAGCTAGTGGCCATCCCACGCTGGAAGAAGCAGCTCTGCCGAAGAAGAAGAAAGAGATCGTGTATTAGAAAGAAATGTAGGCCAAATGGCCAGGTACATAGGCAAGCACATCTAAAAATCTACATAATCTACAGCAGATTGACCCGCTCAATAACCACGGGTCAAAACATAAAGGGGCCAGGGCTGCGGAAAGAAGAAGAAGAAAGTGCTCGCCCATTGAGAATAGGTGCTGGAACAACCAGCCCGAAAAAGAATGAACAGAGTACGAGAAGGGGGGCCAGGGGAAGCGCTAAGTAACAGAAACAAAGCTGCTACGAGACACTCAGTAACCCCTGCTAAGCAGCCGCAGATCAGAGATGCTGGGCTCCTGGAAGTGGGTCCCCTGGCCAGAGCCAGAGGCAGCAGCGAGGGCTCTGCGGAAAACCAGCCCCCAACAGGATGGAAAAAAGGCTGGAAGAGCACATTGCATGTACGAGGTCCAGGGCAGACCAACACCAAGACCTCAAGCGTACTGGAGCCGCCCCCTGTAGGGTGCGTCGGGCTTCGTCGCGTACAGTCGCATTGTTGGCTTTCTACTGACCTCACGCTGGCCGAAGGCCTGCTTACAGCCGAACATCTAAAGACATCCTTCCAAGTGGGGCGACTGCTGTGAAAGGGCAGCACAAGCAGAGTTGACAAGGTCCAAAGGTACCAGTAAGCGCAAACCACACAAGTACTTAAGTGGCCACTACGAAAGGGTCCTCAACCCCTACTACACTTGGTTATTATGAAGGGTGGTCAACTCCCAGTAAAGAGCGCAAGTTGGAGTAGCTATCAGCTGGAAAGCATTGCCACGTTGACTCACAGAAGAAGTCGCCAGAGTGCGGCCTGCCTGCAAATGTACCGCAAACGCCTTGGAGCAGTAGCAAGAGGGAGAGATGCGGTGTTGAGTACTTGGGCAGGCGAGCCCCAGCAAAGGTAGGCACCACACTGCACTATTTCACAGCAGTTCCTCCTAAATATACTTCTACTTCCCCTCTGGAATAAGAGTGATCGCATTGAGGTGCAAAAACTGTAAGTGGCGAACCCAACTGTATTCACAAGATCTGAACAAGGACAGTCAGAGAGAAGACGCGCCGCGCGCATGAACGGGAAAAGAGGCCATGCTGAGCCAATATACCTCTCATGCAAACGGCTAAGGGAGTGGATGCATTGGGTAGATGTATTCAAGAATTGGCTATCATGTATGCAGTGACTTACCCCCCTTCCCCTTCCCAAAAACCCCAGCAGAAAACTAACGCAGCAGTTCAATGAGTTTGGCAGAGAGTCCCAATGTTACGATTCAGTGTACCTAGCAAGTGTCGCACTTGGCTATGCCGAATCTGAAGCCCATGCCTCAGGTCCTGCATCAAGTGGACCCAAAGATTGCTGCTATACGTTCAATGACAAAAGCTTCTAAGTGCTCAAGCGCTTGACAAGTGCGCCACCTCAACCGCAAGAGCCTGACTGCGACAAGCAGGGCTCCCTGCGCCAGCTGTGTGCTGAGCTTGCTGATGTTTCAGAGTGCTTATGTTAGTCTATATTGACTTGACTGGATTACTCCACAATCACAATCAGGGCACAGCACGATCCACAGTGGAGCAAGCGTTTGCTTGTAAGAAGGATAAAAGAATGGATGTTTAAGTCTGATTTATGGTAAGGAGCCGCCTGCCCTGAGGTCAATTGACCACAGCCCCTAAGGTACGCCACAACAGGGCACCGAGCCACAGGAGGACGAGGACCATGAGCTGCCACTAACAGTGTGGAACACAGACTGATCAACGTCCATGCTTTCAGGCATCAGGCAAGTACAGGTGCCACAAACAGAACCGAGCCTGCGGCCAGCCACAACACCACAGGCAAGCGCTGCCATGATCAGATGAAGGAGTTTGTTTGCCCAGCAGCCCCTCGGTCAGCCTGCTGATGGTCGAGCAACACAGAACCTATTGTTCGTGTTGGTGGCAGCTTGGGGCCGTGAGGCTCCGACAGGATGACCCCTTTTTCACGCGCCTGGATATCAGCGGCTGCCCTCTCTTTGTCCTCCTTGCAGATGCACTCATGCGGGTTCTGAAAGAAGTTGTCTTCCTGCTTCGGCTGACCAGCAAGCATAAGTCGCTCCTGTGGGGCACCTATTCGTGTTGCATGGGCCGCCTGTTCACAAGGTAGTGCAGGTGCAAGCAGGCCTGCAATTAGACTACTCATCCTTCTTAGCTCTGCGTCAGTAAAGGTGAGGTGACGGACCTGCACAAAGGCCATATTCTCAGACAGTCGAGGTCGGCTAGCATCTCTGTCTGATCCAGTTTGCAAGCAGAGGAGCACTACTGACCTGCACCTCCCTGCTCAAATCTTCCCAACTGAAGGTGCCATTTTCGTAGGCATTGAATAGCTGGACGAGAGCCTTTCTGTCGGGTATTATCGTCCTCCTATGTCCCAGGTATCTGCAGGCCACCATCAGAGATAGCAAAAGAAATTCATCAGTATTCTGTGCAACTCCCAGGTGCAAAGCTTCTTCACAACTCAAACAAACTACTGGCCATTGCAGTGTCAAGTATAACAGCACCAGGCTAATCATCTTCATCGTAAAGACAGAGACTTGGGATGACTGTAGCTATGAAGATGTAGACTGAGCATCAAAGCTGAAGCGGAGTCACTTTACCTCCTGTGGCCCTCAACAAGCCTTGCCATGTTGCCGTGGAATGTGGAGAGAAAGACATCCGAGGCCACAGACACCATGTAATCGAGGGCCGCAAGCTGCGAGGAGTGGTTTCCAAAGGGAGCCAGCTCCTCAGCTGTTGCAAGCATCTCCTTTCGCACCTACATGATTAAATGAAACATTAGCGCATCGCCTAGCCTCCCTGTACAGACATGCGTGCATCACCCATTGCAAAGCATAATCCAGACAGTGGCTACTCTCTCATTTTGAGGCTAAGCTGACAGTCATGATCTTGACATTGACTGGAAAGTATATGACCCCAGAATACGCCTGAGCTGAGGGAAAAAAGCACCGTATTGGGGAAGATCTTGAGCAGTTTCGCCATTCGTCTCTTCCCTCCATAGATCTTTCCTGATGCAACATAAATTTGTGTGCCCTTGCCATAGCCCATTGCTCGCAGCAAGAGAGCAACCTCTTCTGGGGTCAGCGGGCATGCTCCCTCCCTTCTACGCACGGATCCAATGATCCTTTTCTCCTTCCATTGAGCAGTTCGGTACCTGCAAATAGAAATTTTGTACCAAGGAGACTAATACAAATGAGAGCTATATGTAAGCAGTAACTTCATCAGTAGAAAGACATAGTCATGTTGAGCTACTGGATGCAGAGAGGGGGATGTCATTAGGCAGGACAACTGCGTCACAAAGGCGAGTAGTCGCTGAACAGTGACTGAAGAGTGACTCAAGAGCCACCACCAATACCTGAGCCTAGTCAGCTTTTTTGCCTCTTGAGGTGTACATCCATGAGTGCAGCCTGTGAAGGCCAACATGTCCATCTCATATCGCAAGTGGAGAGCAATGACTGGCCCCTTCGACTTCAGGCGGTTAATAATACGCTGCCCCAAGACTCTGATTGGCCCTGTGAATTGCAGAGCGTGGTATTGCACTCGGCACCGTAAGCGCTGCAAGGGCTTGGGAACGTCTGGGGGATTGTTTGCAAGCCTTGAGTCTGTCCTATTCAGACGTAGTACCTGTCACTCCAACAATGGCTTGAAGAGCAGTCATATAAGGAACAAGCTTCTCCTTCAAGAAGCACAGCTCTGAATAGGCAAAGGTGATAAGAAATCTCTTCTTCTTGAGTGCTTGCAAGGAGGCTGTGTGCGAGCGGGTGAAGCACAAACCTTGTGCTTGCGAAGTAGAGGGAAAACAACTTTTGTGTAGTAACCAACATCAGACCAACTGACGGGATCAATTGTATAGATCTTGTCTGGTTGTATGAATCTATGCTTGGGGGGCAGTTGTCTGATAACCTTCACTTCCCCTTCCAAGGTGTCAATGAAGTGATTGACATCAAACACATCCCCAAAGTCACTGCGGACAAGCATTGCTCTGTGTTACTGGTGTAAGTGGCGGCAGTATGCTGTCTCAATCACAGAATCTAGGCCTCTGTTGAGTACCCCCAATGGCCCTGTCATTGTCCCCTGTTGCACAAAGTGTCGTACAAGGATATAGGTGCCGCTCAACGCAACGACCTTGCAATGAGTAGACAGCCTCACCTTGAATCAGCCCAGAATGAAGCCTTGTCCAACTCTGGTATCACCATTGTGGCATTCAGGTGTCTGGCAATAGCAACCATGTCACATATCTGCAAGCAGGAACGGCGGATGAGAATTGAGCAGCCAACATGCTGTATCTGCTGTCAGTAACAAATGCTCTGCACTGTGTTGCCCAGAAGGCTCCCCAACTTTTATTTCCACATATATGTGTGCAGTCAGAAGCTTCGCGTGACACATCTCTTCTCTTATACGTCACGCGTACATTGCTGAGCTTGAAAGAATCTCTTTGACACATCATGCATGAAAGTAACTTCATCCAAGTTCTTTCTGCACAGATGTGCTGCCTTCCACTTAGATAGGAAAATTTGCACGCACAGTATCAACGTCAGAATGAGGATGCGAAACTCACAGCTGCCCTCATCTGATTAAGACCACCATTGCATCGCACCAGCAGGTATCCAGATGGCTTAGTTGGACTAGCTGCAAGCGCTCACTTGTCAAGTCATGGCAGGCATACCATGTATGATAAATGTTTCAAGGAAGATCTTCTCTGATTGCTGATGAATCCAGTCAATGTGTGTTGATTTCAGTCAGGCAATCAATAATCTGTAAACAGGTGCCTGCTGAGTATGCTCTGCTGATTGTGTTCATAAGGTACAAATATGAGCTCAGCATCCAGCTCTCAGCTGAGGCCTTTCTTGAAGGCAAGCACCTTACCAGGCCAATTTGGAGGCTTCAAGGCGCAACGATTGACAGGATCTAGATTCAGTACGATTTCCTCCTCATCCTGTAAGGTTGAACGCAGAAGTGAAGTACCTCAGTGTCAACAGAAAACAACACCCCCATCTGATCCATTGCAGGCTTGACCTTTTACAGCCAATGCTGGTGCACTAATTTATAATCTCCTCACCTCATCAGCCTTGAATGTTCCCAATAGCCGTGTTTGATTGATAGTGAGTGTAATGTCTGTCTTGTTTGCAAATAGATCTTGACCATCGGCAAGGTCATCGTCATCAACCTGCAGTAAGTGACATACGATCCAAGATTGGTCGGGCAACTACACAGCAGATTGAGATGCCAAAAGTAGATAGAAGGCCTTCTAGGTCTCAGGTCAATAAACTCACTGTCTCAGATTCGTCACTGTAGAGACGGTTTCTCATGCGCCTTGCATTGATGGACAGCGACAGTATAACAACAACAAGGGTTGCACTTAGAAGAAGAGTGCAATAGTTTCGTCTTGGCTTCTTGAAGTCTGTTGCAGGTGAATGACAGGCTTTGCTGATGACACCATTTGACAGGCTCTGCACTTGATGGCTAGGAGTCTTGGCTCTTGCTCTGGACTTGCCAGAGCCCGTCAGCGCAGCCGTCCAAAGGGGCATTGCTTGCAAACCCTGTGTCGACACAGTGATGCCGTATTGCTGCCTCTTGTGCACAAGCTTACAGCCAAATCAACGCCAAGACAAGAGGTTCTGGAAGCTCATGCTATCGCTCTTCTTGTCGCTGTGTGCCTAACAATCAGGTCAGCATGAGCATAACCAGTCCCTGCTCCAACATTTTGATGTCCAACATGTACATTGAAAAAGCCAGCTCCTGAAAGCTCAGGACCAATTCCTTCTTCCAGCATATCCCACAGCTGGATGAAAGGCGTCGTTGCTTTCCGGGCGCCTTCGTGGGAAGTCGGCGGCCAGAATGGTCTGCCTTGTCGAGTACAGAGAGCTTGGCACGGCGCAGCCCTTGCCTCCCGCTTTCTGCAGCCGCCGCAACCGCCGCTGCCGCCACCGCCGCCTTCTTATCCTACTGCTGCTTCTCCATCAGGTGCCCCCTTGCCCAATCCGCCTGCTGGGTCTCCGGCGACTCGTCCAACCTCAACACCGGGCCACGATCGTCTCCATGCACCCTGACCTCCCCGACCGCCACCCTCCTTTTGCCACACTCCCTTCAAGGAACTCGCGCTGCGCGGACCGCAGGTCGGCCCGTCACCGCGCGGGCGGCGGTGGAGCTTGAACGGGAGACGGGCGGGGTGGGGGGGCGGGGGCCATTTCCTGTCTTGGGTGGGGTTGCGCATTCCGGCAGTTGAGCAGAGATGGCGGGCTCGTTTTGAATCCCTACTCGCCGGCCGCCGGCCGGTTCAGCGCCGGGTTTGGGAACCACGTCTGACGGCGCGGCGACCGGCCGCCGGTTCGCGGCGAAAGCCTCATCGCGAAGAAGCTGCTTCTCCAAAGGGGGCGTGGGCTGCGAAAGGACCAGCCCATAAGAAAAATTCCATGTATTAGAAACAAATGCAGGCCGAATGGCCAAGCACAAAGGCAAGCACATCTAAAGTTCTACAAAACTTACAGCAAATTGACCCGCTCAATAACCACGGATTACAACATAAAGGTCACTAATCGATGCATGAATACTAGATGCCAGAAACGGAGCCCTTCTGCCACCAACTAGAGCTCGCCCAGCTTTCTAGTGCAAGGCACTAGCACGCTGCAAACAGGCCGAAACTCGTCGTCGCAAGAGCGACAGATTTGCAGCTGGCAAGCCCATCTCAGCCGGAAACACACCTGCACGACGAGTGTAGCCTAGATTGGCAATGTTTTGAAGGAGAGTGTGGAAACGAGGACCCAGACAGCCAAAGATGTCGATTGCCGCTGGCAGGAGCTGATCGCATGGGGGGTAATCGGAGTAGTGCCGCAGTATTCTGTGTTCTGCACCGCCCACTGCGTGCCCAGCGATGTGTGTCGATGCTGGGCCTTTATATGCCTCCGTAACAACAACGTCGCCCAGGGCTCGTGGTCCTCCACCAGGTTGCACGCCCACAATGTCAAGTGTGCGGCGATGATGACGTCTCTGGGCATCCGTGGTGATAGTAAAGATATTCGCTTCATGCAGCCACAAGGGGAAAGGCGCGCAGTGCGCATGAAATGAAAGCCAAGCCAAGCAAATGAATTTCATGCAAACTTAGTGCAAAAGTGGCTGCATGAAGCGATGTTCTATACTGAAGTGGCTAATGTAACAGAGGAATGACAAGGTCCAGAAGCCTCTTACGAGCCCCCTTCACCAGACGCGAAGAGGCAGCGGTGAGCAACGCAATCAGGTGCCATAGCTCCCATTTGCTGTAGTCTCTTCCATAGAGGTGTGGTCTTAGGCGCCTTGCGGCGCTTGCAGGAAAACAAGGAATCCAAGAAAAAGGATGGCCGCTCATAACCCCTAGCAAGCAGCCTGAAAGGAAGCGCGGCCAGATTGACTGGTGGCTGGGAAAGGCCAGCCCAAAGGAATGGACAAAGTCTGAAGGAGCCGGAGTACGAAAGCCTGAGCCAGAAAGCAGTCCCCCTGCCAATAGCCGGAGGCACAGCCAGGGCACGGCCTGCACCCAGACGCAAGGCGTGAGCCAAAGAGCGCTGCAAGAAAGACGGACCGCTGTATAAGGCCAGCCTGTGAAGAGACAAGAAGGTACGAAGGAGTCAAAAGGAAATAGCACTCACGACAGCAAGTGATCATGACGGATTGAAGCATAAACTCTAAATCCTAAACCCTTGGGAAAGCTGCTGCTTGATGGCCGCTAAGTACCCCCTATTCAGCAAGTGCAAATCCAGCAGACCAGCGGCCTGAGTAGGGCGAGGGACGAGACTCTTCCAACTTCCAACAGTGCTGCGGCTGTGAAGGGCCAGACTAGAAGAAGAAGCAGCTGAGGGGGCCGACAGCTCTGTAAAGGGGAGCCCAAAGGAGTAGAGGTCAAGTCCAGAAGAGTCGCACAGCGAATAGTATGCAAAATAGCAAGCCATCGATCAATATGGCCGCTCAGTCACCCTTACTAAGCCGTAACTCTGGATATAAGGGCAAAACCCAGATTACTGAGCAAAAGGTTGACGCTGAAGCCCCATCGAAATGATCACCAACTCAACAAGCAAGTGGCTGCTTCAGGATGCTGCTTCAAGGTGCCACTGAGTCAGCCCCAAGTCACCAACTACTGTTAGCCTGACTCACGACAAGGAAGAAGAAGCTCTTCCATAGGGGGTGATGAGTGTGAAAGGCCAGCCGAGCAGGGATCGCCAAGGACAGGAGGGAAGGAGTCGCTACGCTGATGATCAAAGGCGGCAGCCAATGCCCGGCCAGCATGTCGATGCAAGAAGAACGCCTGGGCTCTGGCAGAGACACGGAGAGGTGCATTGAGGTACAACTCAGCCAGCTGGCGTGCACCACTGATTATTGGGCTGCTCTGCTCACCCTGCTGGCCCTGTCATCGGGCCCACAGCTCGGTGCTCAACCATGCCAAAGGTGTGTTTGAGCCACTGGGCCATACATGCCCCGTGGACATATTCTGTGAGCTGAATATACCTATCTTCCTAAGAATGGGTCCCCTTCAAACCGTGTCCTCTTCTCTTTAGTCTGGGCCTTTCACAGTCACCGCCTCGTTTTCCGTTTTTGGGCAGAAAAAGATTTGACTCAGCAGCTTTGGAAACTGGGGAGCTCGCACTTTTGGCTGCTGGGATAGGGTTGCTGCATCAGATAGAAGACACTCTTCAAAATGGGGCGATGGCTGTTGAAGGCTAGCCAAAAAGAGTAGATGGACAGATTGGAAGGAGGTTGCCGTTGCGACAGTACATCGTTGACGCACGGGCCACCGCCAGGACGTGATGGGGAGAAGGTCAACGCACCTGTGTGATGGGAAAGGATTTTTGATGCCACGCCAGGAAAGGCGCATGGAGGTTATTTAACGACCAGTGGGGGAGGCCGTTAATCATAGGAAGAAGATCTTACAGAAAAGGGAGGGCTGCGGAAAACCAGCCCACGAAAGAATAAACAAGGTCCAGAGGAGCAGGATAACAAGTGGGGACCAAGAAGGAACTTGCTTCATGTCTCCACCTGTGTCTTTCCGGCAGCAGATTTCTCAATTTGCGGCTACTGACTTGGGGTTACTGAGCAGGCATCCTTGGTGTGCTCTACGCTTTCTGGACTTCAAGGGACCTCCTCGTCCATTGATTCGTTCTGGCTTTTCACAGCCCTCGCTACCTATTGATTAGCTTACTCTATTTGAAACTTGTCCATTCTTTTCGGGCTGGCTTTTCACAGCCCTCGCCTCCTTTGGGTATGCTTCCAGCTCAGATGGGCATGCCGGCAGCCTACTTGTCATTCTTGCGACGTCTCGTGTCAGCTTGTCTGCAGCGAGCTCAGGCTCATGCGTTACATCAGAAAGCTGGTCGAGCCTTAGCTGGTAGCTCAAGAGCTTGTCAATTGCCGTCCGGTATTCGGGCATCAGTTAGCCACCTCTATGTGCTGACTCGTGGTTACTGAGCGGGTCAGCTTAGCAGCAGGTGACGTACATTTGTCCATGTGCTTGCCTTTGTACTTGGCCACACAGGCCCATCTCTTTATACACTATTTCTTTCTTTCTCAGCAAGGGGCTGCTTCTCTTCGCTCCCTCCATCTCTTAATGCACACTCCATTCATCTTGCCCCTTCGTAGCTCCTAGGCGTTTTTCGTTTTTTTTTTTCGGCTCGAAGAGGCCGAATTCAATTCTTTTCGGGCTGGCTTTTTACAGCCCCTGGCCCCATTAGGAGTGCCACTTCTTCCTCATTCCTCCCGGAGATCTGCTTCTTCTCACGCTGTATAGCCAAGCGGAGCCTACCCGTCCAATCAGTAGAGGGCGACGGCTGTGACTGGTCAGCCAAAAATAAGAAGCAAATAGGTAAAATATGGCCAACGAAAGGGCCACTTTCCAGACTTTCTTCTTTCCTTCTCCGTATCCGGCGCCCCTTTCGTTGGGCCCCCTTCTAAGCGGATCTGAGGAGCATCCGCGACTCAGCCATCGGCTCTTTCCCCTCTCTCCAACCCCTACTCACGCCATTCTCCACCCTCGCCCAAGCTTCTGATAGAGGGGCACAATCCAGACTGGTTATGGCAGTGGAAGACGAGCGCCGCAGAAGTCTGAGGAGGCTGCCAGAGATTCAGAACAAGGCCATTCGGACGTCGATTAAACTCTTCCTCGGCCTCCCACCTGTTTGCCCGATTGGGGTGCGCCAGTGTGAGTGCGATTTGCGTGCAGAGGGTGCTGAGCTCGCCACTCACATGCTAAGATGCCCCACTGGACCAGAAGGGGTGGGCATCCGCAACCTCCTCTGCGATGCCCTGGCGGGCTTGATGCGCGACGCCGGCTACCGTGCGGTCGTGGAAGTCAACGAAGTCATGCCTATCACCACGGACGCCCAGGGACGTCAACATCTCCATACGCTTACATTGTGGGCGTGCAACCTGGTGGAGGACCACGAGCCCTGGTCGACGTTGTTGTTACGGAGGCGTATAAGAGTCCAGCATCGACACACATCGCTGGGCATGCAGTGGGCGGTGCAGAACAAAGAAAACTGCGGCACTACTCCGATTACCCCCAATGCGATCAGCTCCTGCCAGCGGCAATCGACATCTATGGCTGTCTGGGTCCTCGTTTCCACACGCTCCTTCAAAACATTGCCAATCTAGGCTACACTCGACGTGCAGATGTGTTTCCGGCTGAGATGGGCTTGCCAGCTGCATATCTGTCGCTCTTGCGACGACGAGTTTCGGCCTGTTTGCAGCGTGCTCAGGCTAGTGCCTTGCACCAGAAAGCTGGGCGAGCTCTAGTTGGTGGCAGAAGGG
>WELB01000020.1:829304-864829 GCA_009602725.1 Spirogloea muscicola
GATGGGCTTGCCAGCTGCATATCTGTCGCTCTTGCGACGTCGAGTTTCGGCCTGTTTGCAGCGTGCTCAGGCTAGTGCCTTGCACCAGAAAGCTGGGCGAGCTCTAGTAGGTGGCAGAAGGGCTCCGTTCCTGGCATCTAGTATTCATGCATCGAGTAGTGACCTTTATGTTTTGACCCGTGGTTATTGAGCGGGTCAATCTGCTGTAGGTTATGTAGATTTTTAGATGTGCTTGCCTTTGTACCTGGCCATTTGGCCTACATTTCTTTCTAATACACGATCTTTTTTCTTCCCACGGGAGCCTGTTGTTCTAACCAATCGTTACCTTGTCGGACCTTGTCCAATTCACAGCCCTCGCCCCCTTCAGTGACCTTATCTTTTGACCCGTGGTTACTGAGCGGGTCAATCTGCTGTAATTTATGTAGATCTTCAGATGTGCTTGCCTTGTACTTGGCCATTTGGCCGACGTTTGTTTCAAATACACGTAGTTCTTCCTTTGGAAGATGCCGCCCTTTCTTTGACCAAAGAGACAAGCTTTTAGGCAATGCAATAGCGGCTTAGCTTGGCCTCCCTTACCACTTCATGCGCGCCTTTCTTCCTCCCAGTCGCAGCGGCCCGATCTCCAGCGCCGACTGTCGCCTTGAGGAAGCGCCCTTGGTGTCCCACCCTTGTCGCCGCGCCGAACCTGGCTGGCTTCTACCGCCGCTCTCTTTATGTAGCAGCCGTCTTTTCTTGCTGAACGTCAGTCCCCTGCACGACCGGCGCCGCTACGCCGCCCGTTGCCCCCGCGGCCGCGCCCGCCGACGCCATGGCGGCGCTGAGGTCTGCCTTCACGCCGTCGCCAGTCCTCCGGGCTGACTCCGATGTCCCGGCCCTGCTGCGTGGCGATGGCGGCTCCCAGCTCGGACGGGCCTCGCGGCTG
Source organism: Spirogloea muscicola (assembly GCA_009602725.1). Taxonomy (NCBI): domain Eukaryota; kingdom Viridiplantae; phylum Streptophyta; class Zygnematophyceae; order Spirogloeales; family Spirogloeaceae; genus Spirogloea; species Spirogloea muscicola. Next base: position 830,227 of record WELB01000020.1, read on the forward strand.
CCGAGCGTGTCCTGCGTGATGGAGAAGCCCAGCTTCGACGCCACGCTGCAGATTGACAAGGAGCGCCGCACCATACCCTCCATTCCGATCACTGGCCTTCCCAGCGTCAGGTCCGTGAGTGGCGAGCGGCCAAGGCATACCTCACTGCTTGTTTCGACAAAATACAGTTGCAATGCTCCCTACCTGGACGATATCACAATAACAACCCTCTCCGAGCAAGCTTCAGATTCAGCAGCGAGGAGCAGCGCCGCGCTGGGGAGGATCTTTTTGAGGAGGAATTCCGGGATGCAGACCTCTTCGACACCCACACACGCGACGGAGAGCACAGGTCTTCAAATTGGACGCAGCCCACCTTTCAGGTATCAACTGCGCTTTTCCATATCAGATATCCTGAGTATTCTTCCAGCAGCTCCAATCTCGTCATGATTGTCCTAAACGCCCTTCACTGACATCCAGCTCCAAGAAACGAGCTCATGTGACTTAATTATACCATGACTTACATGCTTGCGAGCTCATAGCTTCAGGCTGATTTGGTCGTGACAGAGGAAGACGAAAATTGTCTGCACAATTGGACCGACCAGCAAATCAAAGGAGATGATCTGGAAGCTTGCTGAGGCAGGCATGAATGTGGCTCGATTGAACATGTCTCATGGAGACCATGCTAGTCACCTGAAGGTCATTAAGCTTGTGCGCGAGTACAACGAATCTGTGGGTGCTAACACTGTTGCGCTCATGCTGGATACGAAGGTATATGTCGGAATTGCAATTATTTGAGCCTGTGTGGCTTGTTAAAGACGAATCCTAGGTAGCTGCAGGGACAATCCTAAACAACTGTATGCTGTCAAGCATTGCAGATGTCGAGGTTTGTGGTAACCACAGTGCATCAGCTGCCTCAGATGCAGGACTTTCTCTAATCGGAGATTATTGTTCTAAATTTGTGAACCAGGGTCCAGAGGTTAGAAGTGGCGACCTGCAGAAGCCACTGTGGTTGAAAAAGGGTGACAAATTCAACTTCACAATCAAACGAGGTGTTAGCACAGAGACGATGGTCAGCGTAAATTATGATGGTTTTGTGAATGATGTAGAAGTTGGGGACATCATTCTCATTGATGGTGAGACTAACCCACTGCCACTGCCATCTGAGCTGTGGGTTCTGTTGATAGGAGCAGCATGGTAACTGTAATTGCAAGATATAATAGATCAATAAGTTTTTCTAGCTGTCAATGTGAGGTGGAGTAAGCAGAATGTCATAGTACTGTAGCCATCATGCTTAGCTAGTTGCTCAAGCTGCTATGCATTCTTCAATTGCTCCAGATTAAAAAGACTGTACCTTTGCAGGCGGCATGATGTCACTCCAAGTGCTTTGGAAGACTGCCGTGGACGTGGGGTGTGAAGTGGTGGATGGAGGCGAGCTGAAGTCTAGGCGACACTTGAATGTACGAGGGAAAAGTGCTACATTGCCTTCCATTACAGGTAACAGGCAGGTCAAAGACTTCGATTGTACGTCAGGTCCTCTACATATCTTGGAACTTATTGCTTACTGCTGTCTTACTATGCAGATTGTTTGTAGCGTCACTGACCAGCCATACTTCTGGAGTTACAGAGAAGGACTGGGATGACATCAAATTTGGAGTGGAGCACGGAGTGGACTACTACGCGCTGTCATTTGTGAAGGATGCGCAAGTAGTGCATGAGCTCAAGGCCTTTCTCCAATGTAAGCTTTTCAACATGTGTTAAAAGCACCACCCTTGCTTGTCACTTCTTCAAGCTGCTTGAATTCCTCCTGCGGTGGTCTCTTGATAACAAGTGGACAAGGGGGCGGTGATTTCTGTGCATTACTACCTAAGGGAACATGCCTGATACTAGTCTTGATGATTGTGCTTCCTGCACCTGTTCCTTGGTGAGCTCCAACGGTTGCCAGCAATGATGGGCCAACTACATTTGCTGTGTCCGCGAGGCTTACACTACTGTCTACTTGCACGTGCAGCAAGCAATGCAGACATCAATGTACTTGTGAAGATTGAGAGTGCAGACTCCATCCCTAATCTACACTCAATCTTGGATGCAGCTGATGGGGTGAGTGGACAAGTCATGGCTGCTCTTAGCTTGCTCTAATGCATCACAACAGTCGCAGCAAGTATTTCATCTCTGTAGTCGTAATGATGAGAACTAAAGATATAGTAGAAAATTGGCGGCTTATATAAGCAGAACTCATTGGGCATGTAGGCAATGGTTGCTCGCGGTGATCTTGGAGCTGAATTGCCGATTGAAGAGGTACCCCTGCTGCAGGTACGCTTGAACAAGCTGTACGTCCAGATTGCAGGTGTTTGATTTTGCAGCAACTTTTGCAGCAGCTAAGTGTGCACCACATGAATGCTTCTATTTCTACATCCAGCCTGACATACAGACCTCTCAATTTTGGCAGGGCGAGATCATCCGGATGTGTCGATCCATGGGGAAACCTGTCATTGTTGCAACTAATATGTTGGAGAGCATGATTGCGGCCCCCACACCAACCCGTGCAGAGGTCTCTGACATTGCTATTGCTGTGCGGGAGGGTGCTGATGCTGTGATGCTCTCAGGAGAAACTGCACATGGAAAGTGAGTCACTGTATCGCCTTGTACCTGCACATGCTTACAATAACTAAGTAGACTGCTTGTAGAGAAGCTTCCTCCCTGATTAACACTAGACAGCAAATTCCAGCAGAGTAGACTCCTGAGCTATCGGTCTTCAGCTGTGTGCATCAATGGTTTGTGAACATGGGGATCCTGGAAGCTGGTCAAGCTGCTGGCCCATGCTGTATGTGACGTGCTAAGTAACTGACAATGAGGTCAAGCCATGTCACAGATTCCCTCTGAAAGCTGTCCGTGTAATGCACACGGTGGCCATGCGCACTGAGGCAACAATGCTTGATGCAGTTGCTCCAGCAAACCTCGGCCGGGCATTCAAGGTGAAGAGAATCTCTTCCCTCTGCCTGCAAAATTCCATCTTCACCTTTTTACTCTAAAGAAAGCGTGAGCTTGCTATGTGTTGCTGCCACTATTACGCTCTTGCTGTCATGGTGCAGCAGAGGCTACATGGCTCACTTGTGCAGAAATGATGTGCAGAATCATATGTCTGAGATGTTTGCCTTCCATGCCACGATGATGTCAAACACACTGGGAGCAAGCATCCTGGTGTTCACTAGAAGCGGTTTCATGGCCATGCTGCTGAGCCACTATAGGCCACTTGGCACAACCTTTGCCTTCACCAATGAGTAAGCCACGTGCATTGACCAGCTTGATTACTTGCTGCCAAACAGAAGTTGGTCATGTAGGTCGGGGGCTGCTTTTGAAGAATGAGTACATACCTATGAGTGTCAATGTGCTTCTGGTGCAGCATAGATTGCTTGGCTTCTGGTCAGCAAAATTTTGTGTTTTACTTGGGCAAGCAAGAATGTTCTCTTTCTACAGAAAAAGGGTTCAACAGAGGTTAGCTTTGTATCATGGGGTGCGTGCACTGTACATGCCCTTCTCATCTGATGCAGAGGAGACATTCAATCAAGCACTGGACACAATACAGGTTTGTCACTTGGATGTCTTGTTGTCCGGGCTGCATATCTGCTCCTGCTCCACCAGGCTGGGGCAAAATGTCAACAAGATCTGGGCAGATTGCTTGGATTTTCTGAGAAGGGCCACACAGTCAGGAGGATTACAAATGCTCAGGATGACACCGTCCATGTATCTATTACCAACTTGCAATGGCAGCATCAATTTGCAACTATGTAAGGACAGTTGCACACAACTTTAACCGGGTGATTGTTGTGGCCCACTTACTCATCTGCAGAGGCAGGGCATGGTGAATGTCGGCGAGGAGGTTGCTCTCGTCCAAAGTGGGCGGCAGCCTATCTGGAGATCAGAGTCGACGCATCACATTCAAGTGGGGACCGTAAGGAGGTTAGACAGATGATTTGATGCCTGCAATGGAGGTAGATGTGAGGCCCTGACCTCCTTCACTTGAGGACCTACAGAAGGGCCTTGAGTAGGACTTACAGCAGGGCCGTTCACCTTTGAAGTACACACCTTGTTGGACCAATCATTGATAAGCAAAGAGCATAGGTATCCGCCATTCTTGTCGGAATAACCATATTGGACAGTCGTATTTTTTTCGCCTATGCGTTTGACACTGGCGCATACTGGGCGGGTAAGTGGCTGTAGTTTGTGAGAGAGCCGCTGTGCAAAAACAGCCTTATTATCGAGAGAGGGACAGATTGCAGATTCGCGCTTGTCATGATGTATAACTGGCCAAATGGGGGCCTCACAGGGTCGGAGGTCCACTGCAACTTCACGAGTGAGCAGATTAATAGGCACTCGGGAGGACGGGAGGGTGAGAAAGGTGTGCCCTTGCACCTTGATCACACTTTGTTGAGCTGGCATGCACAGCCATCACCATCATCTTCTTCTTCCTGCTATTTGAAAAAGAAAGCGCGGCCAGATTGACTGGTGGCCGGAATAGAGGAGAGATAGAGGAGCTTTGGGCTGGCCTTTGGGCTGGGAAAGGCCAGCCCAAACGAACGGACAAGGTCTGAAGGAGCCGAAGTGCGCATTTGGGGGGCCCTTTCAGGAAAGCGCGGCCAGATTGACTTGTAGTTGGGAAAGGCCAGCCCAAAGGAATGGACAAGGTCTGAAGGAGCCGGAGTGCGAAGAAAGAAAGATAGCCTCTGTGGCGTAGTTGGTAGTAACCAGGGGGTCAGGGCAAAGGGCCTGAACGGCCCGGGAAAGTTCTCCTGCCCTGCCAAAGCGTCTTGCCCGCGCTAGATTGCCAGCTGTGGACTGTTTGAGAGGGCTGGTTGACTGATCCATTGCGCGCCCGCCGCTGCAAGAGCGTGACTGGGGGGAGCGGCGAGCTTGGGTACTGGTTCCCCTGGCCCCCTTCTCGTACTTTTTTGCCCCACTGGACCAGAAGTGGTGGGCATTCACAACCTCCTTCGCGATGCCCTGGCGGGCTTGATGCGCGACGCCGGCTACCGTGCGGTCGTGGAAGTCAACAACATTATGCCTATCACCACGGACGCCCAGGGACGTCATGACCGTACACTTGACATTGTGGGCGTGCAACCTGGTGGAGGACCACGGGCCCTGGTCGACGTTGTTGTTACGGAGGCATATAAGGCCCAGCATCGACACACATCGCTGGGCACGCAGTGGGCGGTGCAGAACAATGAAAACTGCGGCATTACTCCGATTACCCCCAATGCGATCAGCTCCTGCCAGCGGCAATCGACATCTTTGGCTGTCTGGGTCCTCGTCTCCACACTCTCCTGCAAAACCTCGCCAATCTAGGCTACACTCGACGTGCAGATGTGTTTCCGGCTGAGATGGGCTTGCCAGCTGCCTATCTGTTGCTCTTGCGACGACGAGTTTCGGCCTCTTTGCAGCGTGCTCAGGCTAGTGCCTTGCACCAGAAAGCTGGGCGAGCTCTAGTTGGTGGCAGAAGGGCTCCGTTTCTGGCATCTGGTATTCATGCATCGAGTAGTGACCTTTATGTTTTGACCCGTGGTTATTGAGCGGGTCATTCTGCTGTAGGTTATGTAGATCTTTAGATGTGCTTGCCTTTGTACTTGGCCAGTTGGCCTACATTTCTTTCTAATACACGGAATTTTCCTTCTCGTACTTTACTCATTCCTTGTTGGGCTGGCTTTTCTAGTCCCTATCCTCAATGGGCGAGCCCCTTGTCTCGCTGCAGAGCTCTATGGCCCGGGCGCTGCACCTTCGTCCCGGCAGAGCCCTCGCTGCTGCCTCTGGCTCTGGCCAGGGGACCCACTTCCACGAGCCTAGCATCTCCGACCAGCGGCTGCTTAGCAGAGGTTACTGAGTGATTCGTAGCTGCTTTGTTTCTCTGTGTGCTTGTTTTTCTTAGCGCTTCCCCGGCGGCTCTCCGTGTCCCTTCAACGCTCACTCGCTCATGCCGTCCACTCGCGCGCGGGCCGTGCTCTTGTTGCTGCTTCCGGGTCTCGCCCGGCTGCATCTTTTCCAGCCTCGAGCTACTCTGACTTCCCATGGCCCCCTTTCTCGTACTCTGTTCATTCTTTTTCGGGCTGGTTGTTCCAGCCCCTATTCTCAATGGGCGAGCACTTTCTTTTTCTCGTACTCTGTTCCTTCTTTTTTGGGCTGGCTTTTCCAGCCCCTATTCTCAACGGGCGAGCACTTTCTCTTTTGTTGTTCCCTTTCTCTTTGTTGTTGGGTACTAACGCTGCAGGGGACGCCCAGCAGGAGAGAAGGGCCTCGCCCAGAGAAAAGCCAGCCCAAAAAAGAATGAACAAAGCAGGGGACCGCCCCCAACTGTCGCAGCCTCGGCGCCACGCGGCGGGCTGCGACAGTTGGGGGGTCTCCGCGGGGGGGTGGGGAGGCGATCGGGCGGCCACGAGGTGACAGTAGCTCAGTGGCCCCCATCGGACGGCATCGGGAGCAGCCCGCCGATCGGGCGGCGGAGACGGGCTGATGGTGGGAGGGGGCCCGTTCACACTGCGGGACCTGTCCCCATCCGGGCACCGCTCCCTGCGGTGCCTGGGGGGGGGCAGGCAGGTGAGGCGCCCGATAAGCGGTCGGTATGAAGGAGGGGAGGGGGGGAGGCGAGGAGGGAGAGAGGCGGGGGGGAGACGAGGGCGCGGCGGCCAGCCAAAACCAGAAGGCCGCATTAACGGTTCTTGGCCCGAACAATGTATCGGCTTGAATTGGCCTCCATGTCATTTCATGCGCCACGCGCGCCTTCTCTGTTCTTTAATGTCAGCAGCCGCATTCCCTTCTTGGCCTGTTGTGTCGTTCTCGGAAGTGCCCCCTCCACCACTTCCCTTGCCGCCGAGCCTGCCCCCCCCGGTCTCCTGCGGCGGCGGCGGCGGCGGCGGCGCTCGCGGCGGCGGCGGCTGGCGCAAAGAGNGGCCCGGTCGCCGCCTCGGCGGGTCCCGGTGACGTCGCCTCGGAGCTGCGCGGGGGGCTTGGCGCGGGGAAGCTCGCGGCGCCCCGAGCGCAGTGCTTCGGGCTGGCCGGCCGGCGCCCGGACCTGCGGCGGAGCCAGCCGCTTGGCACGAGCGTGAGGCGCCGCTCCACGTACCTCTGCCGTCGTCTGCTGGCCGTCTCCGTGCCGCCATTGCCGACTTGCCCGCGAGACGGATGGCTCGTCACTCCTCCCTCGTGCAGCGCCCTGCAGCTGCCAGACTTGGCCTTGACTGGCAGCTCGGCCTCATCACTCCATTGCGCGCTGCAGGGCGCCGCGAGCGCGTCCGGACGGCCGCTCACCTGCGCCGCCAATGTGAATGACGTAGGCCTCTCTGCCAGCACGGCCTGCAATGCTGCCCCTCAGCTGTCCACCTTATTGACCGATCAGTCGCTGGCGTTGGACTCGCCAGTCAGCCCTGTCGGCGGTTGGACAATTCCCATTCCGATGAGGAATGCTGGACACAATAGTGCGAGTAGCCGCCTCGTCATACTAATGCTCTTATGCAGATTGTCAGAGACCGTCAGTTCATCAGTGCATTTATCGAGCATCCTCTTTTTCACAAACCTTAGCACATCATTCAGGTCGCTGTGGGATCAACATCGCCAGCTGTAGCTGACGGCCCCAGAGCCGAGATACCCAAGTTACCAGACTCCAAGCCTCATGACCTGGACGGTCCTGCGGACATCCCCGACATTCAGGAAACATCTGCATTCATATCTGATGTTGCCAACCTCGTCAAGTAAGCCACCATTTCTTGCTCAGTTGCAGGCCTTCGCAAGGTAGTGAGCCCCTTCACGGTTGCGAGGATGCGCCCGCCGCTTCCTTGCCTTAAAGAGACTCTCCCTCTGCATAGACGCCCTCACAAAACAAACTGCAGCTCAATGGCAACTCTATGCTGGTGGCACCTGACCTTACATTTTCACCAATGCATTGAGTTGTTAAGCAGTTAGTTCTATTGTCTTGCTTGTGATTGGTGTAAATGTGCGCTGCCTTTGGCCTGCATCTGAGGATGGCAGAAGCAGCTCACTCTGGCTTATAGCTGTGACAGACTTGCCAGTCTGCAGGCACTGTGTACATTCACTTAACACTCATTGGATATTCTGGCTGCTGGTGCTGTGGTGCTGTAGGCTGGTGGACTCGCGGGACATCGTGGAACTCGAGCTGAAGCACAAGCACTACGAGATCACGATCCGGAAGAAGGAAGCACTTCCCGCGCCTGTGCAGCAGCACCAGGGGTCACTGCCGGGGCCGCATGTCATGGCCCACACCGCCTGGCCGCAGTACATGGCTGCCCCGCCGCCCACCCCTGCAGCATCTCCCCCTCCTGTGGCTGCGGCAGCTCCTTCTGCATCAACAGCAGAGCCGGCTGCTCCCCCAGCACCTCCCCCCTCCACAGTACCACCTATGCTGTCTCCCATGGCTGGCACGTTCTATCGATCTCCAGCACCAGGAGAGCCTCCCTTTGTCAAGGTTGTCAACTCTTGTCAATCTGGCCTTCGCTGATTTGCTGCAAGTTGCTGACTGAACATGGCATGAGGTTGCTCGTTAGGATCCTTCCGTGTCCATATTGTGATGGTTCCCTTGAGCTGCCCCTCACACTGTAGTACTAGAATAATGGAATTAAACATGACTCCACGTTCTCTCTACACTACACAAGATTGCTTACAAGGGCAGTACCTGCATTGCATGTCTTGCGAGAGGTGCACCAGGTCGGCGACAAAGTCACCAAAGGGCAGGTTGTCTGCATTGTGGAAGCCATGAAGCTGATGAATGAGATAGAGGTGAGTGTAGGAACATGACCTTACTCCTAATGCATTGTGCTGACTTCTTGGATTTCTCCTACCCATCACTTCTCCTGCTCTGGATCAGGAAGTTGTGACGTAAAGGGCGCACAGTCAGGCAGGCTTGAACCATTGCTCAGCAGCTAGAGTAGGCTTGCTCTCTTTTTCAGAGTGCCAGATCTGATTATAGCCCTAAGGCTGTTGTCCTTCATAGGTGGGATCTTGGATCTTAGTGTTCAGTGCTCCTACCAGTGAGCACAGGTAAAGCCAACCAATCGTCAGGCAGCTGCATGAGCAGAACGAGCAAACCTTCTCTGTTTGTTTTGCAGGCTGACCAGACTGGAACCATTGAGGCCATTCTAACAGATGACGGCAAGCCCGTGGCAATTGATACGGTACGATCCCTGCCTTGCTGAAGTTGCACATCAACATGTCTAGAGTGCCACGTGAAGGCTCTATGAATTGGACATATGTATGTGATGCACATACAACAACTTCTCCTTCAGGTGTAAATTAGCTGACAAGCCTAAAGTGATGCCATGTGAAAACATGGTGTTTCTGCTGTGCTTGCTATGTAATCTAAAGCTTCTCCATTGCCCAATTATGTTGCAGCCTCTCTATGCGATCAAGCCATGAGCAATCCAGCGCCACATCACTAGTCCACTTCCGCAGGCGAACTTTGCCCTGTGGAACAATCTGCAGTGGTCCATGACTTGGCAGCAGGATAGGTCCTCACTGTGCAACTCAAAATTGCTGACATTAGTAGCTGGGCTAGCTTCACCCACTCCGGCACTGCTTAAATCGTTCAGCAATCCAGAAATTGCCCAAAAGCGCCGAGCTATTCTCAGCTGCAATATGTGCATCTCTCTTGAGGTGGTTATGGACCCAGGCATGCTGGGTAAATGTCATGGCAATGCCGGCTTGCTTCTAGACTCCTTAGACTTCAAGAGCGCTAGGTAGCAATCCACTAAAGAAGCCAAGCTAGATGTAGGAACTAAGGTTGCAAAACAGAGCCGCTCCCACCAGTGGCGGCAACTGTATCTGCCGACAGAGGGACACAAAGGTGAAGGGTGCACAGGCTAACTAGAAGGGCATGACTGCGTCCTCCTCAACTATCTCGAGCATGGCACAGCAGGCAAGCACCGAGGAGAAGTATAAGAATGGCGTGAGTCAGAACGAGTGAAACTCTAGCGATACTGTCTATGAAAATCTTTCTCCATGACCAGCGTGCCAAGTTTGCAATCACGGGCACGCGGATAACTCTCCTCCAGGCCTTCACCGACTGATGTGCTGTGCTAGAGACAAAGACTTGTCCAAGATGCCGCCACAACACACAGGTTCGGATGCCCTCATGAACCTACTGCCAGCGTGCGCTGGCCCCAAGTGGCAGGGCATTGGACCCTGTAACACCTCCCCCAAACCCACCACCACCGCCGCTCCGAGCACCAAAGCTCCTTCCCCCTCGGTCTCGGAATCCTGGAGGTTTTAAAGAACACATGCATTAGTTTATCAAACCTGCACCGAATTGTTGAAAAGGAGACTGGCAAACAAGACGGTTGCTTGCTGTGACTTCTGTTGGGCTTTGCCAAAGGTGTAAACAGGGATAACTCAGTAGCAGAGGCTGACCACTCATACAAGGATTCACAAAGTAAGCAGCGCAGAAGCACATAGAGACAAGCAAATCAGCTGACCTCCACCACCACCGCGCGACATGCCCATCATGCCCATGAGCTCTGGCGGCACTGCCTGATTCGCTTCCGTCAGGATTGAAACCAGCTCCCTCGCATGCTTGGCATTGGACATGGTGAAGAAGGAGTAGGAGATGCCTGTGGCGCCCGCGCGGCCAGTGCGGCCAATGCGGTGCACATAATCCTCACAGGTCCCTGGGAAGTCGTAATTAATGACACACTTGATGTCCTTCACATCTGAGGATGGCCAAAAACCATTCCGCGGTGGCAAAGTCAGGACTGCCTCACTTCCAAATGTGACCCTGTGACCACTATACCTCCAAAAAATGGTCCAGACTTTGGCTGCGCTGGCATATCTGTCACATTGTTGACGGTGGAAGTGGCCTGCCTGCAAGCTCCAGTAGTGGCCACCTCTGACTAAACCTGACCCTACCTTGCCAGCAATATCTACAGCGGTGCAGCTCCTGAGGTGGAATGGCCCTATGCACAACTGACGGAAACTAACTGAGCCAGGCGCCCGGCCACAGCTGCGCCTGTCCCTGCCTTCCCGTTGGGCGAGCTCGCGGCCCTGCTCCGCTGCCCGCTCCTCAAGCCGCCAGCCGAGGCAGCCCTGCCGTGGCCTTCCAGAAGCTTCCGCCGGGTGTCTCCTTCCGGGACTCACTCCATAGCGCAAGAAGAATGACGCCAGCCGTGCTTGGACAGTGGCCCCGGAAGGAGGCGGGAAGCTCCCAGCAGCAAGGCGGCCGAGGCTGGCAAGATTGCAGGCAGGTCGGCGGGCAGGCGGGCGCAAGCCCACAAAGCACGGAGGCGCCCGCAAGAGTGCCTCCGCAGGAGGCAAGGGGCAGCGCAGCCCAGCGCAGGGCAAGGCCAGCATACTATAGTCGAAGGGGCACGCTTTGCACAGCTGGCTACGACTCCCCTCCCAGCAGTCATGACAACCCATGCAAGTGCTATCAAACATACAACCTATCAAGGGTCCTTCTTGTCAGAGCCTGAGATTAGCAACCATGCCCTCGACAATACCCAGGAGGACTTGTGCCACACTCCGATCACTCTCCTTGGTGTCCTCAGGGAACAAGGCATAGGACCCAGGATGACAACACCCCTCCTCCGATTCTAAGAAGTGTCAAGATGCAAAGACTTGGATCAAGGTTGGGCACATACCAAGACCGCGAGCAGCAACATCGGTTGCTGTCATGATGGGGCTCTTGCCAGCTTTGAACTCTGCAAGCACCCAGTCGCGCTCCGATTGACTCTTGTCGCCATGAATTGAAAGGGCAGGCCACCCATCCATGCGCAGCTGCCTTGTCACCTGATCGCAGCCTCTCTTTGTCTCCATAAAAATCAGGATTCTGCTCCCGTCCATTAGCTGCTCCAGCAGCTTGATCACCCTGTTCACCAGAAAATAATCAGCCAGATCGGAGCCATGACAGCCAATGAGCTTGCGAGTGTTCTGACCAACCTCAACAGGTCTTGATACATGTAAAATCTGACGTTCACTTTATTTGCAACATTGACCAACTTCTCCTGTACACCCTGCCAGCTTCTCATTGCACTTGGAAGACAGTAGAAGGCATCAGAGACTTGGACGTAGTCTAAGAGAATGAGCTATGTAAAATATGCAGAATGTCAGGTGCTAACCTTGGGTACTTGTCATGTTCCCCTATAACCTCTACATGCTGCTCAATCATGTGGTTTGCTTTCAGATCTGATGAACCTATTTGAACCTGAACAAAATAAGATAGTTAAAATTACTCAGCTTTGCATACACAGATGCACATGACATATGCTCTGACGACAATCTATCCTAACAAATGTTGCGATCAGAGGCCAAGAATTACAGGAGGTTCTTAAGATGATCAACAGCGTCGTACTCATCAAAGAGACAATCAGTAAGCAGTAGGCCTGTCCTACTTTATAAGCGTCATGAAGGAATTGCTGTGCAAGAGCTTCCACATCCTTTGGCCAGGTGGCACTCCAGTACAGCGTCTGCCTATCAGGACGAATCTGCACACCTCAAACAGGTCATCATATAATGAAACGACCTTGATTGGGCTGGAATAGGTGATGAATGCCAATCCCATAGGAGCTGCCTTAGCCATTGCAGCTAGACCCAGACACCTCATCCCAAGAGCTCATGTTGCTCCAATAGCTGGCTGCTAGAACTGCCTTTCGTTGTTGCCGTGTCATAGATTCGACTGGAATTAAAGAAACCCCTCATCTGACAGTGTCCTTGTTGTCAAACTCAGACACATGTGACTTTTGAACAAGTGTCTGAGTTTGACAATAAGGACAGCTACACTTTATCCTGCTTTATGCAGTACTCAAGCTTTTGACAGAGATCGTCATTTGTCGGCATGACTACACAGGATGCTCGACTGCCTTGTGATATCTATAAGGAGATACAGCTGTACATAAGCGAGCTACATAGACCCACCTGCTGGACTATCTTGCGAATCTGTGGCTCAAAGCCCATATCCAGCATCCTGTCTGCCTCATCGAGCACAAGATACGTCACACGCCTCAGGTTGGTGTGGCGCGACTCCAGCATGTCAATCAGCCGCCCAGGTGTAGCAATGGCGACCTCCACCCCTGCGAATAACACCGTATCTCTTTGACATCAGCCAGTGGGCACAGGCAGCTGCTGCAATATGGGCAAGCTAAGCCAGGCCATGGATGCATTGGCAGATCTGATTTTAAGGAATACCTCGCTGCAGGTCGCGTATCTGAGGGCCTTTTGGGGCACCTCCATATACGCAGGTGTTCTTGATCTTTGACGAGGCGCCAAACTTCGTGCACTCCTGCTGTATCTGTACAGCCAGTTCTCTGGTTGGGGCCAGCACGAGCACAATAGGCCCGTCCCCAGGGGCTGCCAGAGGACCCAAATTTCACATGAGAGCTGCCATCAGCCTCCACAAAGTCAAGTACCAGTGCGCTTGCCCTTATTAAACAGCCAGCTGTTGACCAGTGCACAGCAGTGGTGCAACAAAGTCCTGACCTAGGCTTGCCTTCTTCTACATCTCTTCTGACTGATACACAGAGCAACTCGCAAAACAGGTCGGGCAGGGCACGCACAGAGGTAGGGTTGAGCATTGATGTGCACAATGGATGGCAGCAGGTAGGCAAGCGTCTTGCCAGACCCTGTCTCCGCCAGGCCAATCAAGTCCCGCCCTTTGAGGGCCATGGGCCAACCCTGCGCCTGGATTGCTGTTGGCTCGGTGAAGCCAGCCTTAAGGACCTCGTGCAGAACATAATCTGGGCGCGATGTAGAGCGAATCAGGTGCAGCTTGTGCAGATATTTAGTGTAGAAGTGGCCCTTTGATAGAAACTTACAGGCTCACCAGAACGTCCGCAAGAGAGGAGCCGATGCTAATCTCAAGCAGTCAGACAAATGATAGAGGTGCAACACTAAGTCAGAAAATCCAGAGAGCGGACCACGTCCAAGACTTTGCCATAAGGAGGCAGGAAAGGCTCAAGTCCTGCTGCTCGCTACCTGGGAAGGATGCCTCCTCAAACGTCCGCACGGGCTTGGGGATGTTGTGGCCCTCGACAGTGATCTGGCGGTGCCGGCGGTAGGCCTCGACCTCCTCGTCCGTCATGGCGCTGACGGCCGGATGCTCAACGTAGAAGTTCTTCTCGAACGGCGGGAGGTTGGAGAAGTCCTCCTGGGGCAGCGCCACGCTGTCCAAGTCGCGGCGGCCGCCGCCCATGCCGCCGGCCCCGAAGCCGCCGCCGCCACCGTAGCCGCCGCCTCCGAAGCCATTGGAGAAACCCCCCGTGCTGGCACCATACCCGCTGCTGGCTGCCCCGTATGCAGAGGCGCCGAAGCTCCTGCACAAGGCAAGGGCCGCGGATCGGCAGAACCTCAGCACGATGGCATGGCCTCCCGAGTCCTTGACAGCTGTTCTACAAGGCGACAACAAGGCAGCGCGCACACGACCGGGCACGCTTGGTGACGCACGTCTTGCGGTCCCGGTAGGAGGAGTCGTCGCCGTAGCGGCTGTCGTAGCGGCTCATGGCGCCGGGCGCAGGGCCGCGCTTCACCCGCCGCGGCGGCGGCGGCTGCCGGATCCGGAACCGGAGCGAGGCAGCGGTGGACTCGGCAGCGGAGGGCAGGGCGGGCGCCTGGCCGCGCGACGCTCGTTGCGGCAAGCGAGGCGAGGCAGAGCGGAAGGATGGGAGATGGAAGATGGGAGGATGGGGGGCACGCTTCGCGGCGGCGGCGGCGACGGCGGCGGCGGCGGTGGCGGCGGCGGCGGCGAGACCGGCGGTGGACGGAGCAAGTAACCCTTGGCCTCGCTTGCTGGTGGCGATCCTGCCAGCCAGCGCTCACCACTCTCCTTCGTGGCTCCGCTGATACACTTATGAACACCCCCCGTATGCACCTGGCTGGCACTTGTTAGAAGAAAGAGCTCGCCTTATTGCGCTCTTCAGCATCAGCCGCGTTCACTGTCCGAAAGCGCGGCCAGATTGACTGGTGGCTCGCGGAGGCCAGCCCAAAGAGATGGCCAAGCGTTCTTTCTACTGNCTCTAAGTCAGGCCTCCGGCTTTCGTGGCGGCGCTCCAGCTCCCCAAGTTAGCTTGTCAGATTTGTTTGTGCTCACCCGTGGGTACTAATGTCATCTTAGGTACCTTAGATTAGGTCTCCGTATTATGTAGCATTGTTTAGTCTGCACTCGACTCTGCCTGAACAATGTATTGGCTTGAATTGGCCTCCCTTTCTATTCATGCGCCCCGCGCGCCTTCTCTCTCTTTAGACCTTGTCCATTCCTTTGGGCTGGCCTTTCCCAGCCACCAGTCAATCTGGCCGCGCTTCCTTTTTTGGGTTGGCTTTGCCAGCCCCTCTTCTCTATGGGCGGGCTCTTCTCTTTCTGGCCCCTTCGATTGTCCTTGATTCCTTTTGGTGCTGACCAATCACAGCCATCGCCCCCGCTGCTGCCTCTGCTCGCGCACACCGCTGACCTGCGCGTCCAAGCGCGCTTCGCGGCTGTGGTCGACAAGGCCGCCTACACCACCGCCGTGCTGCAGCTCCCCGAGGCCGACTTGCGCGGGCGCGCGAGACTTCAATCGGCCTCCTCCCCACGGGCAGCGGCGTGGCTTCAGGCCCTCCCCATCAATGACGCCCTCACTCTCCCCGATGAGGTATTTCGCACTGCCGTCCACCAGCTCCTGGGACTGCCGCCTCCATGTCTCCAGGGCGTGCGTCAGTGTGTATGCGGCGAGCGAGGGGCCGAGTCTAGGGAGCTGGCCGCTCATGTGCTGCGCTGCGTCCACGGCGGCGAGCGGACAGCGGCCCACAACCGCCTCCGCGACGCGACGCAGGGCCTCCTGGTGGAGGCTGGCTTCTCGGTGGCAGCAGAGAACTCCGGCGTCATGCCGCTCCAGCAAAGGGCCGACGGTCGCCACGCC
This sequence comes from Spirogloea muscicola, assembly GCA_009602725.1. Lineage (NCBI taxonomy): Eukaryota > Viridiplantae > Streptophyta > Zygnematophyceae > Spirogloeales > Spirogloeaceae > Spirogloea > Spirogloea muscicola. The sequence goes on from WELB01000020.1 coordinate 846,081, forward strand.
CGTCGCGTAGACCTGGTGGCCACCCCGAAGGCCGGTGGGCCCCGTCTTCTCCTGGACGTGGTGACCACCGACGCATACAACCGCTCACAACCAGCCCAATGTGCCACCAAGGCTGGGTATGCGGTCGCCTGCGCCGCTCGGGCTAAAGAGCTCAAGTACGCCGACCATTCGCGGGAGGACGAGTTCTACCCGTTGGCAATTGACACCCATGGGGCGCTGGGCGTCGGTGGCTCGAGCTGCTCGCCCGGCTTGCCTGCCACACCATCGCCCGTCGCTTCCATGGGGAGCCGGTGGACTTTCCTGCAGCCGGGTCGCTGGCGCAAGTGTATTGTATGCGCCTGGCCGTCTCGCTGCAGAGGTCTAGGGTGCCGGCAGAGCCCTCGCTGCTGCCTCTGGCTCTGGCCAGGGGACCCAATTCCAGGAGCCTAGCATCTCTGATCTGCGGCTGCTTAGCAGGGGTTACTGAGTGATTAGAAGAAAGTGCTTGCTCATTGAGGATAGGGGCTGGAAAGCCAGCCCAGAAATGAATGAACAAAGTACGAGAAGGGGGCCAGGGGAAGCGCTAAGAAAAACAAGCACACACAGAAAGAAAGCACTACTATCAGTGCTTTGTTTCTGTGTGTGCTTGTTTTTCTTAGCGCTTCCCCTGGCCCAGTGCTTTGTTTCTGTGTGTGCTTGTTTATTTTAGCGCTTCCCCTGGCCCCTTCTCGTACTACTATCAGTGCTTTGTTTCTCTGTGTGCTTGTTTTTCTTGGCGCTTCCCCTGGCCCCCTTCTCGTACTTTGTTCATTCATTTTTGGGCTGGCTTTCCAGCCCTATCCTCAGTGGGCGAGCACTTCTAATCTCTCAGTAACCCCTGCTAAGCAGCCGCAGATCAGAGATGCTAGGCTCCTGGAAGTGGGTCCCCTGGCCAGAGCCAGAGGCAGCAGCGAGGGCTCTGCCGGCTTGAAGGTGCAGCGCGCAGGCCGTAGACCTCTGCAGCGCGACGGCCGATCTGTAGCTGCTTTATTTCTTTGTGTGCTTGTTTTTCTTAGCGCTTCCCCTGGCCCCCTTCTCGTACTCTGTTCATTCTGTTTGGGCTGGCTCTTCCAACCCCTATCCTCAATGAGAGAGCATTTTCTTCTGGCTTTGGCCAGGGGACCCACTTCCAGGATACTAGCATCTCTGACCTGCGGCTGCTTAGCAGGGGTTACTGAGTGATCCGTAGCTGCTTTGTTTCTTTGTGTGCTTGTTTTTCTTAGCGCTTCCCCTGGCCCCCTTCTCTTAGGCTGTTCATTCTTTTTTGGGCTGGCTTTTCCAGCCCCTATCCTCAATGGGCGAGCACTTTCTTCTACTGGAAGAGTCTTTCAACTGACAGAGAAAGACGCTTCCAAGAGAGATTTTGGGCTGGCTTCTCACAGCCCTTGCCCCCCATTGGGAGAGCCACTTCTTCCATGAGAGGGCGGTGGCTGGGAGTGGCCACCCCAGAAAAAGCCCAACAAAAGAAGAAAGTGCTCGCCCATTGAGAAGAGGGGCTGGCAAAGCCAACCCAAAAAGAATGGACAATGTTCAAAGCCAAAGAAAGAGGTGCTGAAAAAGGACTACACTACAAAGTGCAAGATGGTGCAGAGGGAGATGCAGATGGCTGCTCAGTATCCACGTGTGAGCAACAGCAGATCAGAGTAACTCGGAGCAGGAGAAGCGGCACTTTGCCGAGACCCGGAAGCAGCAGCCATAGCACGGCCAGCCCGCGCGTGGACCGCATGAGCCAAAGAGCGCTGCAGCAGAACCGCCAGCCTCATCCGAAAGACCTGCGAGAGGGAGCCGGCAGCATTGAAGCCTGGCGAACCCTGCCGCCGCTCGATGGCCTCCCGGGCAAGCCGCTGGAGGAGATCCAACCAGCCACTGCCAAATGCCCCGTGTACGTCAATGGCCAGTGCCGCGAAGGCATCGCCTGGAGGGTGGTCAGAGTACTTGCGCTCCTTACTCCGAGCCGCCAGAGCGACCGCGTGCCCGACGAGCGTCGCGGACCTCGCGGGGTTGGCCGAATCAACGCAATCGGCAGTTACCACATCAGCGATGATGCGCGGACCTCCTCCGGGCGGGATGGCAACGAGGTCCGCGCGGCGGGTGTGAAGCTGTCCATCGGCGCCCCGCAGGATGGGCATTATCGTGGAGTTCTCCACTGCCACCTTGTAGCCGGCCTCCAGGAACACACCCTGCATGGCGTCTCGCAGGAGGTCGTGCGAACCTGTCCGCTCGCCCCCGTGTGCACAGCGGAGCATGTGGGCCGCCAACGCCGCAGGGTCATCGTGGCGGGCACCGCACTCGCACTGTTGGACCCCGATGAGGCAGGGAGGGAGGAGGCCGAGGAGCCGGTGGGCCGCCGTCCTGAATACCGCGTCTGGAATAGTCAGCGCCGCGTAGATGGGGAGTGCTGCTAGCCACGCCGCCGCCCCAGGGGAGGAGGCGGAGAGGAGCCGGGCGCGCCCTCGGGTGTCGTGCGGCGGAAGGAGCTCCACCAACTGGTCGTAGGCCGCTTTGTCCACCAGCGCAGTGTAGCGGGCCTGGGCCCGCAGGTCGGGGGTGTGCGCAAGGTGGATGAACGGGACGACCTGCTTCGACATGTCGGGGTGGGCCGCCAGGAGCGCGTCGCGGGCAGCGCGGAGAGCAGCCTGGAAAGGCAACGAGCCGCTCTCCACTTCAGCTACCACCCGCTCCATGGTGCGGATGCCGTGCGCTTGGAACCGCCGGCTGATGGGTGCGGCGACCTGGGCCCAGCTGCCCAGGTAGGCGGCCTCGCAAACGCGGGCGACTGGGCGGCAGCCCAGACCGCCACGACTGACAGGCAGGCTGGCCTGGAGCATCGCGGCTGGTGTGGTGAGGAAGCCGGGGTGTTGCAGGAGAGAGGCCGCGCTCGCCAGAACGCCGGAGTCAAAAGCCGCGTACGCCGCCTTCACCGCCGGGGAGGGAGGGAGGACGCGGGCCAGGTAGTGCGGACGGTGGGCAATGCACCTGGTCAGCATGGCGGTCGCCAGCTGCATGTCTTGCAGCATGTGGAGGCGGTCCGCCGGCCGGAGGTGCTCCTGCAGTCGAGCCTGGAGCTGCTCCACCACAAAGGCTGGGGAGCCTATGGGGGCGCCGAGGAGGATGAAGCCCCCAGCTGGTGTCTGACAGCCCGAGGGCAGGCGCAGGAGGGCTGGCAGGCCCTGGGGAGACCAAGCGCTGCACTTGGCTGCGCGGATGCCCAAGCCGATCGCGCCCAGCTGCACTTTGAAGGTGTCAAAGGCTGCCACGACGTCCTCTGGCGGCCCCACCAGCGTTGTATCGTCGGCGTACGTGGGGGCGTGGACGCCCGGGTGAGCCGCGACCGTGGCCAGCAGTGCACGGTTGTGAGCCAGTGCGTAGTAGAGGCCAGCCAGCGGATCTCCTTGGCGTGCGCCCGTGGAGGAAAGGAGGACTTCCACCGCCCCATGCCCTGTCCGCCACAGCAGGTCGCTTGGCTGACCATATCCCAGCCTGAAGAAGGGGAGGAGGCTGGGGAAGGCCGCCCTCAGCTCCTCAGCGATGACATCCCGGTCTGCGCTGTTAAACGCATTCTGGACATCTACTGCCAAGGCCATCCACCCGGGGTTCAAGTCCAAGGCGGCCCTTACGCCATGCACGACCACCTCGCCGCCGCTCCGCAGCCCCGCACCGAATTGGTGGGGCGCCAGGTGTTCCTGGGCCAGCCCCGCGTGCTGTTGCCATAGCGCGCGCCCCACCAGGCGGTAGAGCACTTCGCCAACGGCAATGGGCCTGACCCCCCCATTGGCCTTGCTGAGGGCCAGCAGCGTGCTGGTGCAGATGACGTCGCGGATGCTGGCCGGGACCTGGTCGCGAGCAAGGAGCTGGCACACCTGGTGAAGCGACTGAAAGTCACTTGATTCTCCCTCCAGGAAGAGTTCGCGGAGATGCTCGGTGAGCATGTGTGACGGACCTCCAGCGGCTGCGCGGCGGCTGCTCTGCAAAGCCTGTCGAAGAGCGTCGGCGTCGAGGGCCACCTCCTCCGGCGGGGCGAAGGTGGCCAGCCACGGAGGCAGGGGGGAGCGGGCCTCAGGGTGCAGGGACTCCAGGGCCGCCCGTGTTGCTGCGTTGGTTGGCGCCAGCACCGAGTCGTCCAGGGCCTGGACCGCCCTGGACAACTCGCCCGCATGACCGAAGCGCAATGCCCGGCGGACGTTGGCGGCCCTGTCGGCCTGAGGATACTTGGAAGAGCGAGCCCCATTTCTTAATACACACGCATGTATCCTTGAAGCTCCCCGAAAGCCGTCCCGCTGCAGGGCACCACGCCTCTCATCAACGCCAACCCCTTGACCCTGCTACACAACGGGGAGCCCACCCCAAGCAGTCCGCTTGGCAAGTCTGACCCCTCTTGCCCAGAGCCGCACCTGCGCCAGCGCCCGCGTCGCCAAGAGGGCGTCAAGCCTTGGGCCAGTGGGTGCAGCAGCTAGTGAGCCTTCCCAGACCAGTATGCTATGCGGCAAGTCATGGACACCCATGGTGAGCAGCTTCGCATCCTGTGCTGGTCATTTGAGCTATTACACGATGCCAACCAGTCTCTATAGCGGCTGTCGCTATGATCTTTTCAACTGACTACGTGAAGTCGCATCATGCTCAAACAGGGGCATTGCACCCGTCACTGGTAGACGCCATTGTCTGACTGCTGCGTTGGGTCAACAAAGCGATTGACGGGGGAATCCATCGGGCTTGTCCTTTGAAACCCTGGGCGAGTAAGTTGCACTCTATCTTCAGAGGACATACTTGGCTTGCGGTATGAGTAGGCAGTGGTCTGTCTTTGGGAGGACTAGTCTGGCTCGGATTACCAATTACATTCCTTTCTTGGAGAATCTGTTGACCCAAGAAAGCAGATTTCGTCGCTTGCTAGCCTCGATCACTTACTACTCAAGGCTCGTTCACTTGCCAAGCTGATATCGTTTGACCTTAGTTACTGGAAACCAGATCGCATTTGCTTACAGCCTCTGTCACTTGCTAGTCAAGTGTCTTCGCTATCTGTCACATGGACTCTATCAGATTGAGTGTTGACTAGCAAGTGACAGAAAGTGGCAAGCACAAGGATCTAGCTTCCAATCATCAGGTAAAGAGATTCCATCCAAGAAGATTGTAACTGGCAACCCGAGCGAAGAAGTCTACCCAAGAGAGAATGCTATCTACTCGCCCAAGGTTTCACAGGGCAGTCCAGAGGTCAAAGCCAACATCTTAGATGTACGTTGCCAAGCATGATGCAGGTACACCTTCAAAGTCGACTACTCACATGATGGTGGTACTGTTGCCAAATTTCCTTCTGTTGCAAGCTGTATCCTGCTGAAGCATCTAAAAAATTCCTTGCAGCAGAGTGGTGGACCAGATGACGACTGCTCTCCAGCTCTTGGATGACCCGCTCCAGAAGGTGATGGAGGCAGGCTACAATGAGCTGTCTCTGCAGGCGCACCTCCATATCGAAGCTCAGGTTGGCTGCGCTCGGGAAGAGCAGAAGGCCACTGAGCTTGCAGCTGCACGGAAGGTCTGGGTGGCCACCATGAAAGCCGGCCAAGATCTGCTACCCTGAGGGAGGCCGGCCAAGAACAGCATGGATTTGTTGAGTAACAGTTGAATGACAGAAGGCCTGAGCTGCCAAATGCTAGCGCCAAGTAGGCCTCCTGCTGCCATCCTGACTCACTTTGTCGATGCAAGTCAGCGTACAGATGTCACTAAGTCGATGTCAAACTACTGGACAGCAGGTTCTTGGACCCCACCTACTGATTTACAGCTACTTCTGCTGCAGCAAAGTAAGCACTCCTATAAGCATTGTTTGCGCCTTGCATCAGAACGTCAGCAGCAGCCTCAGGGTACTGACGGGCGCTTTGATCTCTCTCCCCCTGATTCAAGCTGTCCAACTTGCTCATGCTGATAATGACCTAGTAAGTCAACTGCGCAGCTGCTAGAACAGTTGAGTGTAATTGCTAAGTGACAACTATCCCGCCCTCTTGTCCGTTCTTTACTGGCGGTTCTCACTACGCTGTTGTAGAGGAACCCAGTTGCTCTCAGCCCTCGGTCCCTCAGTGAGCTTACTTACTTTGTTGAGCTTACTGAGTTCAGCTCGCTCTCTCTCTTTACTGATCTTCCATGCACAGAGCACACGTAAAGCACTTACGGAAGAGCCTCTTCTGTCTTTTGATTATGTCCATGGGCTAACCTCTCACAGCCTCGCACAGCCATCGCCTTACTTTGGAAGTGCTGTTGACATTTGGGAGCCTAAGATTGATCTGGGAGCCCAGCTTGATGAGGGTTTGCGTAAGGACTAGATCCGGGAAAAGGGCGTATGCGTTGAGGAACAGTCAAGCGGCGGAGGAACGGAGGACCTGAGAGACTAGAGCAGTGCAGCGTCCTCGTCTACTGGTGATCGAGTCTTCTCCCAGCGGCGCGTCGCAGCTCGGGCCGCCGCCGCCGCTGTCGCCGGCGCCGCCGCCGCCGCCGCCGCGAGCGTCCGCAGGGGGCCCATGCATCCTCCGACTACTCGAGAACGGCAGCGTCCATGCGGCAGGCGCGCTTGTGTGGTCGCAAGGCGCTGACTGTGCCGGGCATACCCCGACAGCAGTCCCCAGCCGGCGAGGCCGAGCGAGGAGGCGTGTGAGCCGCGGTGGAGCTCCGCCGCCGCCGCCGCCGCCGCCGCCGCCGCCGCGTTCGGTCGAGCCGTCGCCTCGGCTCATGACGGACGGCGCGCCGGAGCAGGCGTACCGCCTGACCATTACCGGGGCCACGCTCGCGTCGCTGCTCGAGGACCTCGTGGCCAGTCCGGGCGACTGCGACGGCGTCCTCTTCGGCTCGATCTCCCGGAGGAGTGTGAGCCAGCTGGAGGTAAGGATCACGCAATGGACGAGCTCGCACAGCTCGCCTGAGCTCAAGCTGGTCGCCGGCACTTATATCCTCTCGAGGCGCTTGAGCTGCCACTGCCGCTCTGATGCCACTTACCAACGAGCGCGTTAACGGTACCACGGCATCGTGCAGGACGATGAGGGCCTCCCGGGCTCAAGGGAGGACAACTCGGCGCACATCACGGGGTATTGCTCCGCCGGCCGCCTGCTGAGCTTCTACGATGCCGCCGGGGTGGTCGACGCGGCGAAGCTGGCGCAGCTGACCAGCCACCGGAGCTTCCCCGGAGAGGCACCGCTGGGCTGGTTCGTCAGCCGCCGGAACACAGCGCTCAGGCCGTCCATGAGGGAGGCCGCCGTCACGGCCCACCTGCGGCTCCTAGCGACCATAGGCACAAATCCCTGCTTCCTGTGTCTCTTTTCGGCGTCGGTGGGGTCCACGCTGGCCACGCATACGTACGACTACCGAGCATTCCAGCACCACATGCGACCTGGAGGAGGAGTGTCGCTGGAGCCAAGGGCCATACAGATTGTCAACATCGGTCCCGGCTTCAGAGGCGACTACGAGTCCTTCACCCCTACTGCACCCTTCCCCTGGCTTCCGCTGCTCCGGTCAGCTGCGGCAGAACCCTTGGAGCCTGCTGCTACTGGAACGAACTCAGTAGAGGCTGGTAGCAGTCAGTCTGACCTGGATCGTTGGGCAGAAGGGTTTGCCACCGAAAGACTAGCAGCCTTGGCGGGAGCAAGTGACCAAGTCAAGGAGCTAGAGGCCTTGTACAACTCAATGTTGGCCCGGTTGCAAGGCCTTGCAGAATTGGTTGGCGAGAGCTCAGCAGCCGTAGCCAGCCAGGTCCGACTTCTTCACTCTTCCCTCAGCAGCTGTCGCTCATCCAAAATCGCCCAACAGAAGCAGTCCTAAATTGTAGCAATGCACGTGTCACCTCCATTGCTGGCACAAGTGGCGATTGCTACTGATGCTTGAGTCAAGGTCGTCTCAAGCAAGATCTTACTCAACAGTACTAATTGAATAAAGCTCTGCTTGTATTGTATCTATCAAACAATCAGATAGTTTTGCTTACAAGGATGATTGTTATGGTCTATTGAAATTTAAGAGTCGCCTGTCTTTCCAGGAAGACGGAAACATGCAGCTGCGTTCTGCTGTGACTTGGAAGGTGTGAAGTGTAGTTCACCATAGGCAAGTAGAGGCAAACAGTCGACACCCCTAGCTGGGCTTACTGTGGCCGACCCAGTTTTAGGCAGCCATGGCAAGCAGGCAAGCCGATGCTCATCCTGCTGTTGAGCATGCTGTGGTCTTATACACATCTTGGAGCTCGTCCAATTAGTGCTGCACTGCCTAGCTTGTCGGATTTCATGCATAGCGGTCCATCTTATTATTCTTTGTTGTTGATGATTGTGAGTGATACCTCGATATTTTTGATCGAGTTTCTGGGAAGCTAATCACAGCTGGAAAAGGTGTTACTGCAGCGCCTGCATCTTTACTGCTTGACCTATGAGCCAAAGCGCCACAGCTTTAAACATAAGTCGTAGCAGATTGCAATATGGGTTTGTGACACTCCTCCTGACGTCGACGGGCAGCAAGTCGTGAAGTGCGCGAAGGCTTGGAGCCATAGCGTATCAGGTCGTCTCTTGCACGAACATAAGCTTCAGGTGGAGGGCGTGGAGGGCGTGCCCAGCAAAACTGGTGCAAAGGTCATAAGGTGCGACATTGACATGGTCAGCATCGGGAATCGGAGCATTGGCCCTGTACACATGCTTTGAGGCTTTTAAGGCAGTTGGCTGGTTGAGAATCAGCAGCTCATAACTGTGAGGAGCATGAAAGTGCAGGTGCAGGCACCAGAGTACACATAGCAAGGGCCATCCTCAAGGCTGGCCTATAAATCTTTAGATACATGACTTCTTGCATTTGCTCGAACATTTACAATGAGCTCTCCTTTGCAAACTGGACTTACATCCCAAGACTTCTTCTGTTCGTTTGATGTTTCTATCACATAAGCTCTTTTTGTGAACTGGACTTTCAACTCTGGACCTCTGCAAGTGGAAGGGACGTGAGAGAAGTTATGTACCAGCCGATTGCCGTGCATTTAAAGGCGGGCCGCACCTTGGCAGCTGCCTCTGGTCTTCAGCGTGGCAACTCCATTCCGGCTGCTTAGTGACACCCGCACGACTAGAGGTCGTTGAGCCCCTTAATCAGCTGCATGATTGCACACTTCGGCCCCTTCGGACCTTACCACGAAATACACGGAATTTCCCCTTCGGACCTTATCAATTCCTTCTGGGTTGGCCTTTCCTTAACAGCATCTCCTTCTGTACGAGTTTCTTCTGTTCTGTTGCCTATTGCGTGCATCCGCTTGACTTGGCCTCCCTTTCAAACGCAAGCGCGGGACCGAGCCTGGAGAGCTGGCTGCTCATGTTCTGCGCTGTTCCCACGGCGGAGAGCGGACAGCGGCCCACGACCGCCTCCGCGACGTAATGCATGGCATCCTGTTGGAGGCTGGTTTCTCCGTGGCAGCAGAGCACTCCGGAATCATGCCAATCCAGCACAGGGCCGACAGTCTCCACGCCAGGCGTGTAGACCTGGTGGCCACCTGACAGGCCGGCGGGCCACGTCTTCTCCTGGACGTGGTGACTACTGATGCCTATGACCGCTCACACCCAGCTAACTGTGCCACCACGGCTGGGTATGCGGTCGCCTGCGCTGCTCGGGCCAAAGAGCTGAAGTACGCGGATCATCCGCGGGAAGACGAGTTCTTCCCGTTGGCCATCGACACACATGGGGCGCTGGGCGCTCGGTGGCTCGAGCTGCTCACCCAGCTCGCCCGCCACACCATCGCCCGGCGCTTCCATGGGGAGCCGGTTGACTTCCCTGCAGCCGGGTCGCTGGCGCAAGTGTATCGAATGCGCCTGGCCGTCTCGCTGCAGAGGTCCATGGCCCGGGCGCTGCACCTTCGTGCCGGCAGAGCCCTCGCTGCTGCCTCTGGCTCTGGCCAGGGGACCCACTTCCAGGAGCCCAGCATCTCTGATCTGCGGCTGCTTAGCAGGGGTTACTGAGTGTCTCGTAGCAGCTTTGTTTCTGTTACTTAGCGCTTCCCCTGGCCCCCTTCTCGTACTCTGTTCATTCTTTTTCGGGCTGGTTGTTCCAGCCCCTATTCTCAATGGGCGAGCACTTTCTTCTGTCACTTCATGGACACCGTGCGCCTTCTCTGTATTCATTCCTTCTTGGGCCGGCCTCTCACAGCTATTCCCTTTCGCGGAAAATGCTATCAATTTTCGTCTTTGGTAGTGCTGTTTTCTGGCAAAGCCCGGACGCTGCCGCGAGCATGCAGCCGGTCCACTAGTGCGAAGGCGTGTCCAGAGCTCTTCTACTGCATAAGCAGGACCTGGCTGAACTTAATGCCGTGGAAGCTTCTCTCAGCCCCTGTGCCCCTCGGAAGAGCGCTCCTCGCTTTCATTAAGCAAAAAGGCCCAATTGCATGTGCGAGAACTAAGGTAAAATTGCAGCGCCGGACCTCGCTGGCTGAAAGCCCACACCTGTGCTTTCCGTGGAACCCCACGTTTTTGGACCTGCGGACCTTGTCCAACCTTGTTTTTGGGCTGGCTAAATTCACAATGCTGGCTAGTTCACAGCCATTTGGCTCCGTCATGAACACCTGTATGCATCTGGCTGGCAGTTTACAGCCGAATTTTTAATATCAGCAGCCGCTTCTTTGCCAATGTACCTATTGACAACTGCTTTCGTTCCATGTACCACCGCCTGTGGCGGCGGCGATGGCGGCGGCCAGGCTCAGAGCTCACGGCTGGCGCTCATCACAACCCCCCCTTTGGAGCTGATATAGGACTGCAGCCATGGTTATTGCATGCAAGGCGCCGTGCCGGGCGGCATTACTGGCGGCGCTAGCGGCTGGAGCTGCGCCGAGGGCAAGGCCAGGCGCCTCCACCTGCTGCGCGCGCTGCCAATGAAAAGTCGGAGAAGCAAGAAGGAAGAGAAGGGACCGTTGCGCCACGGCATACGACACAAGCAAAGACGGCGATCAGGCTGCGGCGAGGCTGTGCGCTTGGCCTGAACCGCTGCCTGGCGCTGCTAGTGCGGCTGGCGGCGGCAGCAGTCGCCAGGCACAGGGCTAGAGCTCGTTGCCGATGCATCAGAACGGGGCCAATGGATCCCCCGCTCCCCTGCTCCAACACGAGCACACGAACGATGGCCCTGCTGCTGCCGCCGCCGCCGGTGCTACCGCACTTGTTGCAGGCGTGGACCGCCCCAATACCACCAGGCTCATTTCCCCCGCAGCCTCGGCCGCCATCGGCGGGCTCGCAGGCATCATCGAGGTCGGGCTGCAGCAGCCGTCAGTGTCCTGGAAGAATGCGATTCAAGTGAGCAGAAAGTTCTGAGCCCGGAGACATCAGCTGCACCGTGGTGGACTCGTAGATGCCGCGCTCATGGTGTCAGCCGCTTGTGGTAGCTGTTGTCGAATAGTGCTGCAGTAGATAGTTCTGCAGCCCTTGCAGGCTTCGGGTCGAACCTAGCACGAGCAGCAAAGTCATTTGGCTTTGGGTTGTGGTGGGGCCAGCTCACGCAGCAGACAAGCTTGCAGTGACCTTAAGCCATGTCTATCGAGTGTGCTCACGGCTTGCGGTCTCGACTTGTGTCTAGGACAAGCGGCCTATCTCCCTCAACCCTCGCGTGCTGTACCGCGGCGTGCTTATCAACGCCGGGAGCATGATGCCCATCAATGCCGTGCAGTTCGGGGTGAATGGCTACCTTGAGCAGCAGCTCGAGTCGTACGGTGTGCTGCCCACTGGTCATTGAGTTGATTGACGTCGTTGAGGCCACATTTCTGTCACGACTCTGGGGCCTGACTACCTGCCTGTTCTGTGATACTTTCAGAACACCACCCCCCTCCCAGATTTTTCTCTTCTTGATCTGATAAGAGTTTCCATTGGTTACTAAATGTAGATCCTGTCTACTTAGCTAACAGCTTTGTCCTGCCTGTCCCAGTCATCCCTGTTTGTGTGCGTCTCGCTGAGCATCAGCTGTCTTCTTGATGCTGCCAGGCATGCTCAACGATCTTGGGAGGGCAGGCGTGGCGGGCGTAGCGGGAGCAGTTTCAGTGGCTGTGACCTGCCCAGCCGAGCTCGTCATGATCCAGCAGCAAAAGCTAGGGGGAACCTTGCTGGGTCAGGCGCGGGATGTCATGTCGCGGAACAGGCTGGCTTCGTTCTACCGTGGTGTGATGGGCTTACCATCTTCTTCCATTGTGCTTCGCCCCAATATATTCTAAAAAGCAGGGATGCTTTTGTGCGGGTCCACAGCCACAGCGGATGTTTGTACGTCTATTGCTCATATGCATAAGAATCTCCCCGTGGATTTGATCAGTCACAGGTGCTGGATGCATCTCTTACTGCAGCATCGATTATTTGTAGAACAATCAGCTCCACAAGGAGATACTGCCTAAATCAAGGTCGCTGTCATTGCCTACAGGTGCCCAACATTGCTCGTGACAGTGTGTACACCACAGCATATCTCGGCGTGAATCCCATCCTGCGGTGTAGGTTGCAGGCAGGGTGGCCGGCACTAAGTGAGCGCCCCTTTTTGGCTATGATTAGCTCTTCTCTGATTTCTGGAGTAGCAGCAGCTGTGATCACACAACCATTTGACACCATCAAGACGCGGATGCAGTCAAATCTGGAGCTGCCAGAGATGAAGTCGGTTCCTCTGCTTTTTCCAGTACCATATTTCCACTCAATTTGCAGTATGTCAGCAGTATGCCTGGATGATCTGCAGCAACTGTGACTGGCATGATGTGAGGTTTCCTTCTTCAGCTCAAAATTGTGCACGACATGACCATCTCCCCTTTGCGCTGCACTCAGAGTACCTGCTTTATGCGTGCCTGCAGAAGCATGTTCAAGACGGGGATTGCCATGTGGCATGAAGGGGGGTTTCGGGGGCTGTGGAGTGGCCTCTTGCCGCGTGCACAGCGCATTGCTTGCGCCGTCTTCATCCTTGGAGAGGCGAAGGACCGTCTCACTGATATTTATCTAAGATTCGTCTAGGCCTCGCTGGCTGCGCTGCCACAATGGCTCTGCTCATTCCTCACAATGTAAGGGCCACCAAGAAGCGAAGCTGCACACATGTACCAGCACCTGCCAGCCCATGAGAAAGGTGCGCGGTGCACATGAAACGAGGGAGGCCAATGCAAGCCATTACACTGTTTAGGAGAATTACAAAGAGATATATAAGAGGGGCTAAGGTAACAAAGTACACAACTGAAGGGGCACTCTGATACGCACGAGTGAGCACATCCATCTGTTGGACCAATATGGGGCGCTGGAGCACCAGCACAAGCACCAGCATCACGTCAAACTGAAATACCACCGGGCAGCTATCTGTCCTGCTCAATCTCCACCAGCAACCCAGCGCAGCGTACACCATTGCTGCACTTTCCAACCATTGTTTGTGCGTCTTCCCACGGACAGTTGAGCCGCTGCTAGGGCTCGCCGCCGCCGGAGTAGCAGCACGGGCATCGCAGGGAATCGAAGGGCTGAGCACATACACACCACTGTTTGCTTGACGGCGGCCGCCTCGCGGTTTTTCCCGCCCGCACCCCCTGCGAGATTTGAAACAAGAAAGGCGGGAAACCCCTCCTCACCCCGGCTCTGCGCCGCTGCATGCACCGCCAAGCGGCGGCGGCGGCGGCGGCGGCGGCGCCAGCACCATGGAGGCCGCCGCCGACCGGCTGCAGAGCCTGCTGGACAAGGCACGCGCCGACCTCGAGGTGCGAGGCCGTCGCGACGCGGCCTGGGGCTGCCGCCTGCGCTGCGCATTGTATGGGGGGCCACCGCCCCGCCGGCCGTCGCTGCAGCGGGCCTTCCCGTAGGCCGTGCGCCGCTTTGCTGAAGCGCCCATCGGGCCCGCATCGTGAAGTTCGTGGCAGAGCGGCTGGCGAACGAGTTCGACGCCGCATACTCGGAGCACGGCGTGAGTGCCGCCAACTGGCAGACGTCGCACCTTACCGCTGCTGTCCGGAACAAAATTGTGCAGAATCAATTCCTGCTATTCTATTTCTGCGCGCCCAAGCGAACTGTGTCGCTGCTTGCTGTGGTCCGCATTGGCGCTAGTGGTTGCTCAGAGGGCGCACATGTGCCCTGCATTGCAGGTGAACCCCTTGCGGCTGCTTGCCCGGATCGGCAAGCTGCAGGACGGCCTCTGGGAGCTGCAGGCCGAGTGCGACGAGGTCCTGGCGGCACGGCAGGTGCGCAGGCCCACCTCGTAGTATGGCGTGACCCGTTTGGGGTTCATATGATCGGCTCAGGCTCCAAGAATAGGGGAGGACCCAAATTGCAAAGCAGAAGGTGATGCAGGAACGTACTACTTACATAGGCTATGCAAATGAGCAACTTTGCTTGAATCTGATAATCAGGATCTGGTGGAGGTTGCCCGGCTCAAGATCTTAGCCGATCGCAGGGCTTTGTGCAATATGCAAGCAAGAGCTGGCCTTCTTGTCAGCAGTGATGACGAGGACTCTGCTTACCAGGGCTTGTACCAAGTGCTCCAGGCGTGCGAGCAGCGCGCTGACCTCAATGAGGTAAGCAGGGCTATACAACCAGAAGCCTCCTGTATCTGCCCTGGGTACTGAAAATATTTGGGGGGGGGGGGGGGGCTGGGGGGACTGTAGCCCAGGCTTGAAACACATTCTTGAGGGGTGTATACAGATCAATCAAGCATCTCCCGACTTTGTTTGGAAGTGCATCACAACACGCTTGAGCAGGCAGCTGATTAGCGGGTCTCCCTTCCTGGCTTGACTAGCAGCAACCTAGAACGAAGGCGAGTATGGCAGCTTGACTTCAAGTACTGCCAGTCTGGAACCTGCCCTTTCCCGGGCAGCACTGTGGTGGTGATGGCGTTCCTTTCGGAGTGCAGTGAAATCAGCACCCTCGGGCTACATTCACTCAGGTTCTTCCTTCCCAGTTTGATTCATCAACGATGCTGGCAAAACGTGTTGATATCAATGAAAAGCTGATGGCTTAGGCAATTGTAAACACATCTTTCTGCATTGCCGTTTGAATCAGAGCAAAGTAAGCAGCAGCAGCAGCATAAGCAAGAGTCTGGCATGTTCTTCTGCAGGGGTTGTTGTCAACCTTCAATAAGCTGGATGGCAAGAAGGCTAACAGCAGGCTTGCGATATTGCAGGTGGTTTACACCGCACCGCACTACACCGCATCATGAGCATGGCGCTAGGCGTGTGCTAAGCACCAGCCTTTATTCGTCGATGCATCCTCAATAAGAGCTGCTCAAAGTCCTCAATCTGCTGAGTACTCTTCGCAAGCTGAGTTGCAATATGATTGCAGGCTGGCATGCATAGCTCCGCGGAAAACAAAGCTCAGGGGCCAGGAGGATCTGTACCCGGGCAGCAAAGACTACTCTACCTGATGAATGATCTGTCCCGTCCAAGGAAACCTGAATCGAGTGTCCTACCCTGCATCCAAAGCAATGTGTTATGATGTAAGGTTATGCACCACTTGTATGCAAGAAATGCTGCTTGAAGGGCCATACCATGGGTATGTGCAAGTGGCAGTGTGGCGCCCAAACCTGTGTTTTGGCGCTTGGGAAAATGTTCCAGAAGCGGAGCGTCTCGTCCCCTGCTCCAGTTACAATGGTCTGCAATTGTGCACTTGCTGCTTTAAAATGGACAGCATGCCGGTCGATATGCTGGCGGCTACTCTTCTTGTACCTATCAGCAGTAATGTAGTCTGGTGGTAATGCAGGATACGATCTTGCTGCTCTGCTGTCCATTGCACAGCATACTACCTCCTCTTAACAGGGCATACAATCTGTGTAGCCAATGATCAGACGACCATGTCAAGCTTTGTAGACCTTTGACCTTACCTGTCCATCAGGTGCAATGGCCAGGTAAAGCACCCTCATTGTATGACCTGTCAACGTGGCAAGCTAAAGCCACAGTGCACCATGAACATAGTCAGCAATCTGAGTACCAACTATGCCCTGATATGAACCAAGACCAGGTGGCTGAAGGCTGCAGGCCAAGCTACTTCAACTTCCTCTTTCCTGTAAGCCAGACCTGCTTATGCCCGTAAGAAGACCAGAACGGCTTCCTCAAGTCGCTGACTTGTGATGCAGTAGAGCATTCTTGGGGTCAGCTCATATGAATCTCAGCACAACCCCTCACCTTGGACATTGTGGGATACTTCCAGACCACCACCTGGTTTTGAGAGTATCCATGAGTGCTGACGAGCTCATTTACATTGCCAGACCATGCCAGGTTGCACACCTACAATCCATGCCGAATGTGTATGCAAGGCTGAAAGCTGAGCGGGAGGGTCTGCTTGCTCTGCTGACTTCTGCAGGGAACCAGCAATGCCATAGCGCATGCTTTGGCACATTTTGCTGTACATTAAAGCTGAATGTGCTGTGGAAGGCATGCTTGTCGCACATGTGGGCAACTGCTACTTCAGCAGTCAAAACCTTGACAACATTCTCCAAGCTTGTTGCATGCAATCTGTTGATAGACATCTACCTGACTGCTTGTGTCGACTGCACCGATTAAAGTGCTGTTAATTGTGCTCCAGAAACGGATGCACCTGTCCGCCGTCCCTCCTCCCGAGGCCAGCAGGCCATGCTGGTGGGGTGACCATGCGATTGCCTTGACGGCAGCCACATGGTCAGACCACCGAATCACGGGCTGTGTTGAGTGGAAGTTCCATACCAGCAGCTGCGAAAGCAGGGAGACGGAGCCAAATTACGCACAGCCAGGTGTGTGCAACTCAGAGATGGAAAGACAGGCGCTTGAGCTTAGTGCGTCACTCCAGATAATTAGAGAGAACCCCATGGTGTTCTCTCAGCTTCGAGCTCAATTTGGTTAGAAACCTAAGTCTTGCACTTGTACAGCTGAGAATGATGGCAAATACAAGCTGGGCAGGCCACTACTGCATCGCTAGCTCTCCGCAACAGGGCCAACAGAGTCAATACTGCAATTTGTTGCAGCTGCCGACTTACAATCAGGATTCAACTCATTTTGAACTCAAGACTGACATAATAGTGTCGGGAGAAGGCCTGAATGGTCTGTCAAAGGTATGCTGCTTTTTTAAGAGGAGACACTCAGAATAGGAGGACAGTCCACCTGGTTGTCATTTCCCCCAGAAGCCAACTCGCGGTCGTCCGGAGACCACTTTAGCCCACAGACCTGCTCCCAAGACAATGGCAGCAGGTCATGCAGGTAAGGGGTAGGCCAGTAGCAGGAGCACCAAGCTCGGCTGTAGTCAAGGAAGGTCGACATGAAATGAGAAAGCCGGAGGGCTGCTCGGTAGCAAGCACCAGTCTGAGCCGAGCGTCGTTAGCGGCCTACCTCTGACTTGTGGCCAACAAGCTTGCTGACATAATCGCCGGGGGCGCGCACGTCGCGCTGCAGGATGCTGCGGTCGCGGCTACCTGATGAGAGGATGTGCGAGTTCCATGCAAGCGCCCCCACGCGCGTGCGGTGTCCCCCCATTGTCCGCAGCTTGTCGCCCTTGGCCACATCCCAAATCTGCAGCCCTTTTTCACACGGCTCAGCTCTAAAGGAGTGGCGGGCATGAGCCAGGAGCCTGGGTCAAATGTGGGGACAAAGAGCAGGACACCAAGCCTGCAAGTGAAAGCAGCATGCAGACATGCTAGGACATCAATGTAAAGGACGCATTTACTACAAGCGAATTGCCGTCCTGTTGAACAGTGAAGTCCAACAGTGAGGATGTTCCAGATGACGACTCCTCTGTGTCACTGGTTGGAAGAGGTACCTGGGCTTCGCCGAGGTTCGTGCCAACAGCAAGGTATGTACCACGCTGCGTCCAGCTGACAGAGCAGACGCTGTCGCTCGGGCCCAGATCGCATAGCTTTGTTACCTGTGGGCACGCTTGACTGCTTCAGTGCAGGGCCCGTGCATCGCTGAACTGGATGGACAATCTCGGCAGACTCCTAGGAGCTTGTGCATCGCAGGACGGGGAGAGAGCATGTGGATTAGCTCACTCGGCTGGTGCAGGCGCTCCAGAGGTAGATGCACGACCCGAGCCCGACGGCAAGCAGATTTTGAGCGGACCAGTCCACAAGGTTGAGGTAGAAGTCGTCCTGCAGCGCCGGCGCGTCCAGGACCTGCAGCGGCCAAGCCGAAGCAGGTGCGGCAATCAGGTAATCTAGACAGCAAATGGTCAGCAGTGGGCGTGGGTGCTGGCGTTTCCTGTGGGTTGGAAAGTGGCAGCGGACCTTGAAAGGGGAGCGGGCGATCCGGCGCTGGTGTTGGCGGGGGGGGTTGCTGGAGGAGGGGTTGAGGTCGGAGCCGATCGGGGAGAGGGAGTAGGGTGACGGCACAGCGCCGCTGGCTGAGGACGACGATGGTGCGCCGCCGGGGGTGGTGTTGAGCTGGAAGCGGAACACGGGGCTGGCTGGCGAGCCACGGAGTCCGACGCTGCCGCTGGCCCGGCGGAGCCCAGCGCCGTCCCTCTCGGGCGTCACTGGTGGCGCGAGCCCCGTCGACGACGAGCTGCCGCCGCCGCCCTCAGCCCCGAACAACTCGGTCCGCAGGAGCCGGCCATACGCGGCGTGCCCGTCGCAGTCACCGGTGGCAGGCGGCGGCCGCAGGAACGTGGGCCCACCCGGCGGGGCGGCCGGCGACGGCGGGCTGTGCGCCTCCCCGAGCACAAATGCGGTGGCCAGGCCCGAGGCCGAGCGGGCGGGGATGAAGCGGTCGCCGTAGCCCGCCGCCGCTGGCGGCATGCGGTAGCTTGGGGAAGCCGAGCCGCCGCCCGCCGCAAAGTGCCGGTGGTCGCCGCGGCCGTCTGCAGCCGGCTGCGGCC
>WELB01000020.1:867384-889712 GCA_009602725.1 Spirogloea muscicola
TTCTCGTACTCTGTTCATTCTTTTTCGGGCTGGTTGTTCCAGCCCCTATTCTCAATGGGCGAGCACTTTCTTCTAAGTCAGGCCTCCGGCTTTCGTGGCGGCGGTCCAGCTCCCCAAGTTAGCTTGTCAGATTTGTTTGTGCTCACCAGTGGGTACTAATGTCATCTTAGGTACCTTAGATTAGGTCTCCGTATTATGTAGCATTGTTTAGTCTGCACTCGACTCTGCCTGAACAATGTATTGGCTTGAATTGGCCTCCCTTTCAATTCATGCGCCCCGCGCGCCTTCTCTCTTTTTCGGCACCTCTTTCTTTGGCTTTGGACATTGTCCATTCTTTTTGGGCTGGCTTTGCCAGCCCTCTTCTCTATGGGCGAGCACTGCTTGTAGGCCCCTCCGAACCTTTGTCAATTCTTTTTGGGCTGTCTTTGTTCCTTTCCGCCCTGCCGGCGCTTGGACAGCCCCTCTTCTCCAAGGGCGCGCTATTCTCAATGGGCGAGCACTTTCTTCTTATTCTTCTCCTGCCGGCGCCCCCCGGGGGCCGCCATGGCGGCCCCGCGGCGGCTCGGGTGTTTATGGGCGGTCGTGCCGGCAGCCCGTCGCTGCCACCAGTCCGCCACTGATGGTCGTGCCACAGCTGCCGGCGCTGCTTCCCGGCGTGGGGCCGCGCGGCGCAGCCCTCGGCTCGACAGCGGCAGCCGCGCGGTGGGCCGGCCCGAGGCCTCCACGCGCGGCACCTGCTCCGCCAGCTGCAGGCCCTCCGGAGCCACGAGCCCTGAGCTGTCGCCCAGCACGAAAGCTTTGGCGGATGGTGCGCCTCCCTGCTGTGCTAGGCCGGCTCCATGGCGGCTCATGGGGCGGGCATTCCAGCTTTGCACAAGCAACAAGGGTCTCCCATGTCCATCATCTCTTTTGCCCCCATACTGAGCACAAATTCATTTGACTCCTTGCACTAACATTATAGCTGCTTTTCAATCCTTGCGCGGTCGCTATCCACTACGTACCAGGCTTACTGGCGGGGCACCACAGCTTCCTCAGCCGGGCAATCACGCTGTGCGAGTCGCAGCGCAGGTGTGCAGCAAGCCTCCTTTCCTCCCTAAGCAGCCAATGTCTTTCTGAATTTGCACATCTCCTTGATGGGCGGCTCGATATGGTGGCTCAAAATGCCCAAGCAGCTCCTGCGCCGCCCGTCCTCAGCGACCACCGCGCGCAGGCGGCTGAACTGCTGCAGCACGTGGTGTCAGCGAGCCCCCTTCTGAGAGAGCGGCCAATGTTCCGTGTTGGTGTCACAGGCCCCCCGGGGGCCGGCAAGTCCAGCCTGATTGAGCGTTAGTCGCCATCCGCAAAATCCCCCTCTGATACTGGTAGAGCAGCAGGCCTAGTACATCTCACAATTTACCAGCATAAATGAATCCTTTGCGTCACTTGCGGCAGAAAGATGCTGCACGACTAGCTGATAGGCTGGCGATAAATAAAAGTATGATCCAATTGTGAGTGCGCACGTCACAGGCCTTGGGCTGCTGGCCACGTCCAAGGGCCATAAGGTGGCGGTGCTGGCCATCGACCCATCGTCGGCACAGAGTGGCGGGTCCATTCTTGGCGACAAGACGCGCATGGAGGAGCTCTCACGGCACCCAGACGCATTTGTCCGCCCAACTCCATCAAGATGCCACGGCGGCGGCATTGCCCGCAACAGTGCCGACGCCACGGTGCTATGCGAGGTGACAGCATGGCTCGCGACCAATGCTGCACTCTTACGTCCTAGGCACATTGCTGTCTATCTTATACTCACTGACAAGAGCTTGGCAGTGTATCCTGTAGGCCAGATAGCTGACAAGAACCAAAAATCATCAACAAGTCAAGAAGGTCACATTGTACGTGTCTTCCACGATGTCCATGTCACGCGCAGCTTTGTGATGTAATGGCTCATAGGTTGCTATTCTAGCTGCATGATATCCAATGAAAACTGATGCATCTGTCATGTTGCTCCAGGCGGCAGGATGCAGTGTGCTCATGGTCGAGACTGTCGGTGGCGGCCAGGGCGACACTGCTGTGGCGGCCATTGTTGACGCCCTGCTCCTCGTCCTCCAGCCGGCCGGGGGTGACGAGCTGCAGGGCATCAAGAAAGGTATGGTGCCTGTGGACTTGGGCTGGCTTTGGAGCAACTATTTGCTCCAACTATTTGGCTGTAATTCTGTGGTCGTGCCTTTCTCCTATTTGAGTCTCTTATGACTTCACAAACGCCTGCACTGGGCTCGCACCTGAGTGCAGGCATTGTGGAGGTCGCCGACTTCATTGTGGTGAACAAGGCTGATGGCGACCTCCTACACAGTGCCCGTGCAGCAGTAAGGGAGTACCAGAATGCTCTACAGTACCTCCGGCCCCGGACACGATGCTGGTCCACACCGGTGAGTTTCCCAACCTGCCTCCGGATGGCAAGCACGTGGGCTGCGTGGGGGCTCAAGGCAAGTCACATGTCTTGCCCTGTCATCCAGTAGCGCCAACTACAAGCACTCCAGCAAATGCTGGGCCATGGCACTTGCAGTGTGCGGCTGACTATCAACAAGCATCTCAGGTGCTCGCCTGCAGCGCATGCACCGGCGCCGGCCTTGAGGAGCTTTGGCAGCAGCTGGCTGAGTTCGAGGGTGCAATGCGGGCGTCGGGGGAGCTGCGGGCACGTCGGGACGCCCAGCAGCAGAAGCTACTGTGGAGCAGCGTCCAGGATGAGCTCCTTGACAGGTGACTTCACCCTGGCACTATTCTCCTTCTCATGCACGGGCCATCTATGAGTGAAGATGGCCAAGCACTTGCGGTTCCACAAGCTCCATAATTCCTGTTTGTGGCAAACATTGCGGCACGCATGGTCTGAGGTCTGGTGGAAGGTCCCTGGGTCAGCAGCTTCATGTTCATAAGCAATTTCATCGAGCAACCTAGGTTGAGGAGGGACCAAGATGTGGGACTGGCTCTGGGCGAGGCGGAGGAGAGCATCCTGGCAGGTCGCCTTGCCATCAGGACTGCAACTTATCGCATAGTCGATGCAATCCTTCAACATGCTCAAAGACCTTAGGTACTTATCATTGTGCACAGGGTTGGCTACACCCATGTCTTTGTACAACAGTCACTATTCGATGCTGGATGCACTGCGACCCAGATGACATTGACAATTGCCACTTTATCAAGCAGTGCTTGAGCATTTCCACGGTCTTTTCTTGTCTTTGCCTTGTCTGTGCATGTCCACAGCAAAGAATCACTTGGACCATCAGCTTTCCATTTTTTACAAACGAATTTCAATGCTAGCCAAGATTAAGGTGACACGAAGGTCATGTTTGTATCAAGCAGTGGTACTATGTTCTGTAGTGCTTGCGAGGTTGTCTAGTCAAAGGCTTATTGACTGGAGGCATCGTCGTACACATCCTCGCCCTCTGAGGCAGCGTTTCCATCTTCCTCCCCACTGCTACTGTCAATGACATATCGCTGCAGGCAGTAGATAGCAGTCCACGTTTTGATGCAGGTCGAGAAAGAAAAAGCATCTGTCATGGAGGTTGCAGCGTAGCACAAGCAACTCTGAAAATGCCCTGCAGGATGCTTAGTGTTGCTGCCAAAACGTGACTGAACACATCAGTGTCTTAGGATGGAGCCACAACTTCTCACACTAACAATAGAGGCAGAAAGCAATTTCGAGTACCTTCGTTGCTGCACGACTGGCACGAACAGGCCTGCTTGGCCTGATGTCATTGCCAGGAACTTGCACCCCCACCATCATGTCTCTCTCCCCGTTTTGAGTCTGACACATGAGAAGGATACCATAACCAAATTACCAATCAGGGACCTGTTTCTGCATCTGCACAATAGGGCTGAATCTAAATGCAGAGGCCTGCATGTGCACTGATACAAACTGGTTACAAGGAATCATGAATATTACAATCTCAACTTCGTCCATGACTCTTCAGATGGTCGAGGGTGCTTGGCATAGTATATCAAGTGTGACATGAGTTTGCAATGGCCTAGCCCTGGTGCAAGTGAAAGCTGCAATGGCTTTGTGCATCATAAGGAAAGTCTGGTAACGTCTGACCTGATCAGGCAGTGGTTTGGCGATACCCATGTCGGACAAGCCAGCTGCAAGCTTCACCAGGTCGTTCTTGTCTTCTGTTGCTGAGACTGTTTTAAGTACTCCTGTTGCAGCCACCCCCCTTGCCCTGCTGCTCTTGGTGACAGCAGGATGTTCTTTTGCTGGAGCTCTGCCAGCCTGCTAGAGCCACTGCCCTCCTTCAGTCTTCCCAAGTGGGCTATTGCAAGAATGCCAAGGCTGGACAACTCCGGCCCTTGAGACCCAGTGCCATGCTTAGACCTGACAATCACTTTCCAGCACTGTGAACACAAGACATAAGACAGCTCGCACCTTTTTGCTTGAAGCCTTCTTCTTCTTCGGCTGTACCTCATAATCAGAGCCAGATTCATCGTCCAAGTCGATCATGCCGACCTTTTCGCTCTCATCTTCGCTGTCTGCTTCTGCTCTCCTTGCCTTGCTTCGTGCAGCAAGAGGCAGGCCGACTGCAAAGAAAGTATTGTAGGTCAGCCTTTGACATATTCGCATTTGCAAGGTGCAAGGCATCTTGCCAAGACAACCTTGGCCGCCACTGCGGCTAAAGTGTATAATTCGTGGTCCTTTTGTCACAACATGTTGGAGCATTCTAGCCAGCGCCAGGACAGGCCTTGGCATGATGAATGCCTAAGAGCTTCAACAGTTGCACGTACTGCTGATTTTGGGCGATGGCGGCCTTTGCTGCAATACAGTATCAGCTTTGGCTCTCTCTTTTTCAACCTTGTCATCAACAAGTCGTTGTGTGACGCTGTCTGCTGCATGTCAAGTCATTGCCATGCCTGCATTAGTGCTCACACATGTGCACGACTGCTATAACAAAGCAATACAAGCGAGTACAACATGAGAATCACAATGATTTGTACACTACACATGCTTGTCACGAGTTACATTTGTATTGGGTTCCCTTACAGCAGTCCTGGACCAACACTCAAAGAGTGCTAGCTACTCCTAGTTGGAGCTTAGTCCCCTACAGAAGAGTAGCATCAGATTCAGGCAAGCTTATAGTTCTCTTGAAAAAGCTGAGCGCTATCATACCTGGTGCTATGGCAGGCTGTGTGCGCTGCTTTGCCATAGCTGCCAATCTTTCATCCAGGGACAAGCCAAAATCTTCATCACCATCACTTGCCACTTCCTGTGAGGTCTTACAGGGACGAATTGGCAGAATGATGTTGTTAGCCTTGTGAGCAATGATGTCATACAAGGCAGTAGCCATAATGTGTGTGCCGCAACCTGCAAAAAGTGTCTCTTCTGATACAACTTGCAACCAATAGCATCTGATAGTCTTGTCATTATAAAGCTTTGCAACGATGTCATCTAAGAAAGAAAAGAGATTCCCAGTGTCTGCTAGGAATGCTGAAGCTTTTGGACTTTGCAAATGCTTTTACAACACTGTCAGCTAAAGGCTGCTGTGTCAAAGGAGCTGAAGGTTGCTGGTTCCCAATTGGCTTTGGGATGCTCGCACTGGTGGGCTGAGAATATGTGAAGCCAGTGTTAGGTTCAGTTTTCGTTTGAGGAAAGATCAGTATCATACTGAGTTAATAATCCTTGTATTTGTTGGATGAATGGGTCTAGATGGAAGGGTAAAAGAGACACCTAATCCAGCAAAGAAAAACAAAGCAGTACTATCTAACATCTGCTTCCTGGTTTGACATGATCTTACCTTGCCCAAAGCCTTCGCAAGGACGGGTCTTGAAGTTGCTGCAGGCTTCTTGCTTGCATATGCATCCTTCATGTTTATGCCTGCAAAACATATAAGGTATTCTTAGGTTTCTTGTCTACCTTTCGGTCACGAACGAAAGAGGCTTGCTGCTTGTCACATATGCAGCATGTATGGCAAGCAGCACTTTAAAACAATTCTCAAACCTGTGGGTATGACATTCTCCTTGTTTTCTTTGTGACTGTTCGGCTGGGTCTTCTTCTGGACCTTCCCTGCCTTTGGCTGTGCCTTGAACCCTTGCTGGCTTTCTTTGATCTGAGCTTCCTCCTCCTCCTCCTTGGCCTGAACATATGTATGAAAGGACACGAGAATGCTTATTCGCCTGATGGGCTATAAGCATGGTTGCCAAGCTGCATAATCATCACTATGCGGTATGCCTGCATGATCAGCCATGGAAAATTTGGCTTCTACATGCTGTAGATCGACGGCCAGGTATGCTGACCTCCAGAGCAACCAACAGCTGGTCCAGTTCTCTGTCCCACATATCCTTGGGCTGCACCCGTGCTAGTGCATGCATCTCCTCTTCCTTTGCATCTCTCTCTTTGCAGAGCGCGTCCACCTTCTCAAGCGTGAGGCTCCACAAGGGCATTGAAAGCAAGTAGTCGTAGCCTACAGCAACTCCTGAGGCCGATGCCGAGGTCTGCACCATGTCTTTGTCACCATCTTGATCCTCCTCAGCATCCACATCTCCAGCTTGCATCAACCTTTTATTCTTACCGGTGGACAGAGGGGCAAATCCAGCAGCCTGCAAGAATTTGTACATGTTTTAAATTATCAGGTCGTATCAGCACCTCAGCTGAAGCTTGACAACATTGGCTCAGTGGTTGCTTAGCAACAGTTGAAAGCAAATTCAGTACATGGTTGTCGTACTTGGTCACAAGAAAGCTTGCCGGATGTGCAGACTGTAAAAGGCGTACCTGCAGCTGGGCCAAGAGGTCTGCCTTTCTGCGATTACTGACAATCAGAGTCCCTTGTACAACAGCCAGGATAAAACGTGTACGATTGTCCAACCTTATCAAGTCCTCCTTAAGCTGCGACAGCTGGAAGGCCTGAGGAAAGCAAGCAACCCAGCCAGCCTGTAAATAGCATGCTTTCATATTGCTGGCCATTGGTCCAAGTACGTTGGCAATTCTAGGTTACAGTCTTTGGCAAATGACTTTTGCACACTAGGCCACATATAGTCAAAATTTACTTCAATACTGTCAATATCAACTTGCCTTTCGCTTGTTGTAATACTCCAATCTAATGTTGTAGAACATTGACAATACTGTGGCAAGCATCATGCAAGCACATTGACTGTTAGCATCCAGTATCTTTGCTTGGCAGGCATATTTGTCTTAGCACGAGTAAGACAATAGACCTATCAAAGAGCTGTCACACTAACATCCCAGGCTAGGAGCATTAGATGCATGTATTTGCAGCAGAAGGGCTAGAGAGGGGATGTGGCTCACTCTGTTCAGGAGAATCATATTTAGTGATGCGGCCATCCTTGTCAAACAGGTGCATGTTAGTTGTGCTTAGTGTGCTAGTGAGCTTGAACTTTTTCTCCAGACCTTCTGCTAGGGCCAGTGCCATGTTTGCCTCACTTAACTCCACAACAAAGTGTACAGTGGTGTCGAAATGGTGCTGGCTGAAGGACTGCAGATACAGAGCGCAGGGGCAAGAGAAAGGTGTCATCGAGTGCTGCATTGATCCCCGTCTGTGTCAGGAGCCTTGCATCACTCAGAGGCTAAAGTCTTCCCTCCTTGTCTGAGCCGCATCCTTATAAGATCATGTTAGCTACTGATAAAGTATCTGATGCTTGTAAGCAGCCCCATAAGAACAAGCAACCTTGACAAATGGATCTCGTTGCTTGTCCGAGGTCTCCATGAGAGATTCAAGGAACTCCTTGTAGTCCTGTGTCCACCTGCGCACGGGCAGCTCAGTGATGTCTACGGTTGTTGCACTAGTCTGTTGAATAGTCCCGGTTACAGTATATGACTGCCCGTTCTCTTTGGTAGCTGCAAGTTGGATGCTTCCCTGAGCACCATTCAGCAATATCGTCATTCATGGTCAGTCCAGGTCCGCAGCTTCATCAACAAAGAAGGCCCTCAACTTCCAGCTCTTCTATGCAGCCAACAGCAGCAACCATGTCGGTGATGCAGCTTACATGTGACGGAAAGAAAAAAGAAAAGACGAGAAAACTGACCTGAAAGCCCTTGTACCAAGGGTCCATAGTCTTCACAGTCCCTCCTCGGATCATACTCTTCAGATTCGCTATCAGCTCGCGTGGGTTGTAGTTTGGGATAAATGAGCTCCAACCTGTACCAATACCCTCACTTCCATTCACTAGTACCATTGGTATAATTGGCAAGTACCTGCACAAGGTAGAGTGTCTTGAGGCCATAATAGCTGCAGACTACTCGTGTCACAGTCGACATTCACCATTATACACACTACTGATAAAGCTCCAAAAAAACTTGCATAAGAATCTCCGTACATAGCTTACCAAACTGGTTCAATGGCAAGCCCATCATCATTGAGATAAAAAAGGAGACAGTCATCGGCTTCAGGAAATATGACACGAGTAATCTTGCATGGATAAGTATGGGTGTATCGAGGACTGGCAGCATCTTTGCCTCCCTGAAGTCAAAAACATAATAGCTATAAGCACCTTCACCCCCGTGTAAACATGGCGATGTTCACAAGAGGCTCTCCTGATATTGCAATTCTAGGATGCTGTCCAACTCAACTGCGTACCTGAGCTCGAGAGCCAAAGCCACCACTTGGGAAGAGCAGATTGATGTTATTGCTGCCGACAAAATCCTGAGCAAGCCCAGTTATGGTGCTATTCAAGCTGGCTTCGCCATGGTGATAAGCTGTGTGCTCTGTCACATAACCTGCCAGAGATGCAACCTGGAGGAGTAGCAAAACATTATAGGGACAGGAAAGTGTCAATGTTGCTGGAAGTCCGCAGGACATTCTCTTGCCAGAAACATACTCTTGTCAATGTAAAAGCTTTTATATCACTTGGTTGCTGCTAAAGGCATGTCAAACCATGAGTGGTGTAGACCAAGATTTCATATATGCAGGGAGATCACTGGTCGAGCTTGACATGTCTCATACCCTGCATTCCTTGGTCAAATTTCTCTTGAAGCATGCATACAGTATCTTTCGTTGACCAGGCTTTAGTCCATCCATGATGGAGGGGATTGAGCGCATATTATCAGCCAGTGAGAAGAGGATCAGTTCCTTGTTGACAAAGTCTTGATAGGAGATAGTGGGAGCGCTTTGGTCAAGGTAGGTGCCAGGCTGTAAAAGGGGACAAAGCTTGATCAGCCACTTGCAACTTGGAAAGGAGAGTATTAAGATTTGGATTGATGTATCTTTCAACGTCTATCGGTGGCTTACAGCACTGCAGAGGCATAATAATTCTCTTGGGGACATAATATTGACATGTCAAAGGCACTGGGTTTGGCTTATAGCAAATGCCATCTGGTTGTCACCTCAAAGTTGCGAAGCCAAGTCTTGCGCTCATCGACCTTCTTCTTTGCAAACGCCATCTCAATGTAGCTGCCTTCGTGGTCGTTTGTCCATTCGAACTCTTTCTTGTGCTGGTCAAGGGCCTTGAAGTACTCAATAGCCTCCTCCCTTCTGCTCGTGCCAAGACCCTAGCAAGGCAAGTAGCACCAGAGATGCTCAATCAAATATTTCAGGTTGACCCAGCTTATTAGATAACCAGCATGCCATGCAATAGGCTACCTTGTAGTACTTGATGCTCCACCCTTTTGGCTTGCGCCCCCCATGTGACTCCTTCCACTTCTCATATTCAGGGATAGTAAAGAACGATAGCATTTCCTTGCCTTTGCTTGCCTGTACTTGAGAACTTTGACAAGCTCAGAATGTTCTTGAGACTTTCACCAGTCACTGTAGCTCAAATGCATGTACATCGAGAAGAGTTCTTTCCTGCAACGGTGAAGGCTTCTGTTGCACTCTGCAATCAAGAACTTCTAGGCTTCCTCCACTACACATCTGCTTCCTGGGCCATGCAATCTGGAGCTGAGCCCGTGACAATCTGGACGCAGAAAAGGCCTCACCTTTACGATTGGTGTGATGAACTCAACCATGAATGAAGGAATTGCAAGAAGTGAAGGCCAAAAGGAGTGAATGAAGTTGATCAGAAGGCCCTTGATATGGGAACCATCATGATCCTTGTGCCAAGACAGGGGTTTGAGGAGTAAGTTGTACTGTCCTATAAAGAGGTATGCAGGTAATGCATAATGCAGAGGTTGCATGCTTATGCTTTTGAACTAAAAATTTGTTCAACGTACTTGCATGTATGTCTTGGACGTTAGCAGATTCTCTCAAGGGCTTACTCAGCACAACTTCCTGCTCACCTGGTCTGTCATTATCATGAGGTGGCCATATCTGAGGGTCTTCACACTGTCATATTGCTTCCCATGCTGAAGGCCCAAGATCTGCTTGATGTTGGTAATCTCTACATTTTCCATTATCTGTTTGTGGCTTGCATCTCGAACATTGAGAAGCTTTCCCTTCAAAGGAAAAACACCGTAGCGGTCCCTTCCGACAACACTCAAGCCACTCATCTGCATGTGTCAGATGAGATGTCAGACACAATGATTGCCAGAGAAGTTCCCAACTCTTGTGACATGCAAATGCTACTGTTCCATGATTTCCCTCACTGGCATACCGCGAGAGTCTTGGCTGAGTCTCCCTCTGTCAGGATAAGAGTGCAAAGCTCTGAATTGCGCCCTCCTGCCTCATTCGCATCGTCCAGCTTAGCAATGCCTTTGAGTTGGGTGCGCTTGCTGCCGTCGTTCTTCTTCAAGTCCTTGCTTGCTCTAAAGGTTGCCCACGTTAGTAGGTTCTCAACAATTCCACATTTGGCCACTGCCAAAGACCACAACAGCCAGCTTCAATGCAAAGTTGTGTCAACAGGAAGTGCACATTCGCTTGTATCGAATTGCTACATGACAAGACGATCATATGAACCCAGATATAGCTATGCAGATATACACATTCTGGAGTTTATAAGGCCAGATTAAATACATTGTGTCACGAATTTGGGTGACAGAGTGCACGTAGAACCAAGAGCTGATTGACGGGTAGTCAACATCTCTTTTGTCTGTGAGTCAAAAGCTGGGTTCTCAATCACAGCGTTTACAAAAACCCAAAGGTGGTTCTTGACCTGGAAAGGCTTTATAGGGTTTCCTTTGACTTCCTTTTTTTTGTTGATGTGGAGTAGCAAGTTGGTTACAATTTGGTCTGTGACATAAGCCACGTGAGTTCCACCTTTCATGGTGGCGATGCTGTTCACAAAGCTCACCTGCAAAGCAGAGCCTACTCAAGTAAGAACTTTCCCACGAGATGTACCCAGTTACAAGAGGCCATGTCTAATTTAAACAGCTGCTCGTGCGGATGAAGCATGCCTTTCAGTCACTGCCCTGAGCGTGGTCAAGAACAGTGCATTCCTGATCTCCCTCCCTCCAAGGGTAAGCAGCCAAAGGCCATCCTTCTAAAGAAGCGACCTTGCTACTCAGTATTACTTGCCACTTCTGACTGAACTGTGATGCTCTGTTGTGGTTCAGGATCAGATTCTCACTTGCTGGAACTGCCCTTCGCTTAGGCTAACACAAACCTCCCACCTGTCGTTTACGTGCTCATAGATTCTGCAACGGTGTGCTTCAATATTAGATACAGTTAGAGTTGCCTAAGAGCCCCACTGCAGCAAAGCATGGCTACATCGGATGCTACTGATGTGATTATTGTTGCTCATCATAAGTTCATACAACATCCATGGCAATCCATGGCAACAGGACAGCCACAAAGTGGAGCAAGGGGATAGACCTACCTTGGTAGAGGCTCTTCTCGTGTTGAGGATGATGAAGCATATAGGTATAGGCTGACATAATCGCTGAAGCCCTTGACTGGCACCCGCTGTCCGTCCAGTTCGACCTGCATGAGCAAGAACACTTTCACATCTAGACAGAGTAACAGCACTATCTGCTGATCTGCTTATGCTCCAACTCTATGTTTGACGTATGAACCATGTTGTATGTTGAGTCTGGTCCTAAGTACGTACATCTGTGTCCGCAGGAATGCTTTTGTGCTATGGTTAAATTCAAGGTCTTAGATGAGAAGAAGCACCAACCTTGATGCCCTTCCCCAAGCAACCTGCAATGTCTATGACCCTCTTCCTCATCAGGGCTACTACGTCATCCTCTAGATGCGTCATGTGAAATTTGGCCAGGTCAGGCTTGAATGTGATGCTTGTCCACGCTTCACTTTCTCGGCACTTGCCAATAAGGGGCTGAGATTTCTCACTCATGTTGTGAGAGAATACCTACACCCCGTGCATCAGCAAGAAACCCTAGTCATATCCCCAAGTTGGAAGCATGTTGTCAGTGCGCCTGCAGCATGTTGCATACATGCTCTTGCAAGAAAAGCAGCTCTAGCACACCTGCTTATATTTGCGTTGTCTCTTTCCATCAGCTGTCTCAACGACAAACTCCGTGGAGAAGATGTTGGCTAGCTTAGCTCCATAACCATTCCGACCGCCTGTCGTCTTTATCTCCTCATCGTCATAGTTGCTGCCTGTGAGTAAGTGACTGTACACTCCAAAGTTGGAGATTCAGGCCCTTCAATTCATCCGCAGTATGGGTTTAGGCAGAGACAGAGGTCATGTCAACAGTTCCTTCAAACCTCTTCTCTGGACCTAGACAAGACCTAACCTGAATATCATCTCTGGCAGGTAGACACCCCCTCCGCTGTGAATCTCGACTGGGATGCCATCGCCATTATTCCAAACGTGGAGAGTGTTTGTCTCTGCATCTGTTTCCCATTATATTCACAGGAATCTCAGTAGAGCTGAGTATATATACATCACATCCCACATATTTCACACAGTGGAACCCCTAGCTTTGAAGTGCTGCTCAAATTCCATGTTCACAATTGCTTGACATTCTTCAGCGGAAGTGGCCAAACTGATTAGATACGCGTACGCAAAGTGTTGAGATCTTACTAATGTTGACCTTCAGGAGATCCATTCCCGGGCATCGAGACTTGTGGTCAGCCGCATTGACGAGAATTTCATCAAAGATCTTGTAGAGCCCTGGCGACAAGGACAGCTTGCCATCAGCATTCAGATCGTGCGGGAACAAGCAGACAGCTGACTGGTCCAATATGGCCAAGCAAGCTCACCAGGCACATAGGTGACGTCCCGCTGCACAAGAGAGCCGCCCTCGTACACCCAGAGGTGCTGCGTGTGCGCTTCCACGGAGCCAATGTACGCGTCGGGCCTGAGCAGGATGTGCTCCAGCTGCGTCTTCTTCTGGTACGTCTCCTCGATGGTCCTCTCTCTCGCAGCCATGGCGCCGCCGCGGCTCCAGCGCGGGGACCGAGAAGGGCGCGGACGCCGGAGACACGTTCCGCCTAGGCGCGGGCGCCAGCGGCCATGGCGCCGGCCGCGGTGGGAGCGGGCATGGGGGGCGTGGAGGGGCGGCCTACTACGGCGGCTGCTGGTCGGGGGGGCTTGGCTTTTTGAACGCAGCTCGGCTGAACAACGGCTGAACAAGAGGCGGGACGAGCGAGCAACGAGATCGCGCCTCGGCTTCACGTTCCGTCCGCGTTGAATGGCCCCCACCACACCCCGCGCGGGCATGGCCTTGATTTGACAGGAGCAGGTTGGGTGCTCAACATCTCGAGAGAAAGGAACTTGGTATACTCCACTTTGAAGGTACACTTTACTGCTCATTTCTCCTTTTTCTTCTTTTTTGGGGCGGGGGGGGTATTATACAGACTTCTTGAATTGAGCAGCCGAAGCTCCCAGCGCCACCAGCTCCTGGAAGTGCCGCCAGCGCCGCCGCCGCCGTCGCGGGCCGCCAAAGGCAGGCTGCTCCCCGTGGCCGGCCTGGAGTCGGCCGTGGTCGCTCCTCCAGCCACTCGACCAGGCTGCGACTCCCCATCTGCTGCGGCCGGTCTGAGGGGCCTGCCAATTCCGGCGATGTCCCTGGGCCGGCTCATGGCGGCCTTCCCTCTGGCGCACGGCTTGCAGCAGGCCTTCTGACGACTCTAGTGCACAAGCTAGTGCCGATGCGGGCATTGGAGCCCTGCCACGTAGAGCTCGCCGGCGCCAGTCTGCTGTGCGCTCGCTGCAATGTATCGGTGTCAGGAGATCGGCTCCATCCCTGTCCAGTGGCAACCGTGGGTCCGGCGCAGCGGAACCTCCACTTGGGGGCGGCCAAGTCTAACGGAGGCCGGCGCCATGATGCTCCCAGTGCTTGCCGGTTGGCTCGTGGCTGCACCTTGCACCTCGCCAGCTGCGAGCTCAAGGCCCCAGGAGCTTGCTTTGCTGCCCCGACGTCCCGGGCGAGGAGTCGCGACTCTCACGGTCTACCGGCACTCGGTTTGTCCAGCATTGCTCAATTAAGGATTTTGTGGGGCCCACTGGCGGCCTCTGCAAGCTGCCAAGCTGCTGCAGGGGCACTGGTGGAGGTGGCGGAGACTGGTCACGGTGCTCTCCAGTGCGGCGACGGTGAAAAGAGACACCCGCCACTGGTGGAGGCGCGTTCGCTTGCTGCCTCGCTGGTGGACGCTACCAATGTCTGTGACGTAGCAAACGCGCTTCAAGGGCAGCCGCGGCACGCCCTCCCTGCGTACTCGTCTGCTATTCAGGTCAGCTGGAAATTCTGCACTATTCTATACCCCAGTGCCATGACAAGCAGGCCAGATTACTTGTTGAGTACCGACTAGCCTTAGTGTAGCTGATGTTACTTGAGTCCAAGTTGTCAATTATATAGGCCTTAGCCAATCAAAGCTCATAAAAGTCCCAGAATCACCAGATGCAATTCTGCTCAGAAGCCCCTATCCTAGCTTGGATGTAATTGATGGCCAATGTGCAATCGTGTCGGTGCGTTTACACGGAGCAGAGGCTGGGCAGAGCCAAGCGGCCCGAGGCGGCCGCAGCACTCTTCGAGTGGCTGGAATCAGCCGGCGGCAATCTTGCACCAGACGTACGCGCATTCAACGCCCTTCTGGGAGTGCAGCAGGCGGCGGGGCAGATCGGCACAGCACTTGAGGTGCAACAGCGAATGATCAAGCGTGGCGTGGAGGCAGACGTGGCGACATATAACATGCTCATTGGCCTGCATGGCAAGTGTGGGAATGCGGAGGCGGCTGTCGGGGCTTTCAATGCAATGAAAGTTGCAGGACTGCAGCCCGACAAATTCAGCTACCGCACGCTCGCCCAAGCCTGCGAGCGCGTCGGTTGCTTTCGCCAGGCGCTCGAGGCATATGCGGAGCTAGTCAATGGGCAGCCATTGAGCTATGAGGTGGCCTGCTGCCAAGGGGGCGGGGTGGCGACCGCACGGCTCGGCGCCCGTCTAGAGCAGCGTGCCACCCCCGTCATGCGGGGCATGCTGGCAGCAGGGCAGCCTGAGGAAGTGCTTGAGCTCTTCCGGCTGCTCTGCCGGCCGCAGCTGCAGCCAAGCGCTGACGGCTTTCGGCACGCCCTGCTAGCCTGTGCGGCATGTCATGACAATGTCCGTCGCCACACCCTCTCAGAGTCCATGCTGCTGTAAACCCCACTCCATACAAAGCCCTAGACTGTAATTTTCAGGTGCATCTTGATTGAAGTCCTGAAGAGTGTGACATTCATGTAATGCCGTGCAACGTAAGTTGCTCAACCAGGCCATGATTGACAATTTCTGCAGGCGATTATACAGGTATTACAAAGCTGCCAGGAATAGTCAATCATGGCTTGGTTGAGATTGCAGGCAGCAGTTATTGGAAGTCAGGTGCAGATTTTAAGAATTCCTGTTAGGGGCTTAGTGATCTTATAACCTAGGCTTTTTCCTTAGTAGTTACTTGGTGCAGAGGAGTTCATTTCACGCGGCATCGAAGTTTCAACTGAAGGTGCTGATAGCTGTCATTTTCGGGGGTCAGTCAGTCATGCAGACACTAGCGGTGCTGCAAGGGCCTCCTGATGACGGTCGTCGATTGCACCTCTGGCAGACGAACCGTCCTCGAGACATTTATATGATAATGCGTGAGCGTGGCTTCCAGCCGACTGCGCAGCTGTGCAATACAGTCATTGCCAACCTTGGCCGGGGCCGTCGCTGGTGGGCCGCGCTGGAGGTGAGCCCCCAACATGCGCCGTCTTCTTGATGCAACTGCAAGGTCAGCTGCGTGCAGTGGTAGCGCTACCTCTCAGGTGCCAGCTGACCTCCCGCAGAAGTCACATTGCTTCTCTGTGTGAGCAGGTCTTTGAGGACATGCAGGACCAAGGACCAGCCCCTGACCGAGCAACCATTGGCCTCCTGCACCAGCACTTTGCTGTCCTCCTCGGTGCCGCCAAGAGAAGGCGGCTCTGGAAGTGGGCTCTCCAGCTTCTGGAGAAGATGCTTGAAAAGGCAAGCTCTGACGTTGCAATGCTGCAAGCGTTCCTCATGCACAATGTCTTCTTCAGATATCATCTGGGAATTGAGATTGACACTGAAGGCTTCAATGTTGATATCTGGTATTCTGGAGAAATTGGCAATAGCAATCATTCTTGACCAGGCCACCTGAATAATGTGCGACCAAGGGGGCAGTGCCCTGATTGTGGAGGCCTGCAATTGCAATGCTGGGCAGGGCTTGGAGCCGGAGGAGGTGGCGTGGCACAGCGTGCTTGTGACGTGTGCCGGCGCTGGGGCTGCCACGTCAGCTGTTCGCGTCTTCGATCAGATGCAGCTCCGAGGCTTCCCTGCGGGCCCAGTGGCGTTCGGGGCACTGCTCAGTGCCTACGAGAAGGTCATAAGCGGGACTACCTTCATGCCGCCTAGTGTATAATCAGCTTCCTTGGCAAAGCCCTCAAGCCATAAACTGCACTCGAGTTGCACATATCATCCTGGTTCAGGGCTTGGAGAATGGACCAGTCTGCATCTGCAGAAAGAATCCGTTTGTCTGAGGTTACAGAGCCTTCGCTCTGTCGTTGCCACTAAGTGCCTGGCCATAGCGGGAGTGAGCCTCACCGGTACAGCCTCTTTTGACATTATATTATTTTGCCAAACAAGGCACTTGCCCTTCAATGCCAACTTCACACATTTTGAGCCCAACATGCCAGACTTATATCACTGGGTGGAACGAGCTTTGCGCAGGCTGACCAGCTGGAGGATGCTAAGCTGCTGTGGGACCAGATGATTCAGGAGGGTGTTGCCCCCAACATGCACGCCTACACCACCATGATCTCTGCTTACGGCAAACGGGGCCAGTATGGCTGCGCCCTGCGCGTGTTCGAGGAGCTCAGCCAAGC
Organism: Spirogloea muscicola; assembly: GCA_009602725.1. NCBI lineage: Eukaryota > Viridiplantae > Streptophyta > Zygnematophyceae > Spirogloeales > Spirogloeaceae > Spirogloea > Spirogloea muscicola. The sequence continues at coordinate 884,491 of WELB01000020.1, forward strand.
CGGGCTGCCGCTCACAGTGGTCCCTTACAATGCTCTTATTAGCGCCTGCGTCCGGACTGGTGATGGTCTACGAGCTCTTCACATTCTCGAAGAGGTGAGCAGGGGTTTCTAGCAGCGTGGCATTGCCAGATTATAATGTTTAGTTGAGATTCTACCACGTCATATATTCAAGTGCACAGCGTATGCTGAATGGCAGCAGGGCTGTGCCTCCTCTTTGGCTGCAAGCTGGGCATCCAGCTGCATAGATGATCAGATGTGTACTCAACTTCGCAGCAAGAAAGCACCTCAACAACAACACTCACCTCAATACATTTGCAGATGAAATTGGCATCAATAGAGCCCGATGCGATCTCCTATCAGGAGACAATTGAGGCTCTGGCGTTGGAGGGGCAGTGGAAATCTGCTGTGGATGCCTTTACCACATCCCTGCGGAAAGGTGTAAAACCCACATCCGTCACGCGTCGGACCATCACACGCATCCGCCAGGAAAAGGGCTCTGACTATCTCAGGACATGTCAGCTCGTAGGAAAATTCATCCAACCATGTCATTTGCCCTTCTCGTATACGCATAACAGTACATGAGGGCTATATGTCTCCATTAGCTTGCTCCCTCAATACTCATGCACAAGATAGAATAGCACTGCTCTGCACATTAAGAGAAATATTAGACTTTGTGTCTTGCCACAAACAAAGAATATAAAAATTTACACCATTGTAAATCGTGTAAATGATGAGCGATCTTGAACGCCGCTCGTATAACAATATCTTTCTACTGCCCAATCAGGATAATATGTAAAGCACAAAGCAAGACTGGCCTCTGCAGCACTTGGCATGCAGGAGCATGCAGGTCGCAGGAAGTCAACTGCCAACCTGTACACAGCTATCTGCTGCTGGCCACATGAATAAGAATAGAATCTATGGGAAAGGGAATCCTAAGTTGCCACAAGCGCCTTGAGTATGAAGAGATGGACATTGCTGCAGCATTGATGGCATAGTGTTCGTTGAATGCAGTCAAGTCAGAATGATGCGAGCTCTAGGTTCAGGCTCCAGCTTCTTTGCTTCCGCCACTGCAGCTGCCATTCGCTCAGTGAAGAGACTCCACTCATACTTCTGACGGCTCTCAATCTGAACAGGCTCAAAGGAGATCACGCCATGAGTCTTGTGCTTGAGAAGAAGAACGTGCATACCTTGAGCTAAGGTGTTGCTCATTGTGCGCAAGGACAACTGAGGTCCACAGGCATGGACTTAGACAACAACCTACTTGCTGATTATCACGCCGGCTCTGGCTCATCATTTGCAGCAAATTTACAATAGCAAGCTGGTTCTCTTTGATAAACTGAGACAACAACTAAACAATAAAGAAATATGATAACCTCGATAGAATTACCTCGCCCCAGATATTAGCCTTGTCATCTCTTTCCTGCATGAAGTGATAGCAGAAACATGCTTGAGCCTTTAATCAGACAACTCAGACATCAGCATAAATTATATATTCAAAGCACCCTATGTACAAGTGCTCGCAATAGGGCATGCACGAGTAATTACAACACTGCAACTTAGAAGCGACTGAACCTAGCCTAGAATGTCTACTGTTGTGGATTGATGCTTACAGGCTTTATTGTCACAGGCTTCAGGACGACGTACTGAGCATCGACAACACCAATTGTCTTGTGAGGGAGCCCCTGAGAGAGCTTTGCAGCGAGGTCAACCACAAGGTCTTTAAGCACTTACATGAGCCCTCAACAGAAATAGCTAAGAGGAGTAATACAGAGATACTTTCAAGTAGCAGCCAACATACACTGAGGCATGTAGAGCTCATGGGGTGATACAAATAGCCATTGTAACAAGCAATAGGGCACCATTGTAACAAGCAACCCTGTGGTCGATTATCTGACAGACAGGGCAGACATGGTGAAGTGCTAAACCTGGGCGCATTTATGAATGTTGAAGTCCAGGCCCCAGCCATGGACCAAGTCGTTCTGCACAGAGCAAGCTGCCTATCAGGACGCTTGTAGCTTTGCACTGTATGCACAAGCAGGCACAGGTGGTCAGAAAGTGCAAAAAGCACAAAGGAGCACACCAGCAATAATTGCAGTGAGTGAATGGGCTGCATGTGGCCTTAATCTTGCCTGTATCAAGTGCCAGACACATCGCCAAGCCTTCCTGGTAAACACTGGCACCTGCATCTCCACAAAGCTGGACAGCCCACCGACAACAACGACAATAGCATCATTGTGGGGTGTGCAAGCAACAAAGCCAACAATGCATGGGGGTGCGCAGCTGCTGCTGAAGGCCTCGGCTCACCCTGAGCAGGGAGGATCGTGAGGCTTCTTGCACCAACCCGGGTTCTCCTTGACAATCCTGTACAAGATAAGGGCCGCAGACATCTGACTTAAACTCGAGGCTTGTAATGACCACTGGCCTTTTCAAGTGGACTAGAACGCCCTTCCATGTAATACATTACAGCTGCAGCGTGAATACAGAGCAGTGTTAAGTCGGCTGGAGCATGGTAGCCCATTTATGAGGTACAATCTATATAGAGACTGGCACAAAGCCAATGATATCTATCGAAATCTTACTTGTGCACTTCTGAATCTGGAAGCCTCCGTGTCATCTGCCACGGGCGCGGCTTGTCTGCGGGGTACTCGACAGCAGGCTGAGAAATCTCCAAGCCATGCGCTTTCACCAACTCCAGGTACCTGCACACATCAAATATCTGTGAAGCTTGACAATCTGCCAACAGCAGTACATGGGCCTGAAGCTGTCAACCAATGGCAGGCCAGCCACTGCCTAAGAGCATGTCAGACATGTCCGCTCGTCATGCAAATTGTGTCCACGCATCCCCTTCGACGTGAATAGGACCAGAAAGAACAACTTTGACTGGCCAGTTCATATATCCCACAAAGCAACTTGAGAGAGCTTCAGCAAGGCTAGAGCTCTTTGTGTCAACCCCACAAGTAGGTTCAGCTGGAGTGCGCCTGAGAGGCGGTGGCCAGCTTGCCTGAGAGGTTCAAAGTTGTCGCTGCCAACAGTCTGGTCCCAAAGCCACACGTAGTCATAGGCATCCACAATGCTGGGGTGGAGGAAGCGCTTGGTGAACCACCTGCGGAGTTGATGTGGATAGATTATGCAAGGAGTCCTCCGGCAAAAGATTGAGGTGGGGCTCCACCAAGGATGAGGTGAGACACGAGCTTCCTTGGCTGCTTGGACACTCAGAGCAGGAGTCACGGGGGCACAGCTTCATGTATATCTTACTTTCTAACATGCTGATTTGGTAACTGGAGACCTGGAAAGCATTGAGAATAGCTCTTATATCATGGATGAGAACGATCAGGCCTACAGAAATCACAACGAAAGCTCCATTCAGGGGTCCGTTGTCCAGAGGCTGCACACCACTTGGTTTGACCCTCGGCCACAACATGTGTCGCCCGCTGAGCCCAGTCGTACTCAAGCCAGTCGTCCATGCGGCCATCGCTGTGGCACAGCATCACCGTGAAGTGCTGGGAAGGGAACTGGCGGTTGCGGAGGAAAAGTGCCTGAGTAAGTACATCCTCTACTTCCGGTGGATCTCTATCAGAAGGTCTTTGCAATGTACTGTTATAAGGGTGGAAGCCCAAGATGATGCATTAGATGGGTCAATGGGTCCAGTCGGCTAGCTCCAGAATAAAAGAGGGTAGCTGCAACCAGGGCAATAGCATGGGGTGCTTGTGATCTGAAGCTAAGAATTGTAAAGGCTGCCCTGGAGATGCAGATGCCCTGGCGATCCGAAAACTTCTAAACTTCAGAACTCTTTCATCCTTAGAGGTCTCAGCTGGTAGCGTCTGGTCCGCTAACACTGGTCGCCCTGCTAGAACATTTGTGCGAGCAGAGTGCTATGACAAGGCAAGGCATCTAATCTGCTGCAGGGAAGGCAGGCGAGGACCTTGGAGACAAGTTGGTCCATATCATCGAGCCGCTGGTCGTCCACAAAGAGTACCAGGAGGCTTTCCGCCTTGGATGGCAGGTCCTGCAAGGACATCAGGGCCTCAGGACACAAACCAGCACACGTCGTTCTGTACAACTGGGAAAACATCTTGCAGCCCTGACAATCACGACTTCACATTCACGACATACATGCTGTTATATTCTTTGTGGTCCAAAGACAAAGGTCTGAGGATCTACAGTCAGAGGTCTTGACTACAGGGCAGGGCCACAGGGCTGCACCTCCTCCGGCGCGCCCAGCAGACGCCTCAAGTAGAGGTCGGAGGTGGCCACCACGATCTTTGGTGGGAGGCCCAGCGCTTCCTTGGGGACCGTGGCCACCTCGCGCTGGTGAATACGACGTAAGCATGATGTTGGAGGTTGCTGGGCATCACTGACTTGATGCTTGTCAGAGACCAGAGCAAGTATGAACTAGTGGCACACCCCCCAATGAACAGACGGCCACCAGATGAGTCACGCTGCGATGGGTCGGGTAGGCCGAGCATCCGCGAGTCGTACTCGGTTCTCGCAGTACGAGACAGAAGAGGGCAGGCGCGCACCTGGCGGGGGGGGGGCATCGCGACCTTCGACTCCAGGCGGCAAGTGGCAATGGCAGCTGGGCTGAGCCATGGCAACTGGGGATGGACAAGTGCGTCAATGTCAGGGGTCCACATCGAGCTCGCTGAGAGCCTGCTCGCCTGCTCCAGCGACGGCACCAGGCGCGGTGCAAGGGGGGCTTGGGCGGCCCAGGCAGCACCTGCGCGACGAGGAGGCCGGCGGCGACCCCGAAGGCCAGGCCGGAGGCGGTGAAGAGCCACGGGTGGAGGCGATGGTGGTCGAGCCGCCGCTTGCCGCCGCCGCCGCCACCGCCACTGCAGCAACCCCAGGCCGCCACTGTCAGCCTCGAGCTGCTGGCGAGCCGAGCCGGCCACCAACAGTGCTGTGAGCCCTGGCTGCGGCGGCGGCGGCGGCGGCGGCGGACATGGCGGCCAGCAGCCCGGCAGCGGACCTCGGGGCCCGCGAGGTCGCGGAGGCGCGCAGCACGATGGCGAGCGCAAGGAGGAGCCCCAGAAGAACGTGCAGGCCGCTGCGGTGGTCAGCGGCGACGGCGGCCCGGCCAGACAGCTCCGACTCGGCGCTCGCCGCCAGAAACGGCGGGGACAGCGCGGCGCCATTGCCGGCGCCGCCGCCGCCGCCGCGCATCGCGGCGCCACGGGGCCGTCGCAGCTGCAGCAGCGAGGAGCCGAGCTACGCAGCCACTG
>WELB01000020.1:926685-946971 GCA_009602725.1 Spirogloea muscicola
ACATGGAGAGGGGCACAGGACCCCCTCTCCTAGTATCCTCTCCCACTGCTTCTCATGCTGCTCTACTTACGGGCTTCGAGCCCCACCCACAACCAACGCCGTGCACCTCTCCCGCGCCTGCAGGGCAGGCGGCTTCTGCAAACCCCCCTGCATCTTGGAGGGGAGGTCGCCGCAGCGGAGGAGCCAGACGGCGCTTGGAAGTGGTTGTCGCCATGGGTTCGGCGAGTGGTGGCAGTGGCGCTGGTGATGCTGACGGGCCCGTGGCTGGCGATGTCGCTGTATCAGCTGCACCTGGGGAAGGGGAGCAGGGCCAAGAGGACCTCCGGCCCCCTGCGGAGGCAACCTCTTGCCCGCCTGTGGAGCTCCGCTGCCGGCTCTGCCTGCTACCGTATGCGCTTGTCTATGTCCCTACAGCGGTCCCAGGCGATTGCTTTGCATCGCCGGGCTGGTCGCGCCCTTGCAGCAGCCTCTGGTTTGCGCAGCGGGGTTGCTCTTCCTCCCCTCAGCTCATCTGACTTCCTACTGCTGACTCGGGGGTATTGAGGGCGCCCTGTCTGCCTAGCCTTTGGCTCCGTCATGAACACCTGTATGCATCTGGCTGGCAGTTTACAGCCGATTTTTTAGTATCAGCAGCCGCTTGTGTTCCCGGCGCCGCTGGTCAGCTTGAGAGGCCAGCAGCGAAAGTAACGAGGACCGGAGAGCCAGGCTGCCGCGCCGGGGGAAGAGATCGTGTATTAGAAAGAAATGTAGGCCAAATGGCCAGGTACAAACGCAAGCACATCTAAAAATCTACATAACCTACAGCAGATTGACCCCCTCAATAACCACGGGTCAAAACATAAAGGTCACTACTCGATGCATGAATACTAGATGCCAGGAACGGAGCCCTTCTGCCCCTCTCTTCTATGGGCGAGCTCATCTTCTGCCACCTACTAGAGCTCGCCCAGCCTTCTCTTTCTGGTGCAAGGCACTAGCCTGAGCACGCTGCAAACAGGCCGAAACTCGTCGTCGCAAGAGCGACAGAAATGCAGCTGGCAAGCCCATCTCAGCCGGAAACACATCTGCACGTCGAGTGTAGCCTAGATTGGCAATGTTTTGAAGCAGAGTGTGGAAGCGAGGACCCAGACAGCCAAAGATGTCGATTGCAGCTGGCAGGAGTTGATCGCATTGGGGGTAATCGGAGAAATGCCGCAGTTTTCTTTGCTCTGCTCCGCCCACTGCGTGCCCAGCAATGTGTGTTGATGCTGGGCCTTTATATGCCTCCGTAACAACAACGTCGACCAGGGCCCGTGGTCCTCCACCAGGTTGCACGCCCACAATGTCAAGTGTACGGCGATGATGACGTCCCTGGGCGTCCGTGGTGATAGGCATGATATTGTTGGCTTCCACGACCGCACGGTAGCCAGCGTCGCGCATCAAGCCCGCCAGGGCATCGCGAAGGAGGTTATGAATGCCCACCACTTCTGGTCCAGTGGGGCATCTCAGCATGTGAGTGGCGAGCACAGCACCCTCTGCACGGAAGCCGCACTCGCACTGGCGCACCCCAATCAGGCAATTAGGTAGGAGGCCGAGGAAGAGTTGAAGCGATGTCCGAATGGCCTCGGAGCTGATGCTGAAGGCGTTGGCGACGGGGGGAGAGGTGATCCAGTCAGTGGCACCAGGTGTGGCCAGAGAAGTAAGTCTTGCCAAGCTCCTTGGATTGTTCTGAATCTCTGGCAGCCTCCTCAACCTTCTGCGGCGTTCGTCTTCCACTGCCGTAACCAGTCTGGATTGTGCCCCTCTATCAGAAGCTTGGGCGAGAGTGGAGAATGGCGTGAGTAGGGGAAAGGCCGGGGGAGGCGGCCGACAGCAGCATGAAGAAAGAGAGGAAGGAAGGAATGGAGTGTGCATTGATCGATGGATGGCCTGTGTGGCCGAGTACGCCAGCAAGCGTATCGATAGATGTACATCACCTGCTGGTATGCTGACCCGCTCTGTAACCACGAGTCAGCACGTAGAGGTCGCTAGCTGAGAAGAAGTCTTCCAATGGGGCCAAGGGCTGTGAAAAGCCAGCCCAAAAAATTGACAAATTGCTAGCTGATGCCCGAACGGGCTGCCGTCAGCTAACTTCGACCAGCTTTCTTGTGCAAAGCATGAGCCTGAGCCTCGCTGCAAACAGGCTAACACACGACGTCGCAAAACGTCAGAGTGGCTGCCGGCATGCCCATCTCGGCCGGAAGTATATCTCATGTCGTTTGTATCCTAGACTTTTGATGTTTTTAGCCCTTGCCCCCATCGGGAACGAGACCGTGTATTAGAAAGAAATCGGGAGAGCCACTTCTTCTCAGAATGGGTATGAGAACGAAAACCCATGCAAGCCAAGGGTGTCAATAGCGGCTGGTAGGAGGTGATCGCTACGGGGTAAGTCCGAGTACCGCTGCAGCTTCCTCTGCTCTGTACGTCCCACTGCGTGGCCAGCAATGTGGGTCGATGCTGAAATCCTGTACGCCTCCGTCACAACGACATCAACCAGGGCTCGGGGACCTCCGCCAGGTTGGATACCCACAGTATCTAGGGTGCGATGATGATGGCGTCCCCGAGCGTTCGTGGTGATGGGCATGATGTTTTGTTCAACTACACAGAAAAGCGGTGGCCGGCGTCACGCATCAAGTCCGCCAGGGCATTCCGTGATACATTATGAGGGCGGTAATGAAGGGGAGCGCAGAAGGGGGCGGCGAGGGGTGTGAAGGAGAGATCGTGTATTAGAAAGAAATGTAGGCCAAATGGCCAGGTACAAAGGCAAGCACATCTAAAAATCTACATAACCTACAGCATATTGACCCGCTCAATAACCACGGGTCAAAACATAAAGGTCACTACTCGATGCATGAATACTAGATGCCAGGAACGGAGCCCTTCTGCCACCTGCTAGAGCTCGCCCAGCTTACTGGTTTAAGGCACTAGACTGAGCACGCTGCAAACAGGCCGAAACTCGTCGTCGCAAGAGCGACAGATATGCAGCTGGCAAGCCCATCTCAGCCGGAAACACATCTGCACGTCGAGTGTAGCCTAGATTGGCAATGTTTGAAGCAGAGTGTGGAAGCGAGGACCCAGACAGTCAAAGATGTCGATTGCAGCTGGCAAAGGACAGAAGGTACGCGGTGCGCATGAATTGAAAGGAGGCCAAAGCAAGCCAGTACACACTTTGTAAGAACGTAAAAAATCCAAGCAGGTTTTTATGTAACACGAGAAACACAACTGAAGGAGACTCTGGCACCCACGAAGAAAGTGTCAAGTGCTTGCAAGAGAAAAGGAAGAGAGAAAGAAAAGCCACAGCCATCTATCACAGCCACAGCCACTGCCACAGCCTCACACACAACCTCACAGCCTCACAGCCTCACAGCCATCGCCTTGCTTTGAACAAGTACAAGGACCACCCGGCGGCCCTTCCCGGTGGCTTGGTGCCTTTGGGTCTTGTGTCCTGCTACCGTATGCGCTTGTCTATGTCCCTACAGCGGTCCCAGGCGATTGCTTTGCATCGCTGGGCTGGTCGCGCCCTTGCAGCAGCCTCTGGTTTGCGCAGCGGGGTTGCTCTTCCTCCCCTCAGCTCATCTGACTTCCTACTGCTGACACGGGGGTATTGAGGGCGCCCTGTCTGCCTAGCCTTTGGCTCCGTCATGAACACCTGTATGCATCTGGCTGGCAGTCTACAGCCGATTCTTTGATATCAGCAGCCGCTTCTTTTTGCCAGAGCTGCTTCTGCTTTTGGACCCACTTCCAGGACCCTAGCCTCTCTGATTTGCGGCTGCTTAGCAGGGGTTACTGAGTAATTTGTAGCTGCTTTCTTTCTTTGTGTGCTTTGGTTTCTTAGCGCTTCCTCTGGCTTCCTCTGGCCCCCTTCTCGTTCTTTCGTTCTTTGTTCATTCTTTTTTGGGATGGCTTGTCCAGCCCCTATTCTCAATGGGCGAGCCCTTCTTCTTTCTTCTGCTTTTGGAAGAGCCGCTTCTCGATGAGGGCTGGTTGCAGCCTGCCTGAGCCAGCAAAGCCGGAGTACGGGGTTTGGGGTTGAACGGGATGAATTAGGGTTCTCACAAGCCTCGCCCTCGGGAGCCACACCCACCCGCCGCCGCCAGCGGCCGCGGCCTCGGCGCGGCCATGGCGGCAACGGCGGCGGCGGCCGCGGCGGCGGGCGGCAGCTTCACGTTGGTGCAGGACAAGAGCCTCCTGGCACCAGTGAGCCGTCGGCCCCCCATCTCCCGTGAAGACCGCCAGCTGCGCCTGCAGCGGAGGCTGGCGAGCTTGCTTCCGACTGGCGCCGCGCTCGCTCGCCCTGCAGGCGTGCCTCGCCGAGTGGCACCCCGACAAGGACCTCCTGGCGCTGGCGGCGGGCGACGGGACGCTGGCAGTGTACCGGCCCCTCTCGTGGCAGCGCCTCTGGTCCTTACATCCCGGTGCGCCTCCTCCGTCGACGTGGGATGATTATGGTCGCTTGCTGCGGCCAGCAGCGTGCATAGATCGCTGAGACTCCGATGCGGGAGAAGACACATTGCCGCGTTTCAACGGATTTATCACATTATTACTTTCTCTGATGCCTGCCTCACCAATGCCCTCGCTCGCAGAGAGCTGGGCGAGTGCCATCTGTTGGGGCCCGGGCGGGCGGACCCTGGCCGTCGGCCATGACGATGGCACCATCACACTGCACCTGGTCGAAGTAAGTACACCTTTTACTCTCTCTCATGTTCTCCTGCGTCCACCACTCTGATTAGCTCGCTGCTTATACTGATGCTTAGCACATGACCCTCGCCCTTCCTTGACGCTTGGTGCGTGTAGGATGGTACCGTCCTCAGGACGTCCACAGTGCATAGGAGAAGGGTCGAGTGCCTGCACTGGGTCGAGGGTGCAGCGCCTGATCAGGTGCAAGGCTCAGCACCTCAGTCAGCCACTAGGTTTGCCGGCAGCAGTGGGTGCTATGAAGCCTGTTATCTGAGTGTATGTCATGCCTGAGTGCTCAGCAACTGCATTTCGTGACTCGAAGAATGAGCTGGTTGGCAAAGTAAAGTCAAGGCAACCGGAAAATGTGAGGCAACTTGGCTTTGTTTAGGGTGTAGGATTGAGGGTTTAGGGTTGGGGTTACATTAGGGCCCTGACAACACTCGCTCTGTCACCTCAGGAACATATTGGAGACCTGCTGGACTTTAGGGGCAGGACCAAGCGCCTCCTCCCGCCGCCACCGCCGCTCCCATCGATGCTGGGCAGCAATTCTTCCTCAGTATTTGAGGCCCTGCGAGGAGCCGCCGATGAGGGGAGGCAGCAGGACATCGACGACCCTACGCCCGTGTCGGAGCACCTGGACGTGTTGTGCAGCTGCGACTCAGAGTGCAACATTGTTCTGAGCGCCTCCGGCATTGTGGCCCTTGGTCAGATTGTAGGCCTTCCCATCTTCATCAGTGCAAGACCCTGTGAAGAAGCTGCTCCTTTTGGAGTCATCGCACAAGCGTGTCATTGCATGGGACCTCATGTTCCCGTATATATATGGATATGAATGACTTACATTTGACATGATTTCTCATTACAGCACTGATGGCTCTCCTCTGTGTCTTGTGGGCAGTCTTTGAGGAAGCTTGAAGCTCAAGGACAAAAGACTCAAGACCCTGTCGGGTCACTGCAGCAGCAAAGCTTAGAGGAGGCTACAGTGTCAAAGGTGTGCAGTTCAAGGCGGTTGCACTCTCTTCGAGGTGCTCGTGATAGTCAGTGTGAACAAATAGTACACACAGAAGTCATATGAACCAAGACAGACATAACAACCAGAAGTAGTATGTGAGATACTTTGTTTTTCTCAAGCAAAAACTAGTGAGAGACTTAGTGGTAGAGAGTACTGGATTGCAGCAGCCTCCTGCTAGCACAGTCAGTCTCAGCTGGTAAGGCCAAGTGCAGCAGCCCATTTCGATGGCACTCATTACTGCTTATATTTGCAGGTGATGCTGGCACCTGATCTAAAAACTCTCACAGCAATCTGCAAGGGCCCCATCTCGCCCAATGGGAAGCCTTTGCAGCAGCTTTTCTCCCTTGCCGTGGACACTGTAGTCCTTGGGACTGGGTATTTATCTGAGTGTCCTCCTACTATTTTGGCAGGCTAAACATAAAATACGAAAATCACTTTGCATCTCTCTTACAAACAGGAAATCTACTGTCTTGTCCTTGTTCTGGTCATTCACCTGCTTATACAAGTTTGTACACTGGATGCAGTGCTCCATCCTTCCACCAGGTGGCGATGCAGATTGCCAATATCAAGGACCTCCTTGAAGTGGCTCAAAATTCACTCGAAGCCTTGGCCAAGCACTGGACGGATGCTTCCAGAGCTTTTCAGGACAAGATGCTTGTCTATCAGCGTGTCCTCAACGACCATGGTACAATCCACCTCACCAACTCGAGTTGTACTGTGATGCTAGCCAGTACCTCATCTACACTCTGCGGCTTGTTGTGACTATACAAGGTCTGGTGATGACCAACGGGAGATATCAGCACAATATGTCTTGCAAGGCATTATCGTACTAATTGCTTCGTCCACTTTTTGTTCACTATTCTGCAGGAAACGATCTCAGTCCAAGAGAAGAAATGCTCTCTGTCTTGGCTTGTGGTCCTGCAAGTGGAGCTTCCCAGCTCTTCCTGACTTCCTCTCTTGGCGAACCGGTATGGAACTTCTCATCTAGCACAATGTGGCACTCGAGGACTTCAATATTCACTGTCGCAAACATGCAGTGCCTGAGCTTGTGCTTAGGATTTAGGGTGCAAATGCAAATTTGTGTGTAACCTAGAATTGCTGTTATCGACCTTGTGCTTAGTAAGCTGCTAGAGTTGATGTACTGAGCACAACATTGATAGCATAGCTGACAGCAATTAGAAGGCATGCCCAAGCATGCTGCTATGAGGTGCTATTCTAGGTGTAATCTAAGTAGGCAGCTATCTACTGCAGGGTCTGAAGCGCTTGGCGAAGACTTTAGACAGTGCCGCCAGCCAAGTGCATACCCTGCTGGTGGATTACCTCCAGGTAAGTTGCTGTGAGATACTGTAGTAGATGGTACTTGTGTGTTAAACCTCGTACTGCTGAACGTTTGAGAAGGACCCTTCAATATCTAAATGCCGAGTCTCCAGCAGGCTAGTTGATCAACAATGGGCATGAAGCTCAACAGTGTCTGCTTGATCTTAGGAAGTCCACATATTTTGTCCTTGCAGCCAGCGGTGGAGAATGTGCTTTTCCGTCTAGGCGAGGTCCGCGGCCTTGCAAGGTGGAAGTCTCAAGCCGCACTTCTTGGCCTGACTGAAGACTCGGTAGAGCTGGCGCTGGAGAGAGGCGGCATGGTCATTGTACAGTCTGAACGAGTCCTGCGCTCCTCTTCTGATCTTGCTGTCCAGGTAGGCTATTTCTTCTCGATGCTTCATGGCATTCCTTTGAGGCAGACACCAAGTCTTAATCAATAGTACCCAGCATTTCAAGGTTAATTGATAGTCATCTGCTTTCGATGGAACTCTTGGTGTATATGGCGCGCTTGATGCTGCTATTCCAGTATTCTGACTCTCGGTTGTTGTTGCCGCAGCATCGCATGTTCTTCGTTTGGCTCCTGAAGCTCGTGCGGCAGATCAACGGCGAGACGCTTCCGCCTTCCGAGCCCCTCCCACCTACAAACTCGTAACTTCCATGAGCCTGTCTTGTGTTGCACTCTGGAGCACCTCACGTTCTTCAACGAAGCAGATTGCGAGTAGTCATTCACCTCCTGCTGAGTGTGCTTGACAGCATGCTTGCATTGTCTGCACTGGGACTAATCTAGCTAATGTTCTAACCACTGCTTGCTTTCTGTGTTGTTGTTGTGCATGCTCCGGTAGGAGCCTTTGGCTTTGGCAAGAGAGGCAGATTGATCTACCAGAAGCTGTCCGCTCTTTGCAGGTCAGCTATAGCAGGGTTCTTGGAGAGCTGCCTCGAAGCTGATCCGGTCAGCCCTCACGTGGCTCCTACCGAATCGGCGAAGGTACTCATGACACGGTAAGCACGAAGTGCCAGTCTTAAAAGTGCTGCGAACATGCTCATGATCATCAATCTGATGTTGTTACAGCGACCAGGAGATATCGATCTCAGAAAGGCATGTGTCGGCTGGTATTATCTTGCAGCGAGGAGGAGGAGATTGCTGAGGAGTTGGTCAAGATGGGTGGTTTCAAAGACACAGGGTTCCTAGCCCGACCACTGCACAAGCTTCTCACCGAGCTCTGTGCAAGGTGAGGTCTTGCTTTGCCCATACTCGTTGCTAGTCAGTCAAGAGGCAGATGCATTGTGCCCACTTCAGTCAAGAGGTTGTACTGGGCAGATTGGTGATATCTGAATCATTAATGTGTGATACATTACCTCTTGCTTGCTGCCAGCTGTAACGCCTTGTTTGGCCTGCCATCGATGGCCCTATCCCCCACATTTCGGACGATGCGGATGGTGCAGCTGACTCAGGCTGGCTCCGAGCTTGCAACTCCTCACGCCTGTGCCGAGGTCACTGCCAAAAATTCTTCAGAGGTGACTTCCTGGCACAAGTGAAGCTTGCTTGTTTGCAAGCAAGCCGAGAGAAAACAGGAAGGCCTCAAGGCAAGATGAGCTTCCTGAGAGTCTTCGCATGGCACTTGCCCTCTGTCTAAGTTGCTCAGCTAGTGCCTATACACGTTCTGCCATCATAGGTGGACACAGCGCGACATGGACCAGCTTCTGCTACGAGTACCCTGCTCGCATTCCAGGCCAATGCCAACATCTCAGCAGGGTCCTTAGGACGGGCCTCCATGGGCCTGCTGCATAGCAAAAGGCATGGCTCCGTCTATGAGGATGAAGGGCTGCTCCTTAGACTACCGGAAGGCCTAGAACTCGTTGACCTCGCGGTTTACAAGGTAAGAGGCCTTCAGCAAGCTAGACATATTGCATACAAAGGGAGGAAAATCTTCTGCAGCGGGCTGGGTCCGCTGGGCTGCTACCAGTCTGTCCTTGTGTGAAATGGACTTGGTAACAAGCCTAGATGCGTGCTAAACGTGCAGGATGGGGCGCTTGCCTTGCTGCTGGCCGACCAGGGCACGCTACCGAGTTTGCTGCTATTGCCGTGTAGAGACCTGCCTCTGCAGTTGATGCCACCTAGCCTCATTGATGGTGCCCTCTCCAACAGTCTTGCTGAAGCATTGTTGCAGCAGGCAAGCAATCCCTTTACATACCACGCACTGGTTGCAACCTTCTGCGTGATAATATATTGCTGACTCCGAGCCCTCCAGTGTGCTCTACATGCACCGATTAATTACCAGAGCAATGACCTTTGTGGCTGTGTATGGTACTCATGCAGGGAGCAGTTTTTGAGATCGACTTAGCAGCATTGAGAAGGCGTCTACTCCCATATCAGCAAGCTGCAGCTCCTCTGGCACTCAGCGGTGAGCAGGGCTGCAGTCCAGCTTCTCTAGAAGAGATGCTCTGTGACTCCGAACAAGTACAGAGCTCCACTGGTAGATGCAGTGACAATACCACCTTCTTGAGGGTGCTCATGATCACATCACAAGAGGCAGCAGAGGATGTTTGTCACGTGCACTTTCTTCACATCGTGATCTGGGGTTGTGTTTGAGAATTCACTGTCATTCCCCCCTCTTGTCTGCAGCAAAACGAGGGCTCTCGTGCGTGTTTGCTGGTCGGAAGAGAGTGCTTGTCCTGGACCTTGAGGAGGACGAAGGGGCCAGGGATGATGACATGGAGTAGTCCAGTAGTCAAGGGCCAAGCTTCTGGCAACAATGATGATGTGCCTTGAGGGGGTGGAAATTTGTGGCTTCCATGTAGCGAGCTTCACAGTCATAGTGTTATCCCGCCAACAAATTGTCGCACTTCAACGGCTTGTGGCTTGTCCAACGACCATTGCTTTGCTCAATCACCAATGAAAGAATGTCCCTAAAGTTGCCTTTGGCACTACTACGTGGAGTGCGTAAATAGATCCACTGCTTTGCCACTGACTGCGCTGTGGGCTGATCAACGAGTCACTTCCTGGCCAGGGTGATAGTGAGGCTTGGGCCCTGGAATCTGGCCCCAACGACCTTGCCCCGCATGCCGGCAGGGATGGCGATGCTCCGCCGCTGGTCACCGACCTCCACCAGGAGCTCCGATCCTCCTCTCCACTGTGTGATGGTAGCAGCAATGCAAGCATATCACTCATTGAGGATTCTTCACGTACATATGAGCTATCCTCAGGGAGAGAGAATCAGAAGAAGCTTGGTGGGGACAGACAATGCGCAGCTAGTACCTGGGAGAGCTTCACCTCCGACTTGTCAAAGCCGGGGAGGAAGAGCACCACAGTGCCGGTGGCCGAGTCTATGGCTGTGGCCGACGGGATGGCGTCCAGGCCTGACCCGGCCAGCACGTTGGCGGCTGGCGCGAGATGCCTCACGGCCGCTGCCCAGTCGACCTGCCCACCATGGGCCACCAGCTCCGGTAGAGGAAAAAGCTGCAATGGCATAAATGTGCTCTGAATTGCCGGATCAGGCGACGCAGCCTGGTGGCTTGGAGTGAGGAGTGCTCCCGCCACGAACATGCCTGCACCTCAACAAATGGCAGCGTGTGATGTCCATTTTGCACAATCCAATGAAACTGGTGGCAGCTGGCAAAAAGAGTCTGTGCTCACACTCCTCTTGGGCTGGTGAAAATTGCGGTCAAAATAAGGGTCCAAGACGTAGATTCAATAGTGGTCTTTACTTGAATATTCAGTATGAGAATCATGACTGAGCATATCCCTCAACCTTTATCCTTACATGGTCAGAAGATGTGCATGTGCTGGTCAATACAGTTGAATATTTTGTTGTCGAAGAATCTGAAATCAAGATCAGCAACTGGGTTGGCTGACCTGCATGCAGCGCACCGCCCCAGAGGCGTAGCGCAGTCTTCATGGACGCGGCCTCGGATGTCGTCACCAGTAGCCCCGCAAAGCTCTTCGAGCTGGAAAAGGAGTTGGCTGCTTTCTGAAGAAACAGCAATGCAAACAACTAACATCATCGTATAATCTGGCATCGTTGGCACGATGGCCTCTAAGCCAGCCTGCGGCTCACTATAGTTGCTTGCAACACCTTTGGCTATGCATCAACACCTCAGGCAAGGGATAGGCAGCACACCGCAAAGAGCTGGTCGACGCCCTCCCAGATCTCGGCGGTTGTCCGCTCTGGCCGGTCTGAGCTTCCGCTCCTTTTGACTGCGCTCTCAGCCAGCCGCGCGATGCTGGGTAGCGCCACACGGCCTGCATCCGTCTTCTCTGCCGCACTTTTTGCCCTCCTTAGATACCACCTGCTCAGGCTTGAGCCAGATGCCACGAAGGCTTTGGGGCTGGGAGTACTAAGGTTTGTGAGAATGGCAAGCAATGACTGTAAGGCCTATCCAGTATAACTCTGGTAGCCTGCTCCGCCACATCATGGTCCAGCTGACGTCCAGCCTCCACGCAACCAAGCACCAGCTAGGACACAGTGAAGTCGTGCCACCTCCTGCATTGCTGACACAGTCGTGTGATGGTGGTGCCTCCGCGGGTGGAGAAGGGCCCCACCTGGTCCGCTCGGGCGCACCGAAGATGCGCAGCACCTCGCTGCTACTCGGCCCGTCGAAGACGACGACGTCAAATGCCTCCTCACCGCTGCCGTCCCCAGGGCTCAGCATGCCGCCTGTCGGACGGGCCAAGCGCTCCAGGGTGGCCACCGCGAGCAGCGAGTCCATCCCGGGCAGCACGCTGAGCTCCTCGCCCATGAGCTGCCCAGCCAAGGCCAGCATAGATTACCAGAGACACGACGTTCACGCGCAGTCTCACTGCGCTAGTTGCAAGCCCCAAGTCTGAGCACCATGGTGAGCCCCAGCCTGTCCGAACAGGCGGCCGCAACACCGTGAAGCGATGCCAAATGGACCATGACGAGCGAAGGCCCTCGACATGTCCTGGCATTGTTGTGATATACTTGATGCAGCAGTGAGGGCTCCGGGACTCAGACATTTGGCAAGGGTATGAGCCGAGGTACAGGTGTCAATCGGGTGGGCTCCACTGTCCAAGTCTGGCAGTAGGTCTGCCGTAAAACCCCAAGGACAAACCCCTCAGTCATATGAGAGTGGCCGGCAGCCCAGCCTCACCTCGTCGAGCGTGCCCTGGCTGAACCCCGTCCGCTTGTCGGCCGCCTTCACCGCCGCCAGCGGCTCCAGCAACAGCTGCAAGCGCGCACGAGACCCTGCTCCCGCGCTTAAAGGACGCCACTGTTGGCGCCAAGCCCATGGGCGAGCCGGGAGGCGAGCTCATGAGGCAGTCCGTGGCCTGCCGCTTAACTGCAATTGGCATGAAGCCATGACTAGTAGGGTTTAAGGGTTTACTGGCCTTAGGGTTTGGGGTTTAGGGTTAGCCGCTGCCCGCCGCCGACGGCGGCCATGGCGCGCACCTTGGTGGTCTCCAGGCGGACGGCGCTCAGGTTGGCCGCGCCGGCCACTGGCGCCGGACTCCCGGCGGCGGTGCCAAGCCGCGGCAGGCCCAGCAGGTCCTCGGCGACTCGGTCGGCGGACTGCACGGCCAGGCACACGCGCCGCCCCGCCGCCGCGTAGTGCTGCCCCTCCACCGCCGCCGCCGCAACCGCCGATGCGACGCCGTCAGAGCCGGCGCCGGCGCACTTGCAGGCGGGAGTGCAGGCGGTGCGGGCGCCACGGACCTGCGCGAGGAGGACGGCGGCCGTGGTCTTGCCGGCGCCGCCTTTGCCTAGCGTCACCACCAGCTTGCCGCCGCCGCTGCCGCCGCCGCCGCCGCCGCCGGCGCTGCGCGGCGGCGGGCTGTACTCGGGGCTGCGTCCCATGGCGGGGCGGGGGGAGGGTTTGGGCGGGCGGAGAGCCCGGGGGTGCGCGCTGCTTGTGCTGCTTGTGCGCTGGCCATCTGCAGCCCTGGCCCCCTCTCAAGTTCCTGCTTGTCCTGCTTGTTCTCATTATTAGTGCTTCCCCCGGCCCCTTCTCGTACTTTGCTCATTCTTCTTTGGGCTGGCTTCTATCCTCCATAGCAGCAGGTGACGTACATTGGTCAATGTGCTTGCCTTTGTACTTGGCCACACATGGCCTCTCCATCTCTTAATGCGCATTTCCTCCACGGGCGTGCCCTTTTCTCTGAAGCCCAAGGTCCTCCCTCCCTTCTCCTGGAAGAGAAGGTGCNGCAGGGTGCTGCCCTTCCCGGTGGCTCGGTGCCTTTGGGTCTGGTGTCCTGCTACCGTATGCGACTGTCTATGTCCCTGCAGCGCTCCCAAGCGCTTGCTTTGCACCGCCGCGCTGGTCGCGCCCTTGCAGCAGCCTCTGGCTTGCGCAGCGGGGTTGCTCTTCCTCCCCTCAGCTCACCTGACTTCCTACTGCTGACACGGGGGTATTGAGGGCGCCCTGTCTGCCTAGCCTTTGGCTCCGTCAGGAACACCTGTATGCATCTGGCTGGCATTTCACAGCCGATTCTTTCATATCAGCAGCCGCTTTCTATCGGTGGCTGGGCGCCGCCTCGGCCCGCCCCCACTCAGGCTTCTACTCGGGTATTCTGCGCAGCGAGGCCTCCTTCCCCCCCCCTTGCCATCCATCTTTGTCATTCAGGGCTGGCCATTAGAAGCCATCGCCCTCTGCTGGAAGAGTCACTCGTTGACAAAGAAATACCTCGAAAGCGTCTTCATTCCTCTGGGCTTGCCTCTCGCAGCCATCGCCGTGCTGTGGAGAAGCTGCTGTTGCTCTCCGCCTCAGCTCGGCTGCCCTCCCCGGTGCTGTCACTGGGGGTGGATCGAGAGCAGGCCACTCAGCTGCCCCTGCCTGCGACTCCACGCAGTGCACTGCAACTCCGAGCTCCCTCTGGGGCTGGCCTCTCACGGCCATCGCCTGCTTCGGCAGAGCTTCGGCCTCTCCTCCCTCTGCATGCACTCGGCTCGGCTTCCACAAACCCACCTTGAAGCACAGCAGCCGCGTCTCTGAGGCGGTCGCTAGCCCAGCACCATGGCGGCGGCGGCGACCGTGGGCGAGGCCGGGCTGGGCATGCACCCGGCGCTGGCGCCCGTGAAGCTGCTCGCGGACGAGGAGACGGGCGCGCGGGCCAAGGACGCGGCAGTCGGCGGCGTCGGGCTGCGGCGAAACGAGACGGCGGAGCCCGTCTCGCCCGCGGGCCGCATGTTCGCCAGCCCTAAGACGTACGCCGTCATCCTCTGCATCCTGCGCTTCCGGGACCCCGTGGACCTGCCCGCCTTCCGCGCCACGCTCACGGCCACGCTGCTCAACCACAAGCGCTTCTCCAGCATCATGGTGAGTGAGTCGCCATCGTGGCTCTCGCCGCAATGTGGGCACGACTCCACCGCCGCCTCGACATGCCAATGCTCGGCTGAGCCAGCAAGCCACACAAGCAGCATGACTGAGCTGCAGAGGCGGCGGATGACGCAAACCTGGGCTCCCGCAGAGGGACGGCGGGTGGTGGTGGCGCCCCAGCTGGGAGCGGGTGGACGTCGACGTCGAGGCGCACGTGCGGGCCGCTTCGCTGCCGAGCCCGCCGCTGGGCGAGGACCCGGTGGAAGCCTTCGCGGCTGCGCTGGCCACCTCCCCGCCGTTCGACCGCTCGCGTCCACTGTGGGAGGCGCTGGTCGTCGACCCGGGCCGCGGCGGCGCCGCGGTGTTCCGCATTCACCACTCGCTCGGCGACGGCGTGTCGCTCATGTCGCTGCTGCTGGCCTGCACGCGGCGCGCCGCCCCGCCGCACGGCTTGCCCACAATCCCCGGCCGTCCCGGATCGGTTGCCGCTGCAGACGCAGGCAGCGTGGGGAAGGAGGCCGTCGCAGAGGGCAGGGGAAAGAAAGGCGGTGGCGGCGTGCTTGCGCTGCTGTGGTGGCTACTCGCGGTGATGGCCAACACGGTCACGCACGTCACAGCATTCACCACGATGGTGCTGGCGGTGCGTGACAGCAAGACCATCTTCAAAGCGAGCCCCGGGTCCGAGTCTGGCCCCCGCCGCCTCGCCACGTCCGCTGACATCCCCCTTGAGGATGTTGCACTCGTGCGCCGCTGCATTGACGGGGTGAGCCGCCGCTCCGCTCCGTGCTCCGCCCTCTTCCCTTGCTTCCCTCCTCACGTCCCCCCATTCCACTGCCCCTGATGGCCAAGTGAATTGGCGGCGCTCAGACGATCAACGATGTGCTCCTGGCGATGGTCGTCGGCGGCATGCGGTTGTACATGGAGAGACGTGCAGCCAAGGAGGCTGCCGCCAGCGGCAGCGGCAAGGCGGGCACGCTGGTGCCGCGCAAGCCCCTCGTGCGCGGTCTGGCGCTCGCCAACCTCCGACCAGCCCCTGGCCTGCAGGTTGACCACTCCCCACGGCCGCCCGCTGCTTCGCTGAGCTCTTGCTGCTCTGGAGCATTGGAGCGACGAGGCTGTGGCCGTGATGCAGTGCTGCTCGGCTGTGCGCGCAGGAACTACAAGCAATGCTGGTGGGGAAATCGCAGGCGGCTTGGGGCAACCGCCTCGGCTATGTGATGCTGGCCTTGCCGCTGCAGCCATTTGACGACCCTATGGAGCGCGCTAGGCGCATCAAGCGCATGTGCGACGGCAAGAAGCGCTCTCTGGAGGCAGCCGCCAGCTTCTTCAACGGTCGCATGGTCCTGTCACTATTTGGCACCAAGGTGCGCCAGAGCCTTGGCCAGCCCTTGGTGGCTGAGACCCGCCCTCAGCAAGCGCAAGAGCTTGCCTCTCCAAGCTCCGCCTCTCTCCTACTTCCTCTGCCACGTGCTTCAAATTCTCCTCCTAGCTTTCGTGCTCGCATCCTGTGCTTGCTTACTCAGCCCTCCTTCTCAGGCCCCACCTGTGAGTTGATTGCCCTCCTTCCTGACCCTACCCCTCTCTTCTGTATAACCATAACATTGATGACAGCCTGCCTGCTTGAGGCAGCCTCCCCCCTTGCTATTTCTCTTAAACCCCTCACTGAAAGTCTCCATGCTTTCACTCTCCCAAAGCCTCTGGTGTCGGCACTTCTCCAGTCGCATTTTGAGTGCCAGCCAGCTCTGCTTTCGGTGGTTGCGCTGCATTCCACTTGAGCGTGCAGGCGGCGGCCAGCCTCACATACCGGGCGGTCGCGCAAACCTCGGTTTTGCTGTCCAATGTTGTCGGCCCGGCTGAGGAGGTGATGCTGAGTGGCAATCCCATTACAGCTATTACGCCCACCGTCGCCGGCATGGCCAGCGTGAGCTCCGCCACCTTCGCTGAGCCTGCTCTCCACCCAACTGAACCCTTGCTAGCAAGGGCCATGGAGGTTTGGCAGCCTCAGCACTGACTTCTTACCTGCTGGCGCTCTGGTGGCCGCGGCGTGCAGTCGCTAGTGATGCACCTGCAGAGCTACCAGGGCAGCGCCAAGGTCGTGGCGCTTGCTGCCGAGGCTTATGTCCCCGACCCCGCTGTCCTCTGCCGCTGCTGCGAGGAGGCGTTTGCTGAGATGAAGGCTGCTGCCATAAAGGCAGCACCTGTGCCGGTGGCTGCGACTGGTTGAAGCACACCGAAGACAACCTCTAAAGCCACAGACATACCTACATCCATGAAATTTTTCCCCAAGAGTTGTGGCGACGATGAGTGACTATGCGACAGAAAGATGGCCGAGGCTTCAACTCTGTCGCAGTCACAAAGTGATGTTGCAGTCTGTCAATCCAGACAGTCGCTCCCATGCATGTTGGGAGGTTGCCACTAGCTCACCCATCGCCGCCCATGCAGTTGGCTACCTGTTACGGTCTTGGCATGGCACCAGTAACACATACTTTCGACGCACCAAGGCTGGCGGTCTGTTGAAGGCTGTGGATGGCAGGAGGTCGGCCAAGCTCTCTCAGCTCATGGCTCACTTTCTGAGTGCCGAAGCGCATGCCTTTGCACAGGGGACACCTGGTGTGCAAGAAGGATGCCATGCACGCTGATTGGCAGCTGCTCTAGTATGGGGCAAACCCGTAGCATCCCAACTGAGATCAAGAGCCCAAGCTCCTTCTGGAAGCCGTGAAGTCTGGGCCAGGGGAGCTGTTCATTCTTCAAATCTGTTCTTCAGACTAAAATTTCTTTGGAAGCCGTTGTTTTGCTATCAAGATTCTCTCATTGATTTCTGATGTCAATCGGAAACCTCACTGTTGATGCAGTGGCAAGGGCACAACTTTACCGCAGATGCTGGTGCAGTGCATTGTCTGCGACATTTGCAAGGACACCAGACTCTTGAGCAGAGGGCTTGCACTTTTTGGTGGCTGTCTGCATTGACTGTCGCACAACATCTGGCATGTCGCTCATGAGCTGAGCTGCAGAGGCGCCGAGCAATCCTTGCCGATGCAATGTCAAAGCACCACAATGTGGAAAGGCCGTCACCTGGAGCCCTCCTCGGCACTAAGCTTCACCAGCATTGCTGCGCTTCTCAGACCTCTGTCCATCTACGCACATGTAAGATCCAGAAAACTGTTCGCAAGAGAGCAGTGGCCAAGGCTTGGCATCCACGTCCAAACTGTGTTAGCAGCGGCAGCCAGCATTCGCCATAGCGGCAACCATATGATGCCGGGCCTAACGTTGAGCATCTAGCCCAGGCTGTAAGATTGAGGCCTAAAGGTTAGCAAACGCACTGTTGTCAGCCCCTTAGATTTAGCTCTGAAGAGCGGTGAATTCCGCAGCCATTTGTTGCGGATAGGATAGCATATCCAATCCGCATAAGATGAGCTCTTGGAATCATTAGAGGCAGTGCAAGTGCCTCCATTGCCATTGTCAGGAACAGAAGAGCTCGTGGAGCTTTGCGGCGAGCTCAGGAACGCCGTCACCGAGGACTGCGCAGACGGGCACCACCGGGAGCTTGAAGTCAGCAGCAGCCAGCCGCAGGCACGCCAACGCCGCAGCCGCGCAAGGCTCGTCCATCTTGGTGGCCACCACCAGCCGCACGCGTCCGCCAAGGCCCGGGCGGTAGGCCTCCAGCTCCGCAGCCAGCGCCGTGAGCTGCGCCACCGGCGTGAGGCCGCTGCCAACGGCGGCGGCAGCAGCGCCCCCTGCCGCCGGCAGCGCCATGTCGAGGACGAGTGCGAGACCCCGGGCGCGCTCGACGTGGCGCAGGAATGCGTGGCCACGGCCGCGGCCCGCCGCAGCGCCGGGCACGAGGCCTGGGATGTCCGCAATCGCCAGCGGCGGCGGGCCGGCCCCAGGAACGTCTCCGTCGCTGCTGCGCAGCATACCAAGGTGAGGCCGCAGCGTCGTGAAGGCGTAGTGGGCGGTCGCAGGCGCAGCGCGCGTGAGCGCTGCCAGCAGCGTGCTCTTGCCAGCATTGGGCAGGCCGACCAGCCCAACATCGGCCACAGTGTGCAGCTCCAGCGCCAGCACCGCGGCGCTGCCAGGATGCCCTTGCTCTGCTCTCTCTCGGCTTGGCATCCCTCCGCTCCGCGGCGCCACAGCATTGCCCCGGCCGCCTGCGCCGCCGGCGCCAACCCTCACAGTTGCGCCCTCCCTGCCGAGGTCCACATTGGCGGCCACGGTCGCCCTCCATCGTGGTCCAGTGACCTCTGCGACACCTCCTTCCACCTCGTCCCTGTTGCCATCAGGCAAGAACAGTCTATATGCAGCACGAGGGCCGGTGGGACTGCTCTCCTGCACACCGCCGCCTGCCTCAGCCACTGCAGTAGCGCCACCATGGCCCTCGCTGGCGCTCACACTGGTGCTATTACCTCCATGATATGACGTGTCTATGCTGACACAGCCGGCCACGGCCTCGTTCCTGCTCTCTGCCTGAGCCATCACAGCCTCCTGCCGGACACCATCGTCGTCGTTGTCCCAGTCAGCCACTGGTATTGGCGAGACTGCTGGCAGCTGGCTGCCTTCACCATCCCAACTCGCGGCGGCTCCGTCAGGCAAGGCGCCGTTTAGCAGCCAGGCAACAGTACCCACTGGCACGCGCACAATCTGCACCAGCAGTCACAGCATGGCCAGAAGACTGGAGAACCCTTCATCGTTGGGCACTGGCAGTTTCTTCTCTACTTTGCTGCAATGCAACTGATACATTGGGGCAGGCACACAAGCGAGAAATGGCGGCAGGACGACTTCAGGAGAGGCCCTGACCTGATCGGCGCCCCTTCTTCCGACCTGCCGCTTGGAAACCCCTGGACCACCCTTCCCGCCGGCCTTCGCGGCCGCCCAGACGAGGTCTGTTTGTGAGAGGGGCAAGACGGCAGTGGCAACCCACCCTGGAAGGAGGGCGGGTGGGGACGTGAAACAAACTGTATGACGAAGGATGCTGAGGAAGAGGGCTAAGAAAGGGGAAGAAGAAAAGGAGAACAAGGAGAACGTAGAAGAGGGGTTTGGAGAAGGAGGAGAAGGGGAGTGAGATGGAGGAAGAAAGAGGGTCAGAGAGCAAGGAAGGAGCACAGGAGATGAGGACGAGAGGGAAGGCTGAGGAGATAAGGAGGCGGGAGAGCAGGGGAGAAAGAGAGAGGGAGGAGGAGGAGGAGGGGAGGTGGGGTGCGCAGGAGCTGGTCGTACCAGGTGCTGCGGCACGTTGGCGAGGTCCCAGACGGCCGGGTCGGCCACCAAGACGACGTCGCCACCTTGGCCGCCGTTGCCGCCTGCCGGCACACTAGGACTTTGGTTTCTTCTTACATTTGCGCCAAGTACATCTTTCGAGAAATCTCATCATAATGTGCTCTTCTTCTGACTTTCTTGGATGGACTCGCATTCTTCACTTAGAGCAAATTAACATTACAATGAATAGCAATGTCTCCTGGGTATTCGGAGAACTACAGCTGTTCTCTCCATTCCTACTTCTTTCTCATCATGCCGAGGTCACTACAACGC
Source organism: Spirogloea muscicola (assembly GCA_009602725.1). NCBI lineage: Eukaryota > Viridiplantae > Streptophyta > Zygnematophyceae > Spirogloeales > Spirogloeaceae > Spirogloea > Spirogloea muscicola. Next base: position 946,502 of record WELB01000020.1, read on the forward strand.
TCCAGTCACTTCAGCGGCCACTGGTGGTCGCAGTCTGTGGGCAAAGTGGCGGCTGCCAGCCGGAGGTCAGGAGCAGCAGAAGCGGCGGCGGCCCACCGTCGGCGCGGCCGTGGCGGTCGTGGCGGCTCTTGCGGAAGGAGCAGCAGCCGGCGCCTCCATGGCCGCCCTGCACGCGCACCAGGAGCTCGTCGACGAACCGCCGCTCCTGGGCCGGCCAAGGCCTCTCAGCCGGTGGCCGTGCAGTAGCTCGAACCAGCGTCACTTAAGCAGGAGCCTCAAGGCTGCCGCGGGGGGGCAGGTCCAGCTTTGGGGTTTAGGTCAGAATCAGGGTCTCTGGCTTGAGCGCAGGTGCCGGAAGCCGGTGGGGCACTCACCCTGAGTGGCACGCTCTTGCGCCTCGGCGGCGGCGACGGCGGCGCCCCCGCCGGCGAGGCCTCCGGCGCCGCGACGACGACGGCCAGACGCCGCGC
>WELB01000020.1:949157-963493 GCA_009602725.1 Spirogloea muscicola
TTTTTTTTTTTTTTTTTTTTTTTTTTTTTTTTTTTTTTTTTTTTTTTTTTTTTTTTTTTTTTTTTTTTTTTTTTTTTTTTTTTTTTTTTTTTTTTTTTTTTTTTTTTTTTTTTTTTTTTTTTTCTCCGAGCGCCGGGCTGCGCGGCCAGGCGGTAGGCGGTCGCCGCGGCGGGAGCTGCCGGCAGACGGCGAGTCGCTGCAGTCCCGGCGGGCGCGGTACGGCCGCAGCGTCGCCATCGCCATCGCCGCCGCTGCCGCCGAGAGGTGCGGCACCGTCAGCTACTAAACGGAATAAGTGTTTGGGCCGTCTCCTCCTCCTCTTCTGACTGCCACCTTCTGAGCCTCAGGAAGTCGGGAAAGGCGCGGCCGCCGCCGCCGCCGCCGCCCAGAACCAGTCTGGCCGCCGTCGCGCGCCAAGTGCTGGCGGACAGCGACGCCGTGGAGGTCGGCGTCCGCATTCTCCTCCGCCACGTCCCAGTCGTTGCCTGCAGGTTAGCACCACTGGGCGCGCCCACAGGCCATGCTGCCGGCTGCTTGAGCGTCATAAGCTGCACCAATTAGCAAGAATCCTATGTCAACTCCTGCTCACATTGTACCAGAATAAGAGTTTTTGCTGACTGAATGAACAATTAACTGCTTTGGCTGACTGGGTTGTGTGCGGCTGCGCACAGAGCCTGCTCGGCAGTACACATCGGCGCAGCTGGCCACCGCATCCCCGACTGCTCTGGTGCAGCCTCGGAGAAGCGGCATGGGGGCCATGCGTGGATGATCGGCACGCCGCTCGACGTGCTCCCCTGGCCCGAGGCGTACCACCTGCTCGACCCCCTCGCGCCGCCGCTTAGCCACGACCGGCGCTTCGACGCTGACCGCCTGCCCGCCATCGTCGAGCTCTGCATCCAGGTACACTGCTTGGGCACTCCGCCTTACAGATTCAGACCTTACAATTTACTGCAGAAGTACTGCTTACTCTGCTTAGTAGTCACGAGTGACGTCGAGTTGAGGCCGGCCTCGCTGTAACGCAGGCTGGCGCTGACGTCTCAGGGTACCCCACGGTGAGGCAGGACGACTGCGCACGTGCCGCCGCTGGACGTAGTCCGCATGCAAGTGCTGGCATGGGCCGCTCTGAGCACGACACCACGCCTGCGAGAAGAAGTGGCTGGATACAGTTGACAGGTTGCCAGCACGCAGCCGAGCTTGTCCTGGAGTCCAGGGGCCTTGCCACTGCCAGTAGCAAGGAGGCAGTGGCTGCTGTGGCAGAGCAAGTGCTGGAGGCATGGGAGCAAATGCGAGCGGGCGTGGCAATGCTCCTAGGCGTCGACAGGGCGCAGACGTGTGGCTACTGCCCCGAGGTCCACATTGGTCGGCGAGGTCACCAGGTTCGGCTCAACTGACTCTGATTCACAACCCATTAGTGTTCAACCTAGCTCACGATTGCACTCCTGGCAGGTACAAGCTGTCGTAGGGCTGCCTACGCTCTTGCGGTGCTGCCAACGTGTTTACCTGTTCAAGCGCTGCTCGCAGTGCCAATGATGCGAACAGTGAAATATGTTGAGCCAATCTGAAACCCTAACCTCCGGACTCTGTTATTGGGCAGGTGCGTTCGTGCTGGGGTTCCAAGCAACAGCGGCGCCAGGGGCGGCATGGCTGGCAGCCCGCTGATGTGGACGATCTTGTGCCGCGGAAGATCGTGTGGAGAGGGGCGCCGCCAGGGATGGCAGCTTGGTCTGCGTTGGCGCCTTTTCTAGGCACAGCGCCTGCAGTGGTGGAGCTGTGCGTGCAGGCCGGTGCGGCACCTCCAGCAGCGTTTGCTGCAGCCATGCAGCTCGATGTTGTGCTGCCGGATGTCAAAGAGGCCGCATGGGTCGTGTAAACGCGGAGGGGTCTGCCGCCGGCGTCTATTGCACTCCACCTGCTCCTTTGCTTGTGTTCTCCCAAGGTGAGCTTTGCTTGATCGTCTGAAAATGATTGTCTCGGCTCTCTATGCTGGTAGAGTAAGGCCTGCATCCGTTCGAAGGCCTCAATAGTTGCGGCTTCGGTGTCCTGGCAAAGCGCTAGATGTGGCAGTTGCAGCCGCTCATAGCGGGCAGGGTGGCTCGCTCAGTGGTGCTTGGTTGACAGGTCACGACGCGTCTGGAAGCATAGAGATAAAGATATTCATGCTTATACAATGCAGAGCCTTAAGAGGAACTAGACAGGCCGAGGCCGTCTGCGGAGCTGGTGGCCCTCAGCCGTCAGAGTACAGATTTGTCTGAGGACTGCAGTGGTCAAAACTGGGCCGAGGCAGAGCTGTCGAAGCACCGGCGCTGGCACTTGTCCCCCATGGCCAACGGCTTCCTTGTTACAGTAGGAAGCTGCCTGGCGTCGGACCGTGGGGTTCGGGTTGGAGGACGGAGGACAACCCGCTACCTGGCAGGTTCCAGGAGCTTTAGGGGCTGCCAACAGTGCTGAGTACGTGGTGCGGTGGCTGTGAAAGGCCACAAAGGCTTCTGTAATCTTGGACTGGTTACAGGGTCTGGATCTTTCAGGCCTCAAAGTCACTTGGAAATTGAAGGCCTCGGAGACTCGAAGCCTCGTGTGTCGCGGAGAAGGTGGTGATGAATACGTGAACAGCTTGTCCAATCTCCTTTGCTTTCTCCAATGTAAGGCAGTGCCTGTGAGACGCCAGCGTGGAGGAAAGTACAAGGTCTGGAAGGCACAGACACCACGGAGATGGTGTGGTGACAACAGCTGGCAGCCCGGATCGTTTGGAAAGCGGTGATGAGCAGGTGGGCGCCCCAGCTCGCCGCCGGCAGCCCATCCGCTTACCAGCCCCTTCGCATTCTGAGGGCCCAGACGGTAAGTTGCCGCCATGGCGGCCGCCGCGCCCGCGGCGGCGGCGCCGGCGGCGGCGTCGGCGNGGCCGCCCAGGTGGTGATTAACCGGCAGCATAGGCGCCAAGTGCTGCTGCTGCTGCTGTGGCGGCGGCAGCTGCGGTGGCGGCGGCGACGGCGTCGGCGGCGGCGGTGGCCTCCCGCGGCCGCCGCTGCGTGTGCACGCGCCCGGCCAGAGGGTCGTCGCAAGTGCGCCTCTGCGCTCAGCCTTGGCTGCCACCGCCGCTGGCTACGCCGCTCGGCGTGATCGCCGCCGCCGCAATGTAGGGCCGCGGCTCGCGTGGGCGCCGCAGCCGCCGGTTCTCACGGCGGCGGCTTTGCGACGGCGATGGCAGTCGGCGATCTCCACGGCGACTGGCGGCAGGCGCGGGCGGCTCTCCAGCTGGCCGACGTGCTGGGCCCGGGCGACCGCTGGACCGGCGGCTCATCGGTGTGACCGATACATCCATTGTAGAAGCACTGACCATGTAACATTCATATGTGGCTAATTTATATGTATATACTTAATGTATTCGGCCCTTAGCGCCAGCCCAGATCACAAGTCTTAGCTGCAATACTGGCCAGCCGCTTTGCCCATGGCATGGAATCTCGCTGCCTGACTGCGTGGCTAAACCCTTCTAAAAACCCACGGCGCCCACATGCAGATAGTGGTGCAGCTGGGCGACGTCCTGGACCGTGGTGACGACGAGATTGCCATCCTGTCGCTGCTGCACCACCTCGACTTCGAGGCGCGGCAGCAGGGCGGCGCCGTCTACCTGGTCTGGCTCTGCGGCCGCCTTGCCGGGCCCTGAGAGGCGTGGTGACGCCATTGTCCCTCTTCCTGAGTCCACGGCAAACCCATCTGAACGGCCTCATGGGCGCCCAATTGAGCGTCGGCGATGCCCAGGCGCTCGCAGGTGAACGGCAACCACGAGACGATGAATGTTGGCGAGGACTTCCGCTACGTCACCGCCGGCGGCCTTGCCGAGGCAGAGGACTTCGTGCGCCACTGCACTGACGAGCACTGCGGCAACTGGGGCCAGGCCTTTGCGAGCTGGCGGACGCGCTCGCAGCAGCGCAAGCTGGCCGGCCGTGGCGGCCAGGCCGCTGGCTGGGGGCCTCTCATATGGAACCCCCTCCAGGCAGGCAGCAGCAAACCCCTCCTCCTTGCAATGCTCGGTGCTTCTCAGATGCGATTGCCTCGTTTCTCAGAGACGATGGCCCACATGGTCGCCTGCAAGCGTTGACTTGCCAATGCACATGGATCTCATCTAAGCAATGCAGTGCAGCCGGTGGTTGTGCTTGCAGATGCAGAGGCGGATGAAGGCGCGCGCGCAGCTCTTTTGCCCCGGCGGCTTCCTCGCCCAGGTGCTCTCACAGCATGGCGTTGTGCTCCATGTCAACGAGACACTCTTTGCGCACGGTGGCATCCTCCCGCACCATGGTGAGATCAACAAAGGCACCACAGGCCTTGGGCTTGGCACTATTTCAGCGGTCCCGGCCGGTTCGAATCTCAAGCAGTTCCTCTAGGATAGAATCCTTACTCTCAAGTCAAGCCATGAAGCAAAGCTTCAAAGCAGCAGTTGTAATTTAAGATGGCTGATTTGATGTTCCTGGCCACAGATGCAATGTGTTATTGTGATTGTAATTGCTGGCCTGCTGCTGCAGTGGAATACGGGCTCCAGCGCATGAACTTGGAGCTCAGCTTGTGGATGCGGGGGGAGCGGACGGAAAGGGGCGCAGCGGTGCCAATGCCATTCATTGCCACGCGGGGGTTTAACAGCGTCGTCTGGTCCCGCCTCTACTCGCGTGAGGAGTATGACACCCTGGATGAGCGCCGCAAGGTGCGCGCAGGCCCGATGGCTACTGCTGATTGGGGCTCTGCTTGACCAACCTTGGGCAACCTGCAGGCAACCAGGCCTGTCAGTCGCAGTTGTGCATGGCCTGTGATCTGAATTCCAGGTCGGAGCTCTCATGAGTTGTTGCTGGCTCTCCGCGTCGAGCTGCAGGCTTGCATGCTTCTGGGAGCTGCTCTGGAGGCTGCAGACGCCAAGCGCCTGGTCGTTGGGCACACCCCTCAGCTGGCCGGCGCCAATTGGTAAGCCTGCCTCCTCATCTGCCAGTGTGGCACACTGGTCGGGGCTCTCTGCTGTGTAACCTCTTGCCTTGGCTTTCGTCACGTTGTCCTCTCACTTGGCCCCGTGCTAGTCGACGACAATGTAGTCATTTCACGCAGAAAGTTGTCAACTTATTCCATCTATTAGATGCAGAAGTACCAGTTGCTGCTTACTGCTTGGTGCTTGGACCAGACCAGCTGCTGTTCCACTGTCTTCACTTCAAGTTAGAGGTCCTCCTGTGCTTTCATCTGGCCATCAAAGAAAGGAATTGTGATGTTGTGCTTCACTCATGTGGATACCTGAAAAAATAAATCTGCTGGTGTCATTGGAGCAGCGAGTGCAGAGGAAAGGTATGGCGCATTGATGTCGGCATGTCCTCTGGCATGCTGAACGCCCCCCCACAGGTGCGTCATTGCAGACACCAACAGCCGTGCCACATGAGCTTTGCTCTCCTGCCAACAATGTTATGATGCGATATTTGTATTGGCTCTCTCATCTGCAGTTCAGCTAGTCCTTAAGTATTTTGCATCCCTCTTGCAGGTTATAGAGATATACAAAGGGCAAGTTCGGATTCTTGGCAGCAGTGTCCAACAAGACAAGCTGCCTGAGTACAATCAGAAAGTGCAAGAGAGATGATAAGCCCAGCCCTCGTTATCAGACAGCATCAGAGGCATTTGATATCTTTGGAGCATCACTGCTGCTCAACAGGCTCTCAGTGAAATATCAGACATTTTTTTGACTATGTTTGACATTTAAGAGAAGGTGATAAAAGGTAAGGTCATAGCTTATGAGGCACCTGGGTCGTGTCTCAACCATTCACCGCTGTGAGTATACGACTGGCCACAGTGGAGGGCCTTGATTCAAGAGGCTCGGACATCAGGAGCATTCCAAAACTGGCCTACTGTGCCTCTACTGGACAGCTCCGTCAAATTGCCTGTCAACCTGGTCAAGGCTGAAGCTCAGGTCACTTACCTTAGCAGCGGCTACTTGGATTGCAGAGTGCTTGTCATGCAATTGACCCAGATTGCCTGTAACTAACTTGTGTCGACAACAAGCAGCAAGACAGGCACGCAGCAGCCTGACGGACATGGTGCATGAAAGGCAGGCCTCTAAATCCGACCCAAATGATTCTCAGCACGGTACATCGAGCAGGTTGCTGGCACTCGCAGCTACAGTCAACCTCATAGCCCTTTGCTATCAATCATCGCCTTCGTCCATAGGCCCAGCTCCTTTCCTTGGACCACCAGCGGGCTTGGCCATGATAATCTGCAGGCAGACCATAAGGATCAACACGCGAGCGGTCAAGTCAATCAAACAGGGAGTTGAGCAGTGCTTTCAAACAAACAAGTCAGAGAAACGCGCAGGATTTCTGGCAATGAAATTTATGCAGAAGGTCCATGCAGAAAACCTAGCTAGTAACAGCTGATGCATTCAGGAAGGCATAAGCTGCTGGACAGCTGACCTGGTCAACACGGAGCACTGTGCAGACGGCGTCAGCAGCAAGCTTGACTGCCCAATACCTGTAAAGTACTTGTAGTGCTATAAGGTTGTGTATCATATATATACTTATATGGAAATGGAGTCGGTGGGAATTGCACATCATGATCATGTGCTGTCCAACTACACTAACGGTATTGCAGCAAATGCACAGCTCTGCTCTGATGTCACACTTGGTCAAGTAGAGGTCCCAGATGTTCTCGGTCGTCATGTCCCGGACAGCGCCGCCGTCCACGTCCAGGCCCGCCTTGCGGTCGCCACTTGCGTGGGCAGCGTACAGCGAGGACAGCATCTCCGTTGAGTTGAGACCCGCATTTTCTGCCAGCGTCCGCGGGACGACCTCCAAGCTCTCCCCAAACTTGTTGATAGCAAACTGGTCCAACCTGCCAAAGGTGAACAACAAATTTAGCAATATGCCATCTCGATGAATAGCTGGCATTGAGCTGTAAGACTTAGCTCGGTAAAATCTGCTGATCTTGCAGCTTGCATCTGCATGGTATGCACGTTGCCCTCACGACCCTCTAAAGCATTGAGACTGCTGAATGAGTCTGCCGATCGGAGATGCATACCCAGTCTCTTTCCGTGCAAAGTCCTTGAGCCCTTTGGCAAGCTCAATCTCTGTAGCCCCTGCTCCTGGCACAAGCCTGCTATCCTTGCACATTGCCTGCGCACGGCACGTCAAAGCAGGATGTGATCAGAATACCCAACACCCCGGCTATCAAGCAAAGGCAATGTCGCCAGCGGACCAGCATTCTTGACCAAACACAGACTGGAGTGTCCACCTTGTAGCTATTAACGCCCCCATCGATGGCGCGCTCAATGTCGTCGAGCACGCTGTCCGTGCTTCCTCTCACCACAATTGTTGACACCAGATTGCCACCAGACTCGTTCTTCACAACCACAACCTGTACGTGGCAGGCCCTCAACTAGATGAGAGCGTGCTGAATGCATGTATATGCAGCAAGCCACCCCAGATGATTGGTCACTGCTCATGGAGCTTTGAAAAGGCACCCCAAAGACAACGCAAAAGTGTTAATGATGGAACAGACACTCAGAGCATCATAGCCAAAATCACATCCACGACTCATTAATGGAATGATGGATAGATTAAAAGAACCTTCGTGCCTCCAATCTCTTCCACTGCAATGGAGTCAGCATGCCCGAGCTCGTCTGCGCTCGGCCGCCCAAGCTTGACCTGTGACCATCGTAGGAGCAGTAAGCCTGCGAGCCAACTGGACGCAGCAAAAGCTGCAACCGCAATGATGGTTACAAGGCCCTCAAGAAGCATCAGAATTTCCACGACTACTGGAAGTCCGTTGCTTCTTGTCCTCACCAGCGAGACAGAGCCGGTTGTCCGGCAGAACCTCCGGAGCTCAAATTTGGACGAGATCTTCAACACCATCAGCCTGGCAAGCTCCATTAGGGTTCTTGTAAGCAACTTGACAAAGTGCTGGCAAGCTCCTAACCCCAATCCTTGAGATGAAGTGTACTCTCACATCAGTGGTGAAAGCCCTGTGTTATCTGGACCATCTCTATCCAGGGCCCAGAAGAGTTCAGTAATGCCAACAGCAAAGCTACAGAAGCTGCTGTACTTGTAGCGCTCGCAGAAGTGCAGCGCCATCTCGCCCACGCTGCTGCCACTGACGATGACTGTGGCGCCCGACTCCGCCACCTCGCGGATCAGTTGCTCCACTTTAGCCTCTTCAGTCTTGGCGTACCCCTCGAGCTGCGCAGCTGACTCGATGAGCACTGTGCCTTTGGTTTCGGTAGCCGCAGTGTCAACGCCCCCGCCAAACACAGCCACCTGGGCCAGGTACACCATGGGCATGCGCGTCAAGCTCGTGTCTCCATATATATAATCACATTTACATATATATCATACAAACATATACTTGAATACATAAGTAGTAAGCAGCTGAAGCCACCAGACGTCCAAAGTTGTTCATGGTCTCAAGGCCACTATAGCACTGACATGCCAGTCGAGCCGGCCCCACCTTGGCCTTGGTGGCGCGCTTGATGGTGCCGGCGGCGTCCGACTTGAGCACAAGTCCCCGTATGACGGAGCAATCGTGCACGCCACCGCCAACCAGCTTGGCCACGCGCACGTTGTCCACATTGAAGTTGGCCGGATTCTTTGGGCACACCTGGATGCAGGCCTGCGCACGTTATCAACATCTTGATCAGCTTGGCGGCTCTGAGGGCTGCTCCGCCATGCGGCCTCTGGCAATATCCATGGCTGCATGAGAGGTCCGCCGGCTAAGTGGTTGGACACTCACGTCAGCGATGAGCGGGCACAGAATGCCCTCCTGGCCAAACTGCTTGCTGGCGACGGTGGCGAGCATGCGCCTCGTCACCTCGTCGACATTTCGCACATCGATCGTGTCTGACTCGGGCTCCACCGCCAGCTCCAGGAGCTCCAGGGCCTGCACCAATCCATGCGGCAGCCAAAGTGATCTACAGCAGGATCTGCTTATGAAAGTCCAGCAACACGGGCCTGGGAGCCGAGGTTGCAGGAGGAGATGGCTGAGAGATTGGTAAGTGCATGTGCAAGCTCGTGACGCGTGCTCTGCAGGGGGAGGACCTTGGCAGCGGCCTTCCCATAGCCAGCAATGATCTCAGACGGGTGCAGGCCGGCGCGGATGAGGTCGTCAGCGCCCTGCAGCAGCTCGCCGGCGAGCGTGACGACGAGGTTGGTGCCGTCCCCGACCTCCTGCTGCTGCGCCTTGCCTGCCATGACCAGCAGGCGCGCCGCCGGGTGCTGCACCTCCAGCTCGCCCACGATCGTCGCTGCGTCGCTCGTCACGAACAGCTTGTCCAGGTGGTTGATGATCATCTTGTTCATGCCTGCCGCAGGGCGCGCATGCATGCACAGCGCCGTCAGCCAGCCACCTTCCAGCGCTGGCAGTCTCTTACCAACGACACAGTCAAAAGTCTGAGCTGTGAGTTTTCTTATTAGTCTGATCCAAAGATATTGACATTGTCTACGTGGGCATGCAGGAAGTATGCGGCTGCTGATAATACGAGCGGCTGTGAAAGCCAGCCAGGTGCATGCAGAAGGATGCCCATGGCCATATTAGTGGGAGGGAAGGTGAAGAGGAGGGAGGGAGGGGCTTGCCATTGGGCCCGAGGGAGGTGCGGGTGATCTGGGAGAGCTGCTTGCAGGCCTCGATGTTCTTGAGCACCGCCTCGTCGAGGCCCGACAGGTGCTTGTGGCCCTCCTTGAGCATCGCCTGGATGCCATACCCCCCGCCGCCGAACGCCATCGTCATGGCCCCCGGCCTTCGCGCCGCCCCGCCAGCCGCGCCTTCAGCGGCGGCAGGGCTCACGGCGCCGCGTCGTCGATCCCAGCCTGCTAAGCAGGCCACCGTCCGCCGGCCCCTTCAGTGACAGCAGCACGGCCTCGACTCCGGCAACGAGCTGCGCTCGCCGCCGCCGCCGCGCCACTGCCGTCGCCGCTGCCCCTGCGCCGCCCGATTCTCCCGCCTCCCTCGCCCTCCCGGCCGCCCCGTCTGACGCGCCTCGTCCGCCGCGTCCCGGAGCCGGCTCGCAACTCAGCCTCCTCCCTCGGCTCCTCTCCGCAGTGCCACAGGCTCCCGGCGAGGCGAGGCCTCTCTGGCGCGGACGAGCTCCGCCGCGACGCCGGCTGCTGAGCGCCAAGCCGCGCGCGGCGGCGGCGGCGGCGGCGGCGCGGGGGGGGGGCAGGCAGTGCAAGCTTCTGGCCGAGCTCCAAACCCCGAAAACCCTGTTCTTCTTTCTCCCGCCCGCTCTAAACCTCTGCCAACGGAGTGCCAAACAGGATGATAGTACGTATCAACAGCGTTCCTAAAACGTGCTAACAGTGTACCAACTGCGTACCAACCGAAGCCCGAACGCCCTTGGCAGACCAGGACCAGCCTTCCAGAACCCCCCACACCTCCCACGATGGCGGCCATGGCGGCGGCCGCGCCCGCAGGCCCGGCCCGCGCGGCGGCNGCCCCGCCGTCGTCTGTCCGCGGGCGCTGGACCTCGACCAGGACACGGTGACGGGCCGAGATCCGCGGCCGCCGCCGCGGCGCCGCGGCCGTCCCGGCCGCGTTGTCGGCCCCCTGCTGACAAGCTCCGCTGCTCCTGGTCGCAGCTGGTGGCCATCGGCGTGGCCTTCGTCGGCATCGCCGTCGGCATCGCCGTGCCCGTCTTCTACGAGACGCAGGTCAAGGGCGCGGTGAGCTACGCTCAGACGCCTTGCTTCTGCGCTCCGTCGGCCGCCTTCTTGGCCATGTCCACCGATGGGACCAGCTGGTGGCACATGGGCTCCGACGGTCCCGCAAGCGACGTCCGATCAATGGCCGTACCATTTCTCGCCGTCGTCGGCCGTCGTTAGCTCATTAGCCTTAAGTCCCACTGGAGCTGGTCAGCCGCACTCTCGCGGCCTTCATGCCACCGCCTCTCCGTCTGAGCGCGGCTTCTTATGCGCAGCGGGGCTTGCACTGAGAGCAGGATGTTGGGCACTGCCTCAGCCAGTCGCCACCAGCTGTCACTTGACTACGTGCAATGCTGACATTATCTTGGCTTGCTCCACAGGAGACGAGGGAGAATGACCAGCCCTGCTTCCCTTGCAAGGGCACTGGGGCTCGTAAGTCATTCTCTTGGTCATTCTCGGTCTTCCTTTAGGACTGGGACACTGTCCTTAGCCACCCCGGCAATGGATGCTTCTAACGTCCTCGCCGTGCACTAGTGCACTTGTACCTCGATAAGGACTCGGTTGCCTGGTCATGCTCAAAGGTTTCTGCTTGCAGAGACCTGCCGCTTCTGCTTAGGGAAGGGCAGCATTACGGTCGACCTTGGAGATGTCGAGAAGGAGACATCCCAGTGTGTCAACTGCGAGGGTGTCGGCAGCATTACTTGCACGACCTGCCAAGGCTCTGGCATGCAGCCCCGCTACTTGGACCGCAGGTGCTTATACTTCTTCGTATATGTTGGATTCACTTGTGGCAGAATATGGGACCTGCTTAGCACGTGAAATTTTCTCAGAGATGGCAGTCAGCCTGTGCTACGACCAGTCAAGTGGTACCAGGTCAAAGCGGTCAAGAGATGAGCTTGTACTAGACCTTCTACTTGCCTCGTCAGCCAATGCCAGCTAGCATGGCCAAGTCCATGGTCCTCAAGCTGTTGGACAAGTCACCTACCAAGAGGTCTGCCGTGTCTCCCTGGCCAATCTAAGGAGGGCCCTCATGACACACTTGTCCTCCACCATGCAGAGAATTCAAGGACGACGACTAGGTGCTCCTTACCACCTGATGCAGTCAGAGGTCAGCCAGTCAAGCCGCCACACACCTCATCATGATGCAGATATAGAACAAGATTGACAGCTCTATCTTGTATTGCAGCATCGCGACAGCTTAAACAGCAGTCAAGCCTTGGATTGCTGGGAGAATCTCAATGTGCTTATCTGAGGCAGTGACTCTGATGAATGCAGGCATCTTTGTTGTTAGGAGCAGATGAGCTTGCTGGACTGGAGTTACTGCTACAGCAATTTTAGCTTGCAGGAGAAAGTACGTAGGAGAAGGGGTGGCTGCAGGTAGTTAGGCCTCTGATACTATGCATTGGTAGCAGGCCATGGCCTCCAAGCAATCGCCGAATTTTTGATCATGTTATCCATTCAAAAAAGCAGCAGCTTACAAGCAAGCACTGCTGCACACTTTCAGCCTTCAGCCTTCTCATGCCCGTTCATGTTCAGGCTTGGCAAATGGTGGGCTTTATATCAACATAAAGCTAAGTGCTTTCTAAGGCAGGGGATTACGATCGACGTCTAGCATTGTGAGGCACTGGCAAATGCTGCTTCGAACACAAGGACCCTGCCCTTGGGGTCGATCGTGTATGCAAAAGCAATCTGCTCAACAACCAAGTGATACACACAGGCCCTATCTGCTGGGCCCTTGTGCTTGCCGTCATGCCCGGAAGCCTCGGGCTGCGTGGTCGTGCAAGCATGGTTTGGCACAGTTTCATGAGAGCCGTCCGCACTGTGGCACCCCTGCTGCTGGCGTTGATGAACTGAGCGGATGTCCCGAGCCAGCACCTGACTGACAAGGCACTGCAACTCCTGCTGCTCCGTGTACAGCGATTGTGAGCTCTGCGCCATCAAATATGAAGAGCAGCGTCTTAGATGTAAGGTTTAGGTTTCAGAGTTGATAGATTCTTCTCAGAAGCACTTGCACTTCTCTTTATAATGTATGTGTGTGATGCCGAGCACTTTGCCGTACCACATGCGCCCAGCACTGTGCAAGCTGATCCTGAAAAGCAGGCGTGAAATCCACATCTGCCACGCATAGTGGACCGGCTGTACCTTCAGCCTGGTCAACACAGATCACAGCTAACTCGATCAGCTGATAGTCGTAAGTAGGTCCAGGACCACAGGGTGATCATCCTCCAGGCACTCATGCAGTATCCTGTCTATCTTGCACGGCAAGCTCTGGCAGTACCTTGAGCTCTCACCTGCACCCATTCAGGGGTGATGGCAGATGGAAGGCTGTCGGAGTAGGGCAGGTATGGTTTCACGTCCAGTATTGGCTGCAATACAATAAAGCGATCTGAATGATGAAGACAAGAAGCTTCTTAGAATCGTCGACTGACATCAAGGACTTAGGCATGGCATGTTATGGCGCCACGACCTTGCTGAGCCGGCCGATGCATGAAAAGGTCTCGGCTCACCGTGCCATCTACAATGTCAACTCCGGACAGGAGGAGCCGGTCCCCCTCAACGGCCTCAATCTGGCGGCGCAGCAGAGGCTGTAATGTGGGTTGAAGCTTAAGTAGGCTGCTGATCAACACAAGAATCGCTTTGGTGGCCTGATTGCTGGAGGTAGCAACAGGGTTTCAAATCAAGCTTACGGGTCACCTTGGCCAGGCTGAGGCCGATGGGGACAGGCCGGTGTGGTGACCTCGTTGCAAACACGCCCATTTTCTCACCATTTAGGCGTGGAACCTGGACCTGCTTGCCTACGCCGGCGATGACACACGTGCTCAGGAGCCAGACACTGCTAAACTGCAGAGATTGCCTCACTGCACCCTTCGGCATATGAGCGAGGCTGCTCAGTACCTATGTGCAGTTGGAGCTCAGGTCGCGCTCACGGCATCAAACCTTGGCTCGGACGCCCCGGTGCGCGGGCCGTTCCAATATGCGGGGGAGGTCGGTGTTGGCGTGGAAGACGTAGAGCAGCCAACAGTGGGAGTAGCCGCCGAGGCCATCGAGCGCGGCCGGCGGCACGCCTCCTGATGCCAAGCGGAGCTCTGCTCGGGCCAGTGGGACTAGGAGGGGCTGCCGTGGGGTTCCGTTCCTGAAAGAGGGCGTCACAGATTGAGCACGAGATGGGGCACCGCGCCCTTTCGCTGAAGGAACTTGGGGCACTTGAGCGAGCTGTGTCATCCAGGATTGAAACTCCTAATACTATAGTTGCAGGTATTGGCACAAGAACTGGAACTTCTTAGGACTCAAGGTTCCAATTCGCCAGTAACTTGCAGTAACTTTGTCAACGCTGATCAGGAAGTGCGGGTCTGTCAGAGGCTACAGAGAGGTTTAGGATGATGGAGCCCGGCTGTGGGCTGGCCTGTGCACGCACCTGGTGGTGAAGCAGGACCGCAGGTGGCCGATGGGCGCCATGGGGTACGCAGCATCATCCGCCGCCGGCAGGCGCTCCCGCAACTTCTGCTTAGCGCAAAGCGGGGCTCGATCCCGGATCAGTGAACAGTAGCACGGTGGCTCTTAAGAGCGATGGCGGGTGCTAGTACGAAACCTAGCTCCTGGACAGCGGCATGGGCCGAGCCACGGCGGGCGCCGCGGAGCTTGCCTGCTGGGCGCGGATGCGGCCGACGCGCTCGGCGGCGCGCTCGGCGGCGG
>WELB01000020.1:975995-1002203 GCA_009602725.1 Spirogloea muscicola
AAAAAAAAAAAAAAAAAAAAAAAAAAAAAAAAAAAAAAAAAAAAAAAACACACACACACACACACACACACACACACACACACACACACACACACACACACACGCACGCACCCCTCCTCCCTTTCCCCCCCCCCACCTCAACCCCCCCCTCTTTCTCCTTCTCCAGCACTTCTTACTTGCTGCTCTAGCTTTCTCCCCCCCCTCCTTCAGGTCGATCAGGCCTCTCTTTCTGCTAATGAGGCCTACTTGCTCAACATATTTCGCTGCTCCAGTATGATGCACGAGAGCCTGCTGCAAGCTTTCCTGGCCGGCGCCAAAACTACAAAATTGCAAAAATTCAAGGCTAAACCTGTAATTGTGGCACTGCAGCATCGTGACCGATGCCGGCCTTCAAGGCACGCTGCCCAGCAACCTTGGGCAGCTGACGTTCCTCAAGACAATGTGAGCCCTCGATTCCATCGCTCCATGCTTGTTCATTCCCATCAACCAGATTGACATTGTGTGTAGGGTCAGGTCTAGCTGAGCCTAGCTAGTTCCAGTCTGACCTTGGTCGTGGCGCCACTCTGCACCGCACCTACTCCACTCGCTTGCCTTCACCGCAGCCACCTGTACAACAACAAGCTCGGCGGCGGCATCCCGTACTCAATCGGCAACATCGTGGGCCTCGACCTTTTGTGAGTGCTCTTCAGACCAACGCGCCCTCTCGTGTATCTCTGGACAGCATTTCCGCTACTTGTGCGAGTGCGCTGATAACAGATCTGCTGCCTTGACTACTGACTGCATTCCTTCAACTGGGCACCCTGCTCCACGTATGAATAGGAACATGGACAACAATACACTCACAGGTGCCCTTCCGTCATCAATGGCCAACCTCACCGATCTGACATTGCTGTGAGTGAGGCCCCCCACCTCCTCCTAAAGTATAGCAATCCCTCAGCATGTGCTTCAGAGTCCATACCACTTTCAGCTTTGCTGGGCCAATGTCAGCACCGCAAGCTCTTCACAGTCATACCTTTTGTTCGGGGGTGCAATATATGCACAGGGCCTCGGTTTTCATCTCGCTTCGGTTGAGGGCTTACAATGAATATGAAGCTCAAGCTCTGTTGAAGTCACTATGTTAAGAAGCAGAATATTTATGAGCATTGGAGATTGCCTGCTAAGGCATTGGTCAGTGATCCTAGAATTGAGCTCTCTGAGGCCCGATGGAATGATTCTCAATTTGTACTGAATGGGTGCTGCTCTGCATCTACCAGCCACCTGGCTTACAACAAGCTGAGCGGTTCGATCCCGTCATGGCTTGCCTCAATGGAGAAGCTTGTCATCTTGTAAGTGCTGCTCTAAGCCAGGCTCCTGCACTTGTGTCTCACCTGCCGCTTGTCAGGGATTTGGCTGGTGATCTAGAGGCGTGGAACTGTGCCTGGTCGTCAGCTGTTAACGCCCTGCTCTGGCAGCATTTATGTGAAAGACTCTTTCAAGATTATCTAATTTCGGACTTGATTGATGACCACCTCAATGAGATGGTGTTCTCTCTGGTCACATCTCATCAAGTACCAGCTTCGATGCCCCCTGCATGGCTGCAGCATTGTGAACAACAACAACTTCACGGGCTCTGTGCCGAGTACTGTGAACAAGCTGGCGGCGCTGCAGAAGTTGTGGGTTCCAAGCTGCTGGCTCTCACAGTTGGACGTCTTCTGTTGTGATTAGATTTCTCAGCATATACCTCAATTGTGTACCTCTTTGCCTCTCGCTGAAATTGACTCTTATGACCTCCTGCAGTGTGGTAGGGAACAATCAGATATCGGTTCTCTCGTCCTCCATTGGCAAGCTGGCAAATCTTACTGTCTTGTAAGGCTCCATGCCTGGCCGACATTCGGATTCAAAGTGCAATTTTCAAAGCTCTTGTATTACCTTGCATACTGATCCCCAGCATTCGTGGATGATCAATGTCAATGGGTAAGACATGTATGACTCACTGCCAAAATCTGCTCAAGCATTTCATGTCCTGCTCAATCAGGGATGTCTCTGGAAACAAGCTGATTGGGCCATTCCCATCGTACATCCTGTATTTGGCAAATCTCCAGCAACTGTAAGTAGCAAGGCCACCGCTTGAGTGCTGCATACGTAGGTTGCAACTTGTATTTGAGCTTGGACTTCATATCGGCTCTGCAATGCCGGATTCTTAGATGACATACAGCCAATTTGCATGTGCAGCAAGCTTCTTCTGGAGACCTGCAGAAATAGATATGCACTGGGCTTATGCACTAATGGTTCGCTTCAAGTTTGCATCAACAGGTTGATGTCTTCGAACAATTTCAATGGGACTTTGCCATCCAACCTCGGCAGCAGCCTCAAGAATCTGAAGTCGCTGTAGGTCTATCAGACACTTGCTACGAGTTCAATACACACTAGAGATTCATATAGGAGGTTTGGTGTTGTGCTTAAGGTCAGACCTTCACTCTTACAAAGCGGTCTTGAAAGCTGCTACAAAGAGTCACACCACAAAGCACTGTGGCTTTGATATACTGGCTTTGAAATCTGCCAAGGTATACTTTCATAGTAGCAATTTGGAGTTGTTAGAGTGACTGCATTCACCAGCTTACTGTGAGGTTCTCTTGCAGGTACCTTGACCACAACCTCTTCACCGGAACCTTCCCCACAAGCTTGACCAAACTGTTCAACGCAACGGGGCTGCGCAAGATGGACGTGTCATTTAACTACCTCAATGGCACGCAGCCCAAGGTGACCGGAGGTGGGGTCTACTTCAATTTCTCACTTGATTGTTTCCTGAACGCCGCCAACCAGCGCAGCCCCGCTGCTTGCGCCTACTTCTACGCCCACGGCGAACCATTGCCGCCATCGCCGCCGCCGCCTCCGCCGCCACGTGAGTGTCATAGCATAGACACTCTTTCCCCGAGTTTGTTGTCAATCAAACACATGAGTTTCAGAGACTCTTTGTGGCTATATTTGTCTCACCATATTCATGGCATTTGCTGTTAAATAGCAGCAGTACCGCTGAGCCTCAAGTCTGATGAGCTCATGTTGACTGCACTCGACACAGCCCCTTGCACTACGATATACGATTGCTACCCCTGGGCCTACCAGCAGCCGTACTCGAACGACCCAGATTGTGCAACACTTGGTTGCCTGTAAGTGATGCCTTCCCATTCATATGGGTTGACAGCAGTGCACGGCCCTTTGTCCAGAACATCTGCTGCATCAAACTTTTGTTGTGCACAAGGGTTAGGCACGAAGTATCTCGATGGAATCTGCAGCTGGTGTTTGAGGACGAAGACCCACAACATCGTCACATGGTCAAAGCTTGTCCGAGTGCGCACTCAGTGGAATGTGTAAGTTTGAATGTGGTGGTCTTGGTTTCTCATTACATCTCAAAGCTGACATTGGTCTGCTACACCAACTGTGTGCTTGTTACACAGCAACGGAGTGTGCGGCTTCACATATAACCCGCGCGAGATTTATTGCTACAATGCCGGAGCAGATCCTTATGGCAGCGAGCCGGCCAAGCAGGGCTGCAGCAGACCCGGCTGCAAAGAGTAAGCAACCGCCTCCACCTCTTCCACTTGTGTAACACGAGCTTGCCTTTCCATTCATCTTCTCGATATTCGCATTTTACGCATCATCTTATGCTCAAAGCGGCATGATTCAATAAAATACTGTGTTAATGATGTTCGAAGTAAGCATGACGTTAATGCGACCATGTTCAAGAAGCCTGCTAATTCCAGTGTGAGCTGGCAGTGGCTTGTGCCAGTATCTGCCGGACAAGGACGGGACGCAGTGCCGCAGGGCCGACCCCAACGCTTGCCACAACAACACCTGCCTGTAAGTGGACTACAGTACTAGCCTGCCATGACCCCGCCAGTCATAGGAGGGACCTCAAGTATGTCACTTAAGCACATAAACTCAGAACATGACTGCTGCTCATGAGAGCAAAGGTACTGCGTTCCAAGTTCAATCAGGGCTTGCTGTCAATGATGATGCACATCAGTGGCCCCTTGGGCAAATTGGGGCAACGAGCCCCAATTTGCCTGGGACCTGGCTTGTAACAACCCCAAATAGCACGTATAACCATAGTAGCTGGAGACTAATGTAATACTGGAGAATATGGGGGAAAGTATCACTGAGCGCATCTTACTACCACCAGTATGCAGATCGCAGCTATAATTCCAGCCAAATGCAATCTACTTTGGTAGATTACAGCTTGTTAGGAGTGATGTTATTTGCATTGGCTTTGGTTGAAGCAATATGTAGGCTGCTATTTTAATATCTGCTGCCGGCATCATCTGCGCAGGGGCGGGGCCTGCGTGTCAAAGAATGCCGCTCCTGGCAAGGCCTGCAGTGTGAACGCGAGCTCAGTGAATCCTACCTGGAACACGGCTTGCTATCTGGGCAGCTGCAGCAGGTGCACAATCTGACCTCTCTTCAACCATGCACCTGTTGACGCTTCTCGTGTTGTGGATACGAGCAAAACCGTTGATGTTGACATTCGACAAGCCATTCAGTCAATCACTAACTTATCCATAGAACCTGCAAGCTGGCCAGAGTCAGGCACCTATTTAGATGCTTTCCTGCCAGACTGGAGTTTCAGACTGGATCTTCATCATGAGCTGATGTAAACATGGCAACCTGCAGCACTGGGAACTGCACACAGTTCACATTCTCCAGCAGCAGCACCATCTGCCAGAATCCTGGCGTTACATACCCGGCCTGCAAGACCAGCCATTGCAGGTGCACAATGGAACTTTCTCAAAGATACACACTTGAAGCACATAAGATTGTTGTGACCAAACGCATCTTAGAGCTCCTCTTGGCGGGGCGCTGATCATGTGAAGGTCGTAAATACCAACTCAATAAGCAGGACAACAGCTAGAGCCACTGGTTATCAGCCTAATTGGTGGAGGACTGTCAGGCCTTACAACAGACAAAAATCTCTGACTTAAGGAAATTTTTACTTGGGTGAGGCAGTGGAGTCGATGGCACCTGTAAAACAACCCTGTACAACAGCCCCGATGGTACCATCTGCACAGCAGGCTCAAGTGCCCGGGAGTGCCAACAGAAATTCTGCAAGTCCGTGACTCTAACACCAATTCTCTTAGAAAACGATATATACGCTTTGAAAACAGCATGATCAGCTTGTCAATACCTCGCATGTCTTTTGCCAACTCTGAGCCCTATCTACATCCAAGCAAGCAGAACAGATTGAATATGCTGGCTTTCCTCTGCCGATTTCCCTCATATTGGTGACTGATGTCTCATGTGCTCATCTATACGGGAAACCCAAGTCATTCATAGAACATAACTATAAGAGATGACTGTCCTTTGGAATGTCCAGGAGCGGAGCTTGCACCGGCTTGATGAACAAGACTGACCACACACCATGCCAGACCATGGAGACAGACTTTCCCTCCAACCTCCTCGGCCCTGACTACCCATACAGCCATGAGGGGGTACAGTACGGTCAATATGACAGCGAGTGTGTCAGTGGACTTGGATGCTAGTAAGTGGATTCTCGAGAGACAACTGATAGTGCATCATGGCAGAGTAAATGGCAAAGTGAATTTTCACATTTGTTGCAGCTGCATTGCAAGCTAGCATATACCACTTCTGCAAGTGCATGTATTATTCCCTGTCATCTGGTGTCTGCTTTCGGTGGTGACAGCTTTGTCTTCACAGCCTCATGCACGTTCATAACTCATGTGTTTGTTACATTTTTGCAGCGGTGGCTACTGCGTCGGAGAGAGCTACTATCCCAAGGGCACATTCTGCGGGACACGGTACGAGTGCGGGATCATCCAGCTCTTCCAATGCTGCCCGGCCTGCGATGGCCAGGGCGGCTGCACTGTCTCTGGGAGTGATGGCCAGGGTTGCTTGATGTGCAACGGATATATAGGCTACTATGATTGCATCGACGACCACACATGCGACTACAATGGTTGCACTTGTTCTGGTGGCTCGTGCTACTACAATCCCTGACGCTCAGATCATGGCAGAGTGCACATGTCACTGCACGCATTGACTCAGCGGCATGGATTGTGCACAAGCATCTCTAGTAGTGAGCACAGAGCACATTTAGGCACTGCTTATAGAAAAATACACGTGGCTATTGACTTGCTGCGCACTGTAGATTACAACTGGATTATTCTTTGACAAAGTACGACCTTGAGCTTCAGCTTATGCTTGTATAAGACAGCAAGAGTCCTGCTTTCAACTGCGCCTCCTTTCTGTGTTGATAAGGCTGCAGTAAAAGTTTATTGCATCGTTGTACAAGTCGACCTGTGAACAAAGACAAGCACAAGTGACACGATAGGAACAAGAATCAGTGATAGGCATCATCACCCCCTGATTATGCTCCCAGGCGTATCTGCATGTGATTTTTTTTTCCCCTCTGCTTCACAACCTCGGCACTGTAAATTCGTACAACTGGCAGATTGTACTATGAGCCCCAAGAATCTATGTCATATCTGCTGAGTATAGTGACATGTCAGCGCGTCCGGTTGGGTTGGGTGACCGTCTGCCTCAGCCTATTAGGCCGGGGGGGCCTCCCCCTAGAAGGGAGGCCACGGTACATTGGTCTGATTTTTGGTGCGATCGTGCTGCTCTGAGCGCCCTAGCTATGGCTATGGCTGCCACCCACTAAGAAAGAACACTTCCATGTATTTGGGAAAACTGGAAGGCCAAAGTGGCCAAGTACCACTGCAAGCACATCTGACGACGTACATTGCCCACTGCAAATTTAACCCGCTCAGTAACCACGGGTCAGCACATAGAGGTCGCTAAAGGATGCCTGAATATCGGATGGCATACTCCATTGGGAGAGCCACTTCTTTCTATTCCATGCCCTACTGTCACCAACTACAACCAAGGGTGCGGCTCCGTGTGCGGCCAGGCGGAGCCTGTGCTAGTCCGGCCTCTGTGTGCGGCCAGGCGGAGCTTTGTGCTACTCTGGACTGTGTGCGCTACCAGATCAGAGTCTGTCTATGAGCAAATCTGCATCTGTAGGCCAAGACGAGGGCGGGCTGCCGGTCCTCCGGAGGAAGGCAAACGTCCAGTGGAGGACTCTGAGTGGAGAAGATAAGGAGCCAAGACCGTTGACCACAAGAGACAAGAGCAACATCAGGTGCAGCCAGAGCAGAAAAATCCTATGATCGACATGGCCGATGGAGTGCTATACTCATGTAAAGGTAGCATGCACGATAAAGCAGAGAGCTGATCTGTCCGCAGAATCCCATATATGCTGGCCATGCCCGCATGAAGGCTACCTTGTCCTGGCTGCCACATGCACGCCTGCGCCCATCGCGCACGTTTGCTGTCGGGAGAATGCGTGTGAATTTAGAGATGGAGGGCCATGTGTGGCCAAGTACAGAGGCAAGCACATTGACAAATGTACGTCACCTGCTGCTAAGCTGACCCGCTCAGTAACCACGAGTCAGCACATAGAGGTCGCTAATTGATGCCCGAATACCGGACGGCAATCGACAAGCTCTTGAGCTACCAGCTAAGGCTCGACCAGCTTTCTGATGCAACGCATGAGCCTGAGCTCAGTGCAGACAAGCTGACACTCGACGACGCAAGAATGACAACTATGCTGCCGGCATGCTCATCTGAGCTGGAAGCATATTCTCACGTAAAGCGCATCCCAAGCTTGCAGTATTCTGCAGTAAGGCGTGGAAGCGAGGGCCCATGCAGCCAAAGTGTCGATTGCCGCCTTTAGGAGGTGATCGCTGCGGGGGTAGTCAGAGTTGTGTCGGAGCTTTCTCTGCTCAGCACCTCCCACTGCCTGGCCAGCAGTGTGTGTCGAAGCGGAACTCTTGTATGCCTCCGTCACCACCACATCCACCCAAGGCGCGTGGGCCACCGCCAGGTTTTACACCCACAATGTCCAGGGTGCGACGGTGATGGCGTCCCTGGGGAATCCGTGGTGATGGGCATCACAGTGCTTACTTCCACAATAGCGCAATAGCCTGCGCCGCGCATCAGGCCCGCCAGCGTGTCCCGTCGGATGGATGAGGCCGCCTCCACAGGCGGTGCGACTCAGCTGCATCAAAGCCTAGTGATAGAGCTGACTCATGCGTTTGCAAGCTGCCCATCCCACAATCACATTTGTCTTAAATTATATTGATCTTTGACGCGAGAAGGAGACGAGCTAAAGTTGCAGATGGCCACAGTGTGCCCTTGCAGATGGATGGCTACGAGACAAAGGTCTTTCGAGGGTTTGGATACATCTACAGATTCCCTGGGCAAGAATAGGGCCGTGCTCCAGTGTGCTCCAGTGAGGCCTTGAAACAAGCAAGTGCACCTAAGCATGAACTCTGATGCAAGGCGGTAGTGAGGGATACGGGTGTGAAGCACTTTGGAGTAAGAGCCTATATCCTACTCTGGGTACCACCTTGTGTGCCTCGTAGGAGAATGGCGGGTCATTAGCACTCAATCTTTGTTGCTAATTGACGCCGTCTAGCCCCTTTATGCAAACACGCAAGACACACTTTGTGGTGCGAGATGTAGTTATTCGTATCAACTGCTTGTACTCACTGCAACATTGCGCCGTCCAACAATGGGGCACTAGCCGTGTATGCTGCAGTAAGCACATAGAGGGCGGTACTAAATGGAATTCAGTACCACGCCAAGTCGGAAGCGACTATCAGGTCCGCGATGCGCATGGATGGAAGAAGCCAAACTAAGCCGTTACAATTGTTTAAGCAAAAGCTAGTGCAAAGACTGGGCAGCAAGGAGAATTTAAGAAAGAAGATAAGGAATTGGGAAGAGACTTCGTGGAGAGATCGTGGAAGATAGCGACAGAAGGTGACCCCTGTGGAGGCTCCCGTTGTCGGGGAAAGTTACTTCTTGTCAGAGAGCGGCCCACTGCACCATAAGTGCCTTGTCCCATCAAGGTTTGGCCTGCATTGTGCCTCAAGGGCATGAGCTTAAGCTCGCTGCAAACAGTCTGACACATGATGGTGCAAGAACGATAGATGGGCTCCCAGCAGCCCATGTCAGCCAGAAGTACATACCTCACTTACGTCATGCATTTTCGTAAAACAAATTTACTTGATTAGGGTATAGAAACGAGAAATTATGCAATCAAAGGTGTCGACTGCGGGTGGCAGGAGATGATCACAGCTGAGGTAGTCGAAGTAGTGCTGTGACTTGCTTCGCTCTGCAGCTACTGCATGGCCAGGAATGCAGGTGTTGACTCTGGACAAAATATCCTTTGACCCTTTGACCTTAAAGATGCAGGGCGCCTTCTGAAAGTGCAGTGTGAGAACGCTCGGGTTGCCAAGCCCAAGCGCGAAATGCGCAGCGAAGGAGGATGTGAGACCAGCCAGATGTGTGGCTTTGTCAATAAGTCAAACACAACGAACAGGTGAGAACGGTGCGAATCAACAAACAAAGATCTCGAAGGTGGGCAAGGAGCTCAATCAGGCACTCTCTCACATCTTTTTTGCCGGCCCGGCTGTTTGCCCAAATACTGGCCTGGGCGTCTAAACCCGACGGACAGTGCACTCTATCCCTTATGGCCTTTCAAAGCAGGTCGCATCTAAACGGTGTGTTTAGAACATGGGGGCATTGCTTTGCTTCTATTGATGTCAAGCACCATGTCAGCTCTTTGCATCGGTCATGTAATGAACCAGCCGTCTGGTCCACCTTGCCCCAGGCAAGGTCTTGTATTGTTGCACCCTTGGATAGCGAGAGCATCCGAGACTTAACACATGGCTCTGTCGGCATTACATGATCGGCCATTTATGACAAGTGGCCCGCCAGGTGGCGGGCTGGCTTGCCGGGCAAGGGCCCGCCGGGCGGTGGGCCCCGCCCGTTCGAAATACCCCTCGCCAGGATCCACCCGTTCAAGTAGGACCTCTGCTCCACGCTTGTAGGCCCCTCCGAACCTTTGTCAATTCATTTTGGGCTGGCATTTCGCAGCCCTTTCCCCCATTAGGAGCACCACTTTTCCTTTGGCCTGCCGCAAGGCAGGCCTTGGGGCGACCTGCTCACACCCCTGGAAGGGGGGTGGCACGGGGAAGCACGAGGAGCCTTGGGGGCTGAGGCTCGACAAGCAATTCGAGCCAGTGAAGCTCAGGAGCAATCTTGCCGCTGCTCGCCGCCGCAGCCGCCGCCGCACTCTGCCGTGGGGCCTGCTGCGCCGGCCTGCGCCCAGGAGGTGGAGTCGCCGCCGGAGGGCGGCGCCACAGGGCCTATCTTTCGCTCCGCGACGCGCTAGTGCTTCACCGTGTAGTGGGTTGGCTTCTAGACCCCCTACAGCCAAACTCAATAAGTATCTCTCTCTCTAACTGCATGTGTAGGGCGAGGTTCCTTACAGGTCAGCCTTGCTAAGACAGCCACCACCAACACTTAGGAACGCACAGGCAGGTCGATGGTATGGGAAGCGCCACTTGAGACCCGGCGGGCCGCGCAGGACAAGCTTCTGGCGAAAGCGATAGCACCGCAACTCCACGCCGCTACGACCCCTGGGGCCGCTGCCGGTCAAGTGCTTTCTTCAGCTTAGTAGTTTTCCAAGTCCTTTGCAGCGCTCGCAGGCCCTGGCCCTTTACAGCGTGCTGGGCGCGCGCCCTAAGCCAGGCCACCGGCTTCCGATGCGGTGCTCCGGCTCCCCCGACTCTTTCCATCTCCCTGCAGCGCTCTTTGGTTCACGCGTGCATCTGCGTGCAGGCATTGCCCCGGCTGCCGCCGTCGGCTGCTACTGGCGCGGGTGCCGATACTCTATTGATATTGGTATGGGTACGGGAACTGCTCTCAGGCTGCTAGGACTCCTGGCTTACGTCTGCTGTGAAAATATACCGAGCGGCCACTTGTGATTCTCAAATTCCTCCGTGCTGTCCTAAACTTTTCTGGACTCATCAATACTCTTCGGGCTGGCCCTTTGCAACCCCCGCCTTCGGAGGAGCTACTTCTTCGGAGTAAGTCTGTCCGTAGTTGGTCTGTCCACACGTGAGCACACTTGTGTGCTAACTTGTGGGTACTAAAGCCTTACCGCAACCCTGCTTTCGCCCTGGACGGAAAGCCCTTTTAGCCTAGGGTTTGCTATGTGTAGCCCATCAATAACAACACATAAGACTAAGAGGGAGGCCAAGCTGAGCTACTCTGCACAGTCCCCGTGAATGACAAACCCTTAAGCATAGATTCTGACGTAAGTCCTGAGCACCTTGCGGCTCTTTCCGTCTCCCGGCCAGGGTCCCCCGTCCGCGATGCCCGCCGGTCCGCCGCCGCCGCAGCCGGCGGCGAGCGCGGGCGAGGCAGCATTCGAAAGATTCGGCGGAAGGCCTTTCAACGAGGAATTCGGGGGGGATTATCTGGGGACTCTGGATGCGCCGCACGCCACTTGGAGCCGCGCGGGTGCTGCGTCCGCAGATCGCCGCCGCGAGTGCGGGCGAGGCAGCAATTGGGAGTCCCGGCGCAGGGCCACTCAACGAGGATCGCCCGAAGAAGATTCGACTCTGGACGCGCCGTGCGCCACGGTGCCGCGCAGGGCCGCGTCCGCGGAGGCTCCTCGCGCCTTCTCTTACAGAGATGGAGGGCAAGTACTCCCTTCCAATCGGATTTTCTTCATCACAACCCGGGCTGGCCTTCCACAGCCGCCGCTACCTCTGGATCGGATTTCATCACCAGACCTCACGGCCAGCGCTGGAGCGGGAGCGGAGGCGGCGGAGGAGTGGAGGAGACGGGCGCCGCCGCCGGGGAATAACCTTAGCGGCGGCAGCCCCGCCGAGCGCGGAGAGGGCGCGGTGCGGATATTCGGGGCGGCACCAGAATTCCGCAACCGCGGCACGCGCGGCACCACGTGGCGCACGCTGCGTCCAGACACCTCCAGAATCTCCCCCAGGCGACCCCTCGCCGGGAGGGCCTGCAGGGAATCTCCCAAATGCTGCCTCGCACACACGCTCGCCGCCGTCTGCGACGGCGCATCCTAGCGCCTTCCTCCTCAGAATTGAAGGGCTGATTGATGGAGAGGGTCGGAATCCTCTCCATCACAAATTCGGTCTGGCCTTTCACAGCCGCCGGCTTCTCTGCATCAGATTTTATGTCCAGATCTGGGACCTGCGGCCAGCGCTGGAGTGCGAGCGGAGACGGCGGAGGAGGCGAGGGGACGAGCGCCGCCGCCCGGAAGATCTTCCCCTGCGCCGGCAGCCCCGCCGACTGCGGGGAGGGCGCGGTGCGGAATTTTTGCGCGGCACCAGAAATCTAAGTGCACAAGGCACGACGTGGGGCGCGCTGCGTTCAGGGTCCCCGGAAACTTCCCCCTGCGACGCCTCGCTGGGAGGCCCTCCGGAGAATCTCCCCGACCGCCGCCTCGCCCGCGCTCGCTGCCGTCTGCGACGGCGGCGGACCCGGCTGGCATCGCGGCCGGGGGCCCGGGCGGGGATCCTAGTTGAGGTGGCCTCGGGGATGCCCTGGAGGGGCCGCTCCGCGCCCCCCCAACCGCCGTAGTAAAGAAAGGAGAAGATATAAGCGGGAGCGGCTGGTCAAATCTGTCTCATCCTCGCAGCCGCGCCTCCTCTACACGCTGTCCGCCATGGCCGCCCTCCTCGCCGCCGTGCTGGTCCTCGCCCTCGCCGCCTCCGCCGCCGCCAACTCACCCTGCACGCCCAACACCACCTTCGTCTTCGGTGGCGCCACGTCCGTCCAGCAGCTGGAAAATCAAGTCATTGCCTCCTACAGCTCGGCCATCGGCTGCTACGCTAACGTCGGGTGCGCCGTCACCCGCCATGCCACCTCACTGCGCAGCACACGCGTGGGGCGCGAAGTCCTGCTCCGCTTTTGACACGAGATGCTGGCAGTCCCCCTCTGATGCCACGGCCACGGCCCTTTCTGTCTGCGCCGTAGTAGAGCCGGAACTTGATCAGCCATTCAGCCACTTCATAACACTGCGCTTGGCTCCTGGTCTTGCAGCTCCGGCGCCGGTTACAACGGCTTCAAGGCCCGCACGTACCTGGTTGCTGCCTCTGATGCTGCCATGACCTCGGCCCAGGAGAGCAACCTCGGCTTCGTCAGGTACACCGTGCCCCAGGGCCTGCAGTCCTACTCCCTACTCTACAACGGCACCACGCAGCTGACTCTGTCTTGCCAGAACCTTGCCGACCTGTACTCCGGCTTCTCCACCTCCATCGGAGCTGGTGCCATCACCATCCCGGTCGCTCGCTCCGATTCCTCGGGCACAAGCTTCGTCTTCTCGTCCTACCTCAACCTCTGCACTGCCGGGGGTATCCGCCCTTGGCCCGCCACCAAGGTTGGCGAGGTTGTGGCCTGGGGCTCACCCAACCTGGTGACTCAGAGTGGCTCTCAAGCCCTTGCCGCGTACGTGTTCTCCCACCCTGCTGCCGTTGGCTACCTGGGGACTCCTGTGGCCATCACCTTCGTCACTGGCAATATCCGCATCGCGCTGACCAACAATAAGGCTGGTCAGAACTACAAGGGCAGCTCCTGCTCCGTGACTGGCGCTATCCCAGTCTCCCTGCCCGCGGCTGACGCGACATGATCTGGTGTCAACACCATCTTCCAGCCTGGCTCCGGTGTCTGCCCTATGGTTTCCTTCGTCTACATCTGGGTGCCCAAAATATACGTCGCCCCTCCGACACCGCCTGCCTGTGTCATCTGCTCCGCTACTCAACTCAAGACTTTCATGAACTTCATGTTCTCGACCAGTGAACTGGCCAAGCGCATGCGGTACTCCTGCGCTAGCGACCCGGCTGCATGGAAGTCCACCATGCAAGAGCTCCTCCGCGGTGGCATGACCGGTGGGGCCCCAGCTGTGCGTGCACGCCACGCTGTGAATCCGAGAAGAGCGCGCCATAAAGAAGAAGACTGTTTCCAGTAGAGGGCGATGGTCAGCCCAGAGAATAAATTGAGCTCGCCACAGGAGACGAGGTGGCGCAACAAGAAGAATGAGACGTAGCCAGCCGGCCAGAAGAGCTTCTCGGGGCAAGCGTCAAGAGGTAGGTGACAAGAGAGGCCAGCGCCCAGATGTTCACAACACTGAGCATGTATGTAGCGTTCCCACCGCTGAGAGGGTTCAAGCTCGAGTCAATGCTAAGTTGTGTAGCGAAGCCGCGCCTGCCATGGCGTGGCGACGACGGCGGCGACAGCGGCGGCGACCTCAGCGGCGGCGACTGGGAAGCGACCGGACTAGGCGGGCCCGTAGGTGTTGAGAAGTGCAGGGTAACTGCCCTCCAGTGTCTGATGACCCCAGCCCGGCGGCGCGCCCTAGCGACGACGGTCTGGATCTCACGGATCCGACCCCAACCCAACGGTGCAGATTCAATCGAAATACCAACCGCTGGGTTACACTCTTAGCCCTCCTAGACCTCGTCTACCGCTGTCCGGGATGAGCATCCCAAGGCGCTACAATGCAGCTCCACACAGGACAGCTAGACCTAGACCATATGAAGCTAGCAGTCAAAACTTAACATAAAACAATCTTTCCAACAACATGTAGTCCTGGTGGCACAGCCCAGTGTAGGCATTCTCCTTTGCCCCAGTGACGTGCGGTGTGACGCGCGAGTGATGCGCGTGTGACGCGCAGGTGATGCTCGAGGTGACGCGCGATGTGACGCGCCTGCAGGCCATGTGACGCACAGGCGCGCTGCTTCCAGAAGAATGCGGCTGCTGTCATCAAAAGTGCGGCTGTAAGAGCAGTCAGGTGCATGCAGAGGGTGTACATGACTATATTTAGCAGAGCCACAGGTTGGGCAGACAGGGCGCTCTTACCACCCCCGTATCAGTGATAGAATTGTCAAGTGAGCTGAAGGACAGGAAGAGCAATACCGCTGTGTAACGTTCCCACTTACTGTGAGCGTTAACACAGAATGTTACGCTCACCTGATTGGCACGTACCGACCTGGCCTAGCCAGGTGGTCGCGCACGAGGGCCTCGGTGACGCAGTGTCCGCCCTGGCGCGCCTCGACATGGTCGGGCCCCGGCGTGAGCCGGTCCGACAGGTCGGCCACTCCCGCGGCGTGGGGCCTTCCGAGAATTCGCCCCTCGGGGTGGACCTCGTTCAGCCCTGCGGGGCGGGCCTACCCCTCGACAGGTCTGCCCCTCGGGCGGGCCTCGTTCGGCCCGCCCCCTGGCCCGCCCTTTGGGATTTGCTCCGAAATCCCTACGTCCGAACCCAATCAGGACTCGACCGCCTAATTGCCCGTGAACAGGGGTTGGGTCATTACAGGGATTCTCATAGTATGATGATGCCTTGCTCATGGGTGACCACACGCTCAGGTGTGCCAGAGGCAGTGAACGCACGGGCTCTCACAACCTCCTACGTGACGCCATGCATGGCATCGTCAAGGAGGCGGGATACCAAGTGGCGTTGGAGAGCACCTGGGTGATGCCCGTCCACTCCGCAACGGGGTCCCTTGGACGAGGCGTGTTGATCTGGTTGGCGTCTCCCTTGGAGTTGGCAAGCCTCTTCATGGACGGCGTCCTAACCGACAGCTTCCGGACGAAGGGCCTCATTACTTCTGAAGGTGGCCGAACACAAGAATTTGCTTAAGTACAAGGACCACCCGGCGGGTGATACCTTTTACCCCCTGGCCATGGACATCCATGGGTGTTACGGGGGTCAGCGATCCTCGTTACTTTTGCTGCTGGCCTCTCAAGCTGACCCAGCGGCGTCGGGAAGAGGGTGCAGCCCTTCCCGGTGGCTCGGTGCCTCAAGGTCTTGTTTCCTGCTACCGAATGCGTTCATCTATGTGCCTACGGCGTTCCCAGGCGATTGCTTTGCATCGCCGGGCTGGTCGCGCCCTTGCAGCAGCCTCTGGTTTGCTCAGCGGGCTTGCTTTTCTTCCCCTCAGCTCATCTGACTTCCTACTGCTGACACGCGGGTATTGAGGGCGCCGTGTCTGCCTAGCCTTTGGCTTCGTCATGAACACCTGTATGCATCTGGCTTGCAGTTTACAGCCGATTCTTTACAATCAGCAGCCGCATTCTTCTAGTAAAGGGGCGATGGCTGTTCAGAAAGGAACGAAAATATCTTGAAGGGCCAAGGAAATTGCTAAAGCACACAGCGACTTAAGTGGCCACTGGGTGCTCAATATCCCATCCCCTGTTGACCAGCCATAGCTCAGAGAAAGTAGTCTCCGCGTAGCGGGTCCCCTGTCTATAGCCAGAGACTGCAGCCAAAGCGCGACCGGCACGCAAACGCAATGCGCGTGCCATCGACCGCTGCAGCGATACTGACAGGCGCATGCGATACACCTGGGCGAGAGAGCCTGCTGCGACGTAAGGGCAAATGCTGTGAGATGCCAGCACGAAAGGAACAAAAAAGAGAGGAACGAACAAGGTTTAGAAGAAGCAAGCGCTTCCAAGGGGAGAGGAGTGTATATAAAGCGATGGAGGGCCGGGGTGCCCAAGTACGAAGGCAAGCACACTGACAAATGTACATTACCTGCTGCTAAGCTGACCCGCTCAGTAACCACGAGTCAGCACATAGAGGTCGATAAGTGATGCCCAAGTATGGGACGGCACTTTTACAAGCCCTAGTGCCACCAGCTAATTCTCGACCAGCTTTCTGGTGCAAAGCATGAGCGTGAGCTTGCTGTAAACAGGCTGCTGTAAACAGGCTGACACACGACGTTGCAAAAATGATAAGTAGGCTGCCGGCATGCCCATCTCGGCTGGAAGCGTATCCTCACGTCGTACATATCTCAGAACTGCAATGTTCTCAAGAAAAGGATGAAAAGGAGGACCCATGCAGCCAAAGTTGTCAACTAGCGGCTGGTAGGAGGTGATCGCTACGGGGGTAGTCAGAGGTAGTACTGCTCTGCACTGCTCACTCATAGCCAGCAACCTGGGTCGATGCTGGACACTTGGCCGCCTCCGTTATAACCACGTCGACTAAGGCTCGTGGACCTCCGCCAGGTCGTACACTGACGATGTCTAGGGTGCGATGGTGATGGCGTCCCTGAGCGTCCGTGATGATGGGCGTTATGTAGTTCAGTTCCACAATGACGCTGTAGTGTCCCCACCTGTTACGTGCCGTTAACCGTGGGTTAAACGCTGACGCGTAGTAACGGCGCGCGGCCCCAGCATCGTTGGTTTGCGACACGTGAGCGACGCGCGACAGTGACGCGCGGCGCGCCGCGGCTCACCGGAGGTGCCGCCGCATGGCCGCCGGGCCGCCGGGCCGCCGACATTATGGCCGCCGCGCCGGCGGAGCGGCCGCCGTATCGCCGCCGGGACTCACGAGGCTCCCGGGGTGGAGCGACCGCCGTGGCGTCACCGTCAATTGGAAACGTGGGCGGGTGCTGATACTAAGGGCCGATTAACACTGGGACGGACGGACGCGGCCGAGGGGTACGTGTCGCGCGGTATGTGGAACGCCCGGAATTAAAGCCCTTGCCAAGTCGAGGCCAAGTCGAGGCCAATCTGCGTCCGTCCGTCCAAGTGTAAGTCGGTCCTTAGACACCGTCCCGCTTCCACGACCTCAGCTCGCCGTGACTCGGAAACGAGGCACCAAGGCTGGAGGTAACCACATTGGCGCCATTGACACGGCTCCCCTGACAGCCGTCGACACTCAGGGCAGGAGAACTCAGCAGCATCATCTCATTGCCAGCACGAGAAGTGGAGTAGGCAACTACGCCAAGGCAGCTTGGTCTGAGCCCGGCACGCCTCCCACGCAACATTGGCAGCGATGAGTTGTCGCCTTTGCAAGTGCACCAACACATCACACCATGAGCACTTGAACGCCAGAGGGTCGTCATCATTGGGAAGAGGCTCCATCTGAGAGGCTTGCTCATGTGTTGTCGTCGTGCATTCGTCCACGTCCTGGCCAAGGTGCAGTTCTGTGCTCGCTGCAGCGTTGTGGGTTACCACGGGCTTTACAGAGGGCAGCCGTCTGCTCGCTTGATCGCGGTGGCATTGTTGGGGCCGTTAAGGTGGAGCAGCTTGGTGATAGCTAAACCAGGACGTTGGTGGAGATACTCTCTGTGCTGGCTTGGCCAATTTGCTCTACGGGGCTGTTGGGGAGCAGTTCGCAGCTCGACCTGCTGCCGTGGGCATCCTGTGGCAGCCGGGGAGCAGTCACCTGCTCGCTCTGCCAAAGGAATCCTCTTCCTCCACGGGACTGCCAAAGAAGCCGTCTTCTGCTCGCTTAGCTGCCGTTGGCATCCTCCTGGCGAGCTGGAAGCAGTAGTCTGCTCGTTGTGCCGAGGCAACTCTGGCGCTTTCTCGAAGCAGTGCTCTGCTTTTCTGGTGCACCTAAATGTTCCAAGCCATCCTGGGCACATGCCTCTGCTCGCTGGGCTGCCACGATCTCCCGAGCCCCCGCTATTGGGCGTCAGCCGCTGGTATGCGTACTTCTAAGCCGCTACTGAGAATAGCACACGATGTCATGTGGGGCCATCTAAACCCAGCACGATGTCGAAGAGGTGCGCTGGGCACAACCCAGGCTGTTACGTATTACAGGAGATCCTTCAGCTGACCTTTTATATAGTCCGTGAGAGCTGTCAGCTTGACGGTGTTCCTGATATTGCTGGACCCTTGCACCCTCGTATGAGCTTGCGAGGCGCCCGCTGAAGGAATCTCAAAGCTCCGACTGCTAAAAGTGACGGTGGCACCTCTAATCATGTTATATTAATGAAGGCATCCATTCGGGCAGCCACCGTGAAGATGTAACCGTGGCCAAACTGTGATGTCCGAGGCGCGTTCACGAGAGAAGGGCCCCCTGCGCCCCGTCGCCGTAGCCAGAAACGGATTGCCCTATTTGACCATGTAAACGCTTGGGTGCCCAAGCATTAGCGGTCAGAAGCGGGACAGTCCACTTGGTTCGTTCTTCAGTGTCAGAAGCGTTCCACCCTTGAAACGAACCTGACACTAGGTCACCAGCACAGTCGCTCGCACCTTGCATCGGTAGGCGTCATTTGCACGTGTGCCGGCACACATGTATGGCAACTTCGTTTCCTCTATGACGTATCGAAGCACAACCTTGAATGACCGTTAGAGGTGTGGTGTGTGAATGACTCCCTACTTATTTGTAAGACTGATCTGCGGCACCGTGTGATTGCCTTGTGCACTCAAAAACGGTAAGATCCTGACCTGAAAGCAAGTGCTGGCTGTTTAATTGAGCCCGGGGCTCCTGATCGCTGGAAATAGCTTGCCTTCTGATCATTTATAGTGACCGAAGTAACAATTCAGGCTACAAAACAATGTCGTGGCATGCCCTTAAGCACGGCCTTTTAAAAAAGATTGCTCGGCAAGTGTGATATTCGCACTTGTGTTGCTCACAGGTAGTTAAACACACAAGAGGTCCTTGCACAGCTGCAACCACTGGGCTCACACCCACTCGTCCCTTTACCACATGAGGGGCCCGTGCACTTGGTGCAACTCTGCCCATCTCTGATATCCTCGTCGCACCTTCCTGCGCCATCACAGTGGGCGCAGCACTCGTCGGTCTCGCATGTCCCAGTGATATAAGGCATGTAGTACTGCCCAGGAGTTGGCAAGCACACGGTGCCCGCTGGCTTGTTGCTGGTGACGTTGGTACATTCTCCAGCGCTGCCCAGACAAGACATGACATATTGGAGAGGTCATCAGATTGCAGGGAGGCTGCGGAGCACAATGGCGAGCCTGTGGTACTTTTCAATGCGCGGCAGGTGGTGTAGCTAGTGCTCACAAGCCAATTACTGATAGAAAGCGAGTAAAAGTGGAACACTGCATGATATCACGCAATGAAAATGCCATGCAGTTTTCTGTGAAGTATGGACCCCAACTACATGTGCTGACGGATGCCCACCTGCACGAGCTGACCTGGCAACGGACGTCAAGTGCATTGGGGTTGTACTCGTCACAGATGGTGCTATTGGGGTACCGTTTTGCAGTCTGACACTGGCCCAGGCTGCAAGAAGCAACAAAGCCTTGGTCCAGAATGAGCACTATTCGAACATTAAAGCTCATCAACGTCTAGTAGCTGAAACAAGCTCTGTAAATGTCACAGGAATCCCCTGTGCTGTTGCTCAGATGTCAAACCTGCAAGCCTGGTCTTGGCAGCGCTTTCCAGTTTGTGGGCCGCAAGCTGTGCCGTTGGCAGCCGTGTAGTACTTGCTGTAGTCACACTGGCCAGCACCACTGCATCCAGGTGGCCACATCACTCGAGCAGCGAGTACGTGAGATGTTGGCAATGCCTGATTCTGAAGAGCTTGCAGTTGACTCTCACGAAAGCGTGATCTACAAGCCACAGGCTAATGCTACCCTTGAGGCATACATCACATTCTCGTATCAGAGTAGGCAGACCACCACTGCATTAGTCTTCATAGTAGTCTGATTAGCAGATCTCCATCAAGTTGCCCGACTCTCAGTGAAAGATAGATTGACTGTGTTATTAAAGATGGAGTGGCCAGACATGATACTGACACTTCGTCCTCATTGTGGTGCACAAATTGAAGGCATATACTACTGCTACCTTCCTTAGATTGGCTTCACAAGTCTCTCTTGGCCTTACTTGCATCTATATATGAAGTTGCACTGATCGCCATTATCACACGGGGTTGTGCTCGGGGCTGGATCTGTGTTGGAACATGTACGGGTACTGTCAATGTGAACAAGGAAGAGGCTATGAGTGCAGAGTACGTCAGGCACACCAGAACATTTAAATAAGCAGCAGAAAGAGTGAAAAGCCAGACTTCAGTAATGAGGTCAAAAACATACCCTCACATGCAAGAATTGCTTGGCCAGTCATTGTGGGGAGAATTGGGTTGCTTACTCTGGATCACACGAGTATAGTAAGCAAGGATCTGGAGCACTGTAGTAGCCATACGGGTCCGGCTGTGCATTGGGGTTGCAGCTTGTCCTGCCATTGTACGTTGCAAGGCAAGAGCCCTTCCTGCAGATGTACCTATGCTTGCTGTTTAGTACATACTCGCAAAAATTGCCCCGTAGTAGACCCTTGTAATGCTCTGGATGACTATTAGACATTTCTGAGTTTCGGCTGTCAAGAATGTGATAGGCCATTGACCCTACCAAGCTTGCGCAAACTAACTTGAATGAAAACATGACATTACAAGCAACATGTGATTCATGTCTACATGGCTAGCTGATCACCTTCTGGGCTAATTTTACAACTGTGACGCTTTCTTGATGGATGTATTAGAGCGTGAAAGGCCAGGGCTTACTTACAAGCATGTGGTGTTGGCACACTCGTAATCAGTGAGAGCTAGGACGAATTTCGTTCCATCAGTGTAATTCTTGTGCAAGTTGCAGAAGCCGTTACCACTAGTCAACAGCAAGTGGTTTAGGCTTTAGGTTTGGGGGTTTCAGTACTGCCTTCACAAGCTCCTGCTATTAGTCAATGCGAATCGGCAAGAGCCTACTTTACTACTTATGGGTGCTGAGCGTCAAGATACTTTTTGAACAGGCATAGTGCATCACTAAAGAAAAGCAATAGTACTATATATGTATAAGGTTGCTCAAACCTAGCGCAAAGCTTAAAAACATGCAGGTGACATATGAACAAGGCTCTATATGCTTACTTGCAAAAGGTGCTGAAGCACGTCAGGCCACTATGTGATGACTGGCAATCTTTGGAGGTAGTACGGAACGATCTCAAAATGCATGATCCATTGCTGTCAAAAAGGTATGTATGGCGTGAGTAAGCAGCTCTAGAAACTCTGAAAAGGCTTTCAATGCTGCAATGTAGTACGAGTTTTGTTCAAAATTTGGGTTCCTTGTAAGCAGGGACTGTATCTTTGAGCTCCACCAAATGCAGTATCTGCCAAATTGATCATGCAAGTGTGCGACATGACTTGCAACTGCTCTCACTGCATTCCCTACCGACTCTTTGGTAGCGGGCAATGTTCCTAGAGAATGTGGTCAGACAATTATGCACTGAGATTATTGCCATCTGACAGGTCTGAGCCCTGGATCTGTATCCTGGAAGCCAATACTTTCACCTGTGGACTAGTGCACCCAATAGCGTCAGCTTGTTACCTTGCACAGCGGGCGTCAAAGCAGTTGCCATCCCACCCAAGTTGGAGCTGGGCAATATCAGTGCATGTGTGATTGATGACTGATGTGCGCACATTCTGGAATGTACAGATCCCAGCCCTGTGCACAGGCGAATGGAGACAGGCATGTTGTCAAGGCTGTCACTAATGTAAGAAGTAAGTGTTAAGAAGTAAGTGTCATTTTGTCATCTGTAGAAGTCAAGGTATTGGTACTCAAGGAACCGAAGCAGATCTACAGTTTCCTAGTGCTCCTGCAGACATGCCACTAGCAATTGAATGTCAAGCGTGATAATTTGGCAATAACCAAGATGTCCTTCTTTCCACGTCTATCTTGAATTATCAAACAATTTGGTTGATGCAAATTTGGTTGGACTGAAGAGCACTGACAGGCAGGTGACTTTGAGCATTGGTACGATTGACCTCCAGTTGAGGTGTGACAAGATGTTCCGTCAGCATATTGGTCCAGATAGCACCGTGCACTTGTCTCACTGCAGGAAAACACACAAGAGTAACCTCCAGACATAGCTTAACAAGAGCTTCCATCTTCATGTTAGGCCACATAATACAACATAAGATAAGAAGATAAGATGAGAAAACATGACATAGCATGCACTTGCGGCACTGAAAACTCCATATTAGGCAAGCCTCCATCTTGAATACTATCGGGGTAAAACAAGCAACCAAGCAGAGTGCCTATTGCAGGACATATCAAGGAGAGTGTG
This sequence comes from Spirogloea muscicola, assembly GCA_009602725.1. NCBI lineage: Eukaryota > Viridiplantae > Streptophyta > Zygnematophyceae > Spirogloeales > Spirogloeaceae > Spirogloea > Spirogloea muscicola. Next base: position 998,677 of record WELB01000020.1, read on the forward strand.
AGCCTGTTACTAGTCAAGCTCGTGGCTTACTTGCAAAGTGCAAGATTGCAATCGTGAGCATACTCCACACCCAGATTGTCGCAGGAAGCTACTTCCGCGGAAGGAATGCAAGCTGCATGAGCACACAAATAGAAATTGGAGACAAGCTTTTATCTTTGGAGAGTTGAGGATTAGTACTCACCCATGTTACATTATTTGCTCCAGCAAGCATATGATGACTTTCGACAGACTCAAAGCACTTCAGAGATAATTTGGGCTCACTAAGTGGCAGCTACTTTACACAAATGCTTACAGGAAGAAGCAAAAGGTAATGCAGTTGGCAATTACGTGGGGCCAATTGTGCTGCGCATATAGAGGTCGGCCTCTGGTTTGCTTGGAGTTTGAAGCAGTTGTTGGAGATGTTGACTCTTACACCCGAGATGGACACGGATGCGACTGGGCCAGTCATGTAATTCCCAGATACATCAACATAATACAATTGCGTCTTGTTGAGAAGTGGATATAAGCTTGGAGGGAAGCCACCTTGGAAGTTGTTCTTGGACACGTCACTGCCGACAGAGCATGGAAACTATTACAAGATAGTCCCTTAACCAAATTAGTACAAGTATCATAGTTGGTCAAGCGCTGTCCAGCAAACATGCACATGGCAATCTCCTGCCTTCTGTTTTGAATGCCGAGCAAAGCAGAACCACTTACAGTTTCCTTAGCTTCTTGGAATCTCCGGAATAAGCATAAACTATGCCATGAAAGCTATTCCCAGCCAGATTGCTGCACATCGACGACAGGACCAAAGCCTCTTCAAGACAGCTCGATTTGGGAAGCAGCTGACAGGTGGGGTCAAGATTGAACACGGGCTGTGCAGTAGATGTGGGTCATGCGACAGTTGTGGACTTACGTGCCAGACCTAAGGGAAGTGCATCAGAATAAAGTCTGGCATCACTTGACAATGAGGTCCTCAATTAGTATCTGGATCCACGCTGATTGAAGTTCCTAAGTCATTTGATGGCAAAGACAACGCTATCAAGTTTTTGGGGCAGGGCTCACATGATCTGGATGGTTCCACTCTCACTTAGGCTGATAGGAAAGAATCCAGTGAGGTTGTTGTAGGAAAAATCCCTGTGCGCAACAAACAAATCACAGTCATATCCTGCCTCACATATCAACGATAGAGCAGAGTAGTTGCTCATTATTGCAAGCTCTATGGCCACATTTTGACGGGGTGTGCAGCAGAGTAGTTGCTCATCGTTGCAAGCTCTGTGGCCACATTTCAATGAGGTTGGCCACAAGGTAACAACGACGGGCCTCGCACATAAGCGATTGCAAGGTCGGGCATGTAATAAGCTGATGAGCGATAGAAGAAGGGGATCTCTCCACTGAGCTTGTTGTGTGCCAATTGACTGCCAAACAAGGCAACTCGTTGTGAGACGTCTTGCAGGAAGATCTCGCCAGCCAGGTTCATGAGTGTATTCCGTCAGTATGAATGTCATGCAAGTATATGCAATAAGTATCTGCCAACCACACAAGAGAGGCCAAGTAGATGATACAATGTGGAAGGTGTGGTTCTCTACAGCTGGCAAGCCCAGGCTTTCCTTTTTCAGGTTCTAAGGTGCAGAGCTATGGTGCTTTACCACTTACATCTTCTGAAGCCTAGACATGCCCTCCATGTTGGATGGTATTGTGCCTGTGAAGCCATTGTTGTCCATGATGCTGGATGAGAGACCAAGTACAGCTTTGAAGTGAGCAATGATACACAGGCTTTCTGTTAAGTTGCCTCGAATTTGCAGTAAGAGAGGTCTCATCTCTGCCAACTCAATCATAGAACCTTTACAAAGTGGTTTTTCGTTTGAGGAAAGGCAGACTGCTTCAGACCGGCAGTCATTGCCATGAGGCTCGAGAAAGGTTGCTTTGACAGAGAGAACTGACAAGATGACAAGGTTGTTGAGGTTCGTGATGGTCGTTGGTATCGCTCCCGTCAGATTGTTGCAACAAAGATGGCTGCACCAGTGGTGTGCAAGTTTGAATCAGGTCAGCAAATTCAGAGGTGGATATCAGATAAAATACCTCGAAGCCCACATAAGTGATTGTAACTAGCTGAGAAAGGTCCAACTTGCAATATGGGCTGCGAGTGCCAGTCTGAGTTTCCTGTGGGTGACGTGTTGAGGGGTTTGAAAATATTCAAGCCTTATAGAGACTTGGGTCTTTTGTCACCAAAAGCACTGAACGCGGAATCTTTTCATGCTGCGCAGCAGTTCTGATACTAGTCGATTGTCAACCACTCTACCTATTCATCTTCTGAGAACTCACAGCAGGCTCAATTTCGCCAGCTGCCCGATGGAGCTCGGGATGCTCCCAGTCAGAAAGTTGTGATCCAGGTTCCTGCTTGCACTAGTGTCCATCAGCTTATGACGAAATCCTATCCACATTCGAGCAAGTGCACATGCCTGCAAAGAGACTGTAGTGGAGAGTTGCGACGTCCACCAACAACAAGGTAATTGTCAAATAGAGTACTGACAGGAGGTCTAGCTCCGCAAGTTTTCCAATGGTGGACGGGATTGATCCTGTTAGTCGATTGCCATAGAGGTGCCTGAGACATTATCACAGATTTTGTGAGTGGGTCTTTCTCACAAAGTGTCACAGTCAGCATGAGAGAATTCTGCACATCACAGCGACCAGCTTGTGGTGATTAGCTGCCACTTGGGGTAGCCCATGATTGACTGGAGAGCTTACAATCGCGTTAGCCTTGCCAGTCTGCCGATTGAGGGCGTGATGGTGCCATTAAGGTCGGCATTCACCACCACTCTGGGACAGGGCCAATCGACACTGGTGTCACTTTCAACGTATTGATTGCACTGACCGCACTCATGCCTTGGTATCACCCAACTCAGAAGGGCAGACAGAGGGCCAGTGCCAGTTACCGGTGCCCAAGCAGTGAAGACTCTGCGACAGCGCAAGTCTGCACAGACTTACTGCTAAACAACAACGTGTGATGACTGGAGCAATATAAAGGTGCTCGTATCTTGGCTTTGTTGCCTCTTACTAACACTGAGGAAGGTGTGCAGGAAGGAGCAATCGAGTGCGCAGCCAAGGTGATGGTGGAGGCACTCACAGCGAGCTGACTCGGCTGGTGTTGTCGCACTGGATGCCGTACCAGGAGCACTTGGCGCCGGCGGTTGTGCAGCCGGCGCAGGGGTTGGGCCCCACCCAGGTGGACAATATGGCAGGACTTCGCACCGCAGACTTGAAGGACTGCAGCGCTGCCACTGCGTGACGATTCTCCAAGAGTCAGAGGCAACTCCGACTCGCGGCCTGCACTCGGGCGGCAGTAGCCTGGAGAAGGACGGGCTCACAGTCGGGGTGCGTGGCGAGGAGCTGGCGTCCGGCGTGGCGCTCTGCGGCGGCGAAGTCCGCCGCCGCTGACAAGAGGACGGGCACGGCGGCGGAGTCAGCCCGGCGGCGGCGACTTGGCCGCGGCAACGCCGGCGCGGCGGCGGGAGGGCCGCTGACCTGCGCCGAGGAGAGCCGCGGCG
>WELB01000020.1:1003700-1030765 GCA_009602725.1 Spirogloea muscicola
CCTGGCGCGGCGTGCAGCGGCCCGCCGCCTCGGGCAGCAGGGCGAGCAGCCCGGCTTCAACGTAGCCGGGTCCCTCGCTCAGGTGTTCCGTATGTGTTTGGCCGTCTCGATGCAGCGGTCCCTCGCCTTCGCGGTTCACTTGCGCGCAGGCCGAGCTTTGGCGGCGGCCTCCGGCTTCCGTCAGGGCGACGTCTTTCCACCAGCTAGCTACTCGGATCTGCATCTCCTGTCTAGAGGTTACTGAGCGTTCCCTGGCTGATGTCTTAGTCCTAGTCGTTCGCACTCAAGCTCCCTCAGACCTTGTCCATTCCTCTAGGCTGGCATTTCCCAGCCACCAGTCAATCTGGCCGCGCTTTCTCTCTTCAACGCGCTGGCCGTGCTATGAAGAAAGTGCTCGCCCATTGAGAATAGGGGCTGGAAAAGCCAGCCCAAAAACAGAAAAAGGATGAACAGAGTACGAGAAGGGGCCCAGGGAAAGCGCTAAGAAAAACAAGCACACAGAGAAACAAAGCAGCTACGAATTACTCAGTAACCTCGGCTAAGCAGCCGCAGGTCGGATACCTAGGCTCGTGGAAGTGGGTCCCCTGGCCACAGCCAGAGGCAGCAGCGAGGCCTCTGCCGGCACGAAGGTGCAACGCCCGGGCCAGAGACCTCTGCAGCGAGACGGCCAGGCGCATTCGATACACTTGCGCCAGCGACCCGGCTGCAGGAAAGTCTACCGGCTCCCCATGGAAGCGACGGGCGATGGTGTGGCCAGCGAGCTGGGTGAGCAGCTCGAGCCACCGAGCGCCCAGCGCCCCATGGATGTCAAATGCCAACGGGAAGAACTCGTCTTTCCGCGGATGGTCTGCGTACTTCAGCTCTTTAGCCCGAGCAGCGCAGGCGACCGCAAACCCAGCCTTGGTGGCACATTGGGCTGGGTGTGAGCGGTCGTAGGCATCAGTGGTCACCACGTCCAGGAGAAGACGTGGCCCGCCGGCCTGTGGGGTGGCCACCAGGTCTACACGCCGGGCGTGGAGACCGTCGGCCCTTTCCTGGCCGTGCTATGGCTGTTGCTTCCGGGTCTCGGCAGAGTGCCGCTTTTCCTGCTCAGAGTTACTCTGATCTGCTGTTGCTCACACGTGGATACTGAGCATCCATCTGCATCTCCCTCTGCACCGTCTTGCACTTTATGGTGTAGTCCTTTTTCGGCACTTCTTTCTTTGGCTTTGACTGTTGTCCATTCTTTTTGGGTTGGCTTTGCCAGCCCCTCTTCTCTATGGGCGGGCACTTTCTTTCCTTCAACGCTCCCTCGCTCATGCCGTCCACTTGCGGGCGGGCCGTGCTATCGTTGCTGCTTCCGGGTCTCGTCTGCCTGCATCTTTTCCAGCTTCGACCTACTCTGACCTGATGTTGCTCACCCGCGGGTATTGAGCTTCTGTGGTTCCCTTATGTCTAGTTGTCTAGATGCCTAGCTGTGTGTTTCCCTTCTTTACGGCACCTGTTGTGGCCCTTTGGATTTTGTCCATTCTTTTTTGGCTGGCTTCTGCCAGCCCTTCTCTTCTATGGGCGAGCTCATTTTCAATGTTTCTCGCTCCCACGACAGTTGTTCCCTCAGCATATGTGCACTCTTGGTGCCCTCGCCCTTCAGGATTAGCTCACTTCCATCGACTCTTTTGTGGGGCTGGTATATCCCAGCCTCGCCCCGTTTCGGACAGCTGCTTTTGCCAAAGAGGGGGCCATGCCTGAGGATAGGCCAGCCAAGAGAAATTGACAGTCCCAAGGGGATGGAATCTGCTACGCACACGCTACGCTGATGGCGACCAGGAGTGGGGGCTAAATTACCCCAAGTCGGCAGCCGCAAGTCAGAGTAGCCTACAGCCGGAAAGCTGTCACCCTGGCGAGACCAGAAGCGGGAGACATAGGGCGGCCTGCCCGCTCGTGCAGTACAGAAGCTGAGAATGCTGGAGCGAGACTGATAGGCGAATTCGGAACATCATCCTCCCTTCTTCAGCGTCTGGCTCAGCAGGTTGACACGCACCGCCGTAGACGAAAAGGCAGATTGAGGCATGCTAGCGTTCCGCAGGCGATACTTGCGTGTTACAGGATGCGGCTCTCGTTTGCTAAGCCAGCAGCGTGTGCAGGCTTTGGCCCTTCCCCAGCGTGCTTGGTGGGACCTAGCTTAGCGTGCCGGGCGCGCAGTAAGCCACTTAACAATTTTCCTCTGCGGTTGTCCGGCTTCCAAACTAGCGTGTCCAAGTGCGATGTGCAGACTCGAGATTGATGTAATCCACCTCCAGCTGTGCTTGTGCCCTGTGACCCCTCAGCCCTCTGAGCCCAGGGCTTCAGTTTCTGTGGCATTCTACTCCCACGGCCATGTTGCAGTGCCAAGCAGTGATATGAGCGTCGACGCCAAGGCAGCTTGGTGAGCCCGTGGTTGCCCTCCCCTGCAGAATTGGCAGTGTGGGCCCCTGCCGCCTTTGCACGTACACCGTCCACAGTGTACCCCACTTTTGCACCAGCCGAAAGCATTCTGTCGCCGAATGAAATGACGTGCACAAAGTGCAGCCATGCACCGGCACTAGCTGTTTTGGAGAAATTGCTATGTGACGTCTGGTACTTACAATCAAGTCGATGAATGAAGCAGTATGCATGTGAAGACGAGCATCGTGATTGTTGGTAAGTGATTGTATCTTCAGGGTGTGAGGGATGCATGACTAGAGACTTTGCTCTCTCTAACAGTAAAGGGTGTTGCTTCAGTAATAGTTGACTTAGTAAAGTACATCAAGCAGGATTGGCTGTGGGAGTGTCGAGCAGAGGGCGACGGCCGAGAGCAGTGCCTTAGAGGTGCTAGCGCAGTGACGGTTCTATTGGCTTTGCTCAGTTAAAGTAACCCGTGAGGTCGCACGTACAGATCATGAAAGGGAGCACAAAGTCATGACATTGGTACCAAGGCCTTGGGTGACCTTCAAATACCCGCCCAACCTTTCATGACAAAGGACAGCCCTGCCCATTCTGGCTGGCGGCACATCTTTCAAGCAAAAACGTTTCCTGTCAGCAACCTTTTCACCATGCTACTCTGAACTCTACCTTGTATGCCCAGGGCGTACGTAAACAGGCTACGCTTTTGAGGTAGAGTAAAGTGCCCACATCGGAAGGGAGTCCACGAAGTGAAGCTCTCCAGCGAGGCCCCACAGCTGTGCCGCCTGGCTTGCTCATACAGTGCAGTTTTGAAGCCCCTAATCTACCATACACAGCTCAATGTGCGAGGAAGGCATACTGAAAGCGGCTATTGGATGACACGCAGCAGAACGCCAGTTTAAATGAAGGCACATGAGCAGACTAAGTTGTGCATTAAATGTCTGCTTTGCCAAAGAATGTTACTTCTGGGCACGGAATGGGGATGAAGGTTTCATATTCCATCAAGAGCTACGACAAGGGGGTGCGCTATCCTCTGGTGTATTATCTGCTGACAGCCTTGCTTGTCAGTCAGCCTCGACAACAACGTCTAGGAATACCAGGAGCTAGCTGCAATAAGTACAAGGGCTCGAGAAAAGGACTCAGTAGGTAAGGCTCAAAACAAACAGCTCTTCCAATGTGAGGCAATGGCTATATCAGGCCAGCTCGAAAGTGCCCCACTTGAGATTGTCCCGAGGGCGGAAACTTCCTATTTGTCCGGTGGTAGCAGATTCTATTTACGGCCAACAAGCGGGGACAGCGCATGAGTGGCTGCTGCAGCTTGGCTCTGTGCACATCGATACTTTGAACGCCCCGCAGGACGTTGCCGCATGGAGCTGCAACAGAGAGCAGGCTGCCACAAGACTAGGGGAAATGGGCGAATTCCCGTTCCCTCAGGTGTCGCTTAAGATTTAGATTTAGGCATTCAGGTCAGGGCCCAAAGAAGCACGACTGACAAGATCACCGCCATCGATAATTCCATTGCCTGGGGGCAATGGCTGTGGAACATATGAAGTAGCTCTTTGAAGGAAGAAAGAGAGAATCTGCTCGGCCAATGTAAGGCGATGGCTGGGAGGCCAGCGCAAAGGAATGTGTAAGAGGCGAGGGCTGTGAAAGGCCGGCTCCAGGAAAAGGAAGACTCTTCAGGAGAGGGCAATGGCTTTCATTGGCCAGCCCAGAAAATGAAGGCGCCAGAGAAGGAAAGCGCGGCCAAACTGACTGGTGGCTCTGAGAGGCCAGCCCAAAGGAGCCAGAAAAGAGAAGAAGCACACTGCGACTCAAGTGGCCACTGGGTGCTCAATATCCCATGTCGAGCAGCCGCACCAAGAGCAACAGCGCTTCCGATATTGACTGGTGGCTGTGAGAGGCCAGCCCAGAGGATTGTACAGGGTCGGGAGGGGCCGGATGGCACAAAATTCAAGAGACCAAGTGCTAAGACGGCAGCACGGGGGCTCTCAGTAATGTCGAGTCAGTAAGTGCGAGTCAGCCTGACTAGCAGGCGGATAGACGTCGCCCTGACGAAAAGCGGAGGCCGCAGCTAAGGCGCAGCCTGCACGCAAGTGGACAGCGAAGGCAAGGGACCGCTGCAGGGAAGTGGCCAAGCCCAGCCGGAACACTTGAGCAAGGGACCCGGCGGCATTAAAGCCAGGCTGCTCGTTCTGCTGCCATCGACGGCGAGCCGGACGAACTCAGTCCCCCGCTGGGTGATTGGCGTCTTCGTGTTCCTTGACGCTTGCGGCTTGGCGGTCTTGTGGACCTTGTTCATTTCCTCGTATTCAGTCCTTCGTGCGGGCATCTAAACAGCCATTGCCCTTTTTTATCGCATGCGCCTGTCAATTCCGCTGCAGAGTCGATGACAATTTCTAATCGCCGGAAACTGCTTGCCTTCTGATAAATTTTAGTGACCGAAGTCGTCATTCAGGCCATAAAACAATATCGTGGGTCGCCCTTAAACACGGCCTTTGAGCAACTGCTCGGCAGTGTGTGATCACATTACGCTTGCGCAGCTGTCAGCCATTGGGCTCACACCCAATCGCCCCTTCACCACATGAGCGGCTCGTGCACTTGGGTGCAGCTCTGCCCATCTCTGATGTCCTCGTCGCAGCTTCCAGCTTCCCGCGCCATCGCAGTGGGCGCAGCTCTCGTCGGTCTTGCATGTCCCAGTAATGTAACGTTTGTACTAATATCCAGGAGTTGGCAAGCACACGGTGCCCGCTGTCTTGCTGCTGTCGAGGTTGGCACATTCTCCGGCGCTGCCCAGACATGACGTGACTTGTTTGAAGGTGAGAGAGGTATCGACATTGCAAGGAGCACAATGGTGAATGACCAAGAAGGCTGCGTTGTAAGACTGTGGTACTTTTCATAAGTGCGGCAGGTGGTGTGGCTAGCCTATCGGTCTCAGGCTACACTGGCCTTGGGATCGAGGGTGGAGGGGGAGCCAAATGGGCCAAAGAGCCTGCTCCAAAGAAAACAGAACCATACTTTCCGACCAAAGATAAGCGAGCGGAGGGCTGAAACCGAGTAGCTTTACTCGGTCAAGTCTCTTCCTCTTAGCCGATTTGCCGCCGCCACCGCCGCCGCCGTCATCGTGGTCGTCGTTGCTGCCATTGTCGCTGCCATCGCCGCTGCTGCTGTCGTCGGCGCTGTCTCCGCCGCCGCCACCGCTGAACAACCAGCGGACATCGAGCGAGCGTCCCGGACGGGCCAGGAAGGCACGGGCGGGCGCGTTAGGTCGACTGCTGAAGTGCCTTCCACTGGTGAACTCCGTCAACCGGTACGTAAACCGGTGCGTTGGATAGATGCACGTGATCTTGCTCTACCCTCAACGGTTGTATTGAGTGCATCTTTGTGAGCATACAGTACCGACAAAAAACCCTTCATTCGGCGCCGATGGGTTACTGGCTCTAAGACCCTCCATTGGGCGTGAAACTGGGTACTGTCTGAAGTCTCGTAGTCGGGCATGAAACTGCTTACTCTCTGAAGTCCCTTAATTGGGCGTTATCAGATTTTCCGTTACTATTCTAAAGACCGATACTGTCACTGACACTGTTGCTGTGACGGTTACTGGGCACTAGCTTCGGATCTAGTCCTTGCATCACTGTTGTTTGCTTGGTGTCTCCGCTGCCTCTTCACTAAGATTGGAAATGCTCCATCACAAGCCTCAATGACCTTCTCATTCCGATTCTACACTGTCTATCTCATCTCAAAGCAAGTAATGTCCAATTTTCTCGTGTTCTATGTCCCTTTCACAATGTTTAGCGTTGCCGGTCATGTCGACTCCATCTTGCCACCTGAATTTCACACAACTCTATCCTATCGACGTTAAAAAGCAAACGACACCAGGTGGCATGACAAGTCTCCCCGGATAAGGTAGGCCTCGGGCACCCATCGGACTTACTCCAAATCTGAGGCCACGCGGTGCGCCCGTGCGCCCTAGCCATGGCTGCCACCCACATTGGGTGAGGGCGGAGCCTGTGCTTTCTGACTGATTGTCTAACATCTAAATCTGTCTGCCGCCATGAGCGCATCTGCATCTGAGCCGCTGCGACGAGGTCGATCTGCTGGGCCGCCGCCTCAACGAGGGCGATCTATTGGACCTGTGGACAAGGGCAAACGTCCAATGGAGGAGCTCGACTGGAGGAATGCAGACTCTGGGAACGCTGTGTACAACATACAGGGACACGTACAGGAGCAGGTATAAGACCGCACAGCCCAGGAAAGTTTCAGGGAGAGCCACTTCTACTCTTCCGAAGATGGCAGGGGCTGTGTGAGAGAGAGACTCTTCAATTGGAGGGCGATGTGCACAGAGTGCCTCGTGGCCAGAGAAAAGAATGAAGAAAGGTCGAATGTGCCAAGAGAAAGCGTTACAAGTAGAAGTGCTCGCCCTTTCTTAGCGCTTCCCCTGACCCCCTTCTCGTACTCTGTTCATTCTTTTTTGGGCTGACTTTTCCAGCCCCTATCCTCAATGGGCGAGCACTTTCTGCATAAAGGATAGGGCTAGGAAAGGCCAGCCCAGAAGAATGAACAAAGTTCGAAGGGGCCAGGGGAAGCGCCAAAAAGGCAAGCACAGGAAGAAGCGGCTGCGAAAAACTCAGTAACCCCTGCTAAGCAGCCGCAGGTCAAAGAAAGTGGCTCCTGGTACGGATCCCCTGGCCAGGGCCAGAGGCAGCAGCGAGGGCACGACCGGCACGCTGATGCAGCGCGCGGGCCATGGACAACTGCAGCGAGACGGACAGTGCATGCAGTACACCTGCGCGAGCTAGAAACCCGCTACCCACTACCAGGAGCCGATTTCTCCGACCTGCGGCTGCTTAGCAGGGGTTACTGAGTGTATCGTAGCTGCTTGGTTCCAGACAGACGTGCTACTGGCTTTGTTCGCCAAAAGTATGACCCGTGAGGTAGCATGTACACGTCAAGGGAGCACAAAGTCATGACACTGGTTCCAGGCCTTGCGTGACCTTCAAGTACCGGTACAACCCTTTCATGATAGAAAGATAGCCCTGCCCGTGCTGGCTAGCGACATATTTCGCAGATGGAAATGTATGCTGTCAACAAACTTTTGAGCATGCTACTTCTGAGCTCTACTGTCTTTGCCCAAGGCATACGTAGACAGACTAAGCCCAAAAACTATCAACGATACAAGCTCTCTAAATGGAGATTGGCAGCTGTCTCCGTCTCCCAACGGTCGCCACTCTCCAGCAGCTTTTCCTTGTCATACAGAAGCTCCTGTTGAGGAAAGCACAATGTAAGCAACCGTCATGAAGCTGGCATGGCTTGCAACCTTTAGTGCCCCGAGGAAATATACTACTTGATTGCAACGCGAGTGTACCAAGAGGATCTGTAAGTGACAGCTCACTTCATGAGTTTCAGTTGCAAAACTTGAAGGGGCCTTTCCACAATCGCGTCAACAGGGCAAGCCTCTTGGCAAATCCACAGTAGATGCACTTGGTCATGTCAACATCATGTCTTGTTGTTCTTCGGCTTTTGTAGTAAGGTGAAGTGCCCACTTCAGAAGGGAGTCTAGGTAGAGAAGCTCGTCAGCGAGGCCCACAGCTGAGCCGCCTGGCTCGCTCGAATGGTGCGGTTTGAAGCCCCTCATCCGCCAAACACACCTTGATGTGCGTGGCAGGGATACTGAAGAGGCTGTTGGATGCGACACGCAGCAGAAGGCCAGCCAAACGAGGCACATAAGCCGACTAACTTTGCATTATATTTCCCCCTTTTTCCAAAGAATGTTACTGCTGGGCACGGAGTCGGGAGAAGGTTCCGCATCACATTAGGCATTCAGCCTCAAGACAAGGGGGTGCGCTACCCTCTGGTCGTTGATTTGCTAACAGCCTTGCTTGGCTGTCAGCCTTGAGATGAAGGTCTAGGGGTCTATGAGCTAGCTGGAAAAAAAGTACAAGGGCTCGAAGGAGCACTCTGTAGGTAAGAGCTAGAATGAAACAGCTTTTCCTTATGTATGGTTATGGCTGCCATGTATTAGTCCAAAAGCGCCCCAATCTTTGCAAGAGAGTAAAACTTTTCCATTCATAAAAAGGAAGACTATCAGTAAAGGGCGATGGCTGTGATTGGCCAGCCCCAGAATAAAGAATGGGCACTTCGAAGGGGCCAGAAAAGCCTTCAAGCTTGCATCGACTCAAGTGGCCACTGGGTGCTCAATATCCCCTATCAAAGAAGGGTCCCGGGCGGGGGGGTACATCTCATTTGCCTATAGCAGCGATCTACAGATACGGCCAACAAATGCAGACGGCTTCCGATGATTGCATATAAACGGCTGCCGCAGCTTGGCTCTGTGCACATCGATACTTGAAGAATCTGCAGGACGTTTGCCGCATGGAGCTGCAACAGTGAGCAGGCTGCCATAGTGGGTGGAAAGCGGCGACACGGCAATCTTTCAGGTGTGGCTTAGGGCTTAAGATTTATGGCGGAGGATTAAGCCTGGGCCCTAGAGAAGCACGACTTAGAGGTCACCGCCACCGAAAGTCCATTACCTCGGAGCAATGGCTGTGAGAAGTCCAAAGCTTTCTGAAAAGGCGGGGCTGTTGAAGAAGAAAGACTATCTAGTAGAGGAAAGACGCTTTCAGGAGAGGGCGGTGGCTGGGAGAGACCAGCCCAGAAAAAAGAGTCAAAGTCCGAAGGGGCCAGGGAAAGCGCTGAAGCACACACGGAAACAGTGGAGGGCGATGGCTGAGACTAGGCAGCCCAAGAAGAAGACTATCGAGTCCTTTTCCAGAGACGGGTGGGGGCCAGAAAAGCGCTACAGCACACAGCGACTCAGTAGCCACTGGGTGCTCAACATCCCCTTCCACAATGTCCTACGAGACGCCCTGGCGGGCTTGATGCGCGACGCCGGCTACCGCGCCATTGTGGAAGTAAGCAATGTAAAGCCCATCACCACGGATTTCCAGGGTGGCCATCACCGTCGCACCCTGGACATTGTGGGTGTACAACCTGGCGGAGGTCCACGAGCCTTGGTGGAAGTGGTGGTGCCCGAGGCATACAAGAGCTCCGCTTCCACACACATTGCTGGCCACGCAGTGGGAGGTGCTGAGCAGAGAAAGCTCCGACACTACTCTGACTACCCCCGCAGCGACCACCTTCTCCCGGCCGCAATCGACACTTTGGGCTGCTTGGGTCCTCGCTTCCATACCCTACTTGAGAACATAGCGAGTATTGGATATGCACGACGCGAAGCTATGCTTCCAGCCCAGATGGGTATGCCGGCAGCCTATTTGCCATTTTTGCGATGTCGAGTGTCAGCTTGTCTGCAGCGAGCTCAGGCTCATGCGTTGCATCAAAAAGCTGGTCGAGCCTTGGCTGGTAGTTCAAGAGCTTGTCGATTGCCGTCCGGTATTCGAGCATCAGTTAGCGACCTCTATGTGCTGACTCGTGGTTACTGAGCGGGTCAGCTTAGCAGCAGGTGACGTACGTTTGTCAATGTGCTTGCCTTTGTACTTGGCCACACATGGCCTCCCCATCTTTTAACACACACGTTTTCCTGTTGAGCAGCCGCACAAAGAATACGACAATGTCCAGACCCTACGGAGGGCGGAATGGCTGTGAAAGGCACTTGGGGGGGTGAGTGGCGGCCCTCATCATCACAGGCAGCGGGAGAAGCGCCGCATTGCGCGGCGCGGCCGGCGGCGCCGCCGTCGCCATGGGCAACTGCTGCGGCGGCTCCGGCGGGGCCAGCGACGGCGGCAAGGCGAGCCCCTGCCCCGCCCGCCTTGGCCGCCCATAACCTAACCCTACCCCTAACCTTAACCTAAACCCTAAACCGCCGCCGTCGCCGCCACCATCGCCGCGGATGTCGCGACTGCCGTCGGCTCCACCCCGGACTCTGGCTCTGAGCCCCACGCCTCGGATCCCAAGACTTGGACCCGAGTCATGGCCTTGGACCGGAGCCAGGCCACAGAGTCAGCGCGGGGGACTGTGGCTCTGACTCCAGGCTCGGTGGCTCTGGCATTTGCGCAGGACCGCGGCGGCGACGCCGTGGCGCAGCTCCAGGCTTCGGCCGGTCAGAGGAAGTTGACCAGGTTGACTTCAGCCCCCCACCTCTCCATCTCTCCTCCTCCCTTTTGAGGTTTTAGGGCTTAAGGACTTAGACCCTCGATCATCAGCAGACACGCGATCGATTCCTGCTGGCGCCTGACTCGTTAACCAGATCCCGACACCTGAAAGCTAACGTTGCTGAGTCCTACTTTGGCCAATGTAGCAACGAAGCAGTATATTACCACTAATGTTGGTCATTTGTGCGGCGGTTAGGTGCGTGCTGGGGCGGCCGTCTGAGGACACAGGCGTGCTCTACAAGATGGGGAAGACGTTGGGCAAGGGCCAGTTTGGCGTCACCTACCTGTGCGTGGAGAGCGCCACCGGCAAGCTCTACGCCTGCAAGACCATCGCCAAGCATAAGGTCCCCCCCTTTACATTGACCCGTACCTGCAGGAAAACCAGCCAGTCGATAAAGTGTAAAGGACTTCCTTTGAGTCACCTAGGAGCACAGAGTCTACGTGACGTTGACTCCAACATAATCAGCTTAGAGACGATTCTAAGCTGGTGCAGGACCAGGGCTGACGGTGAAGCTGGCTTACAAGCTGGGCCTGGGGTCAAGCTCCAAGATTCCGTCCTTCGGGGGTGTGTTCCAGTTATCAGGATTGGGCTTTGTGTATATGAATAAATACATGTATGTATCATATGATAGGGTTAGCATCCAAGGAGATTCGATCATGAGATTTGATAATGAGATCATGAACAGTGCAGCTGGTGGTGGAGGAGGACGTGGCGGATGTGCGCAACGAGGTCGCGATCCTGGAGCACCTCGCCGGCAGGCCCAACATTGTCGAGATCAAGGCGCGTCCTTTACAGTCCCTGCCACCCACTAACCCCCTGTTAAACCACTAAAGTGCAGCAGCTGACGTCTGATTCCTGTGATCATTGGGCCTTAATTGTATTCATTATTCAGCCTGGGCGGTAATAAGTACCACTTGTGGCTCCCCTTTAGTCTGCAGCTGTGCTCTAGGTCCAAAAGCTTTACGTCAGAAGACCTGCACTCAAAATAGTTAGCACCTGAGACTTTCAGCATAGTTAGCACCTGAGACTTTCAGCACCCGATGCCGCACTTCGTTTTAGCCTGGTCAGACTTCAACGGGAGTAGGCGCTGAGCTTCAGCACATGCTTGGCACGGGCAGAGCTCCCTGGCTGCCTGGGTATCTAGCTATCTTCATCTACTCGCAGTCCAAGTCGTCAGAGCAGTAAAGGCATATAGTGAAGCCAGAACCTGCACATTGTGAGGAGACTACACATTGAGCCAGGTCATAGAGATTGGGTACTGTTCCTGAGGGTCCGAAAGATTGATTCCAGGCTGTATTCATAGCTTACAAAGTGTCGAGCAAGAGATGTGTATATGCCCAGCTGCTGCTGGGCTTTCCACGTTCTTGCATGTGAGTCCACACTAAGGAGAATGATATTACAGACACCAAAATGTGAAGCCCAATTGCTGGGACCTGATCACAGCTGACACAGGCCCGGTGTGCAGGGTGCATACGAGGACGCAAAGAACGTGCATCTAGTCATGGAGCTGTGCGCCGGTGGCGAGCTGTTTGACCGAATCATCGCGCGAGTCCACTACAGGTTCCACTCAGTCGCCCAGGGTGTCATGACGGTAGAGGTGCAAGAGTACAGTAATCCAGAAGCCAGGAGCAGCCTGTCCTCCTATAAGATACTGCTGATCCACGTTTTTCATGTGCACCCATCCTCCACACGCTTACCTTTGGCATGCTTTACTTTACTATCACTACTCAAAAGGGCTAGGCTGGACCTGCCTCACTTCGCTTCGCCTCTTCTTTGCAAAGCAGTGCCATTGTCGTGCCTTATCCTCCCTAAGCAAAGCTGATTTTGATGAGAATCACAATGCTGAACGTACCCAAAGACCAATGGTTGACCATCTGCTTTTGCAAGATCCAGCTCCCTCTTTCATCTTCTGAGGACTCATTAGAGCGGGCATCTGGGCAGTCCAGAATCTGGCATAGCAAAGTTCACTTCTGTGACTCCTCTATTTGATAAGCTGTGAAGGACCGGGTGCATGCTCACATCCTTCTTCGTGGCAGCGAGAGGGAGGCAGCAGATGCCTGCCGGCAGATTATGAAGGTGGTGGCGGCGTGCCACGCAGCGGGCGTGATGCACCGTGACCTGAAGCCTGAGAACTTCCTGCTCGCTACAGCGGCTGATGATGCACCGATAAAGGCAGCTGACTTCGGCCTCTCCACCTTCTTTAAGCCGGGTGAGCTGCAGCAAGCTAGCTCCCTGCTGTTTGACCTTGCCAAGGCCAACTTAAGCAAGCACCAGCACCCAAATTCAAGCCCTGGAGATCTGCTTAAGTTCATTGAACCCAATCTGAATATTTGGAGCTTGTCAATGTCACCCTGAAAGCGAAAGGGAAATGCTGGACTTCAAAAGATGGGGCATATCTTCCTGGCGTCAACATAGAGAAGTTGGCCAATCTTGAAGGCCCAGAGTCAAGCCCCTCTTTTGCCCATGAAAACTGAACCAGTCAATGTTTTCGGAACCTTTTTGGTGTCCTTTTCATTCGCCCGTCCTTATCAGCTGGACATTCAAGGTGGTGAACTCATGTCTTGGGTTTACTAGTCAACCAAAACCCTGGCCGCAATGCCATTTCCTCTCTGCTTCTTCTTTACCTCTCAGCTTTCCAGATTGTATCCTGACCCCCTGAAAACCTCAATCTACACAATCAGAGAATGTGCATTGCATCCTCCTGTTGCACTTGTGACTCTGAGTCACAATGTGGGCTCCTAGTTTGGGGATGTCATAGCGGTCGTTGGCCGTCACTTCCTACCTTCTACTTGGCTTTGCTCTCAGCAGCCCTTCTAGCCCACAATCTGCCTCCACCACAACTAGCCTGCCAGCGCCTGCTTGTGCTCAGCATTGCAGCCCACCTGCCTATCTCTTGAGTCAGCTGGGACCGTGGACGTAGACTTTATGGCACCCTGTCATCCTCGTAGCTCAGTTGCCTCACTACTACAAAAACTATCCTTGACCAAATTCTGAAGTTCTTCCATTGCTGACTCCGCGGCCCCATTAGGTGAGCATTTCAGCGACCTGTGCGGGAGTGCATACTACATTGCGCCCGAGGTGGTGCGCCGGTGGTACGGCCCCGAAGCCGACATCTGGAGCGCCGGTTGCATCGCCTACATCCTTCTATGCGGCAGCCCCCCCTTCTATGCCGGCAAGCAACAGTCCGACCAGGCAGCAAGCCCACATATGCAAACTGAGTATAGAGCAATCATTACCTTGAGACGTTAGGCGAAATGGCTGCTTAAGAGCACTAGATTCAAGCGATTATATTGTATTGCAGATACTTGAAGTCTGAAGCTTGGTCAGAGTCGAATGGATGACTTAGGATCAACCTCACTATTGAGTTCCTCCTGCACTTATCACCTTGAGCCGTGCATTAGACTTCTGCAGTATTGTGGATGTGATCACCGAAGGCTGCATTGCATCAGGAATGTAGCGTCGACTTGGTGCCTGGGGCTTTGGTGCCCACCCTTGGCCGCAGCTACTCGCGCAGAGACGGAGCATGGCATCTTTGAGGCAATCAAGGTTGGCAGCTTTGACTTGGATGGCCATCCGTGGCCTTCCATCTCAGCTCCCGCCAAGGACCTTGTGCGGCGCATGCTCACGTACGACCCTGCGAAGCGCCCATCTGCAGTTGAGATCCTTGGTATGCTGGAATGACGCATTTTCCGCTGCCTTTCCTCCAGATATAGTTGCTGATCTCTGTTGGTCACATGACCTTCCATTCAATGTTGTCGTATTTGGAGATTCTAGAAAAGCGCCTGCACCTGAAGATAGACAACAAACACGAAAACTGCTGGAACAGTGATGCAAGCTGGAGTACATACCTCAGACAATACCATAGATTGGTCAGGCCTTCTTTTGATGTTAATGGCTTGTTTTCTAAGCACATGTGTTGACTACCTGATGCCCACCTATTGTGCAGCACACCCATGGATTGCAGAGCCTGGAGCGGCCCCAGATGTCCCGCTGGACGCCTCGGTCGCACTGCGGCTGCGTGCATTCGCGGCGGCCAACCGGCTCAAGAAAGCTGCGCTGCGGGTGCTGGCAAGCGGCCTGACGCCCGCCGAGATCCGGCAGCTTGGCGACGCCTTCCACTCACTGGACGCCGACCGCAGCGGCGCTATCACCCTTGAGGAGCTGCGGAAGGGCCTGCAGGCTCAGGGCTCGTCGCTCGCCGAGGAGGAAATCTGCGCCCTGATGACTGCAGTGCGAACTGAACCGTGACCATTGTCCATTACAGAATCCATTACAGAATATTGACAGGAGTCATTAGCTCCTAAGTACTTCTGAAACTGGAAACATAGACCTGGTCTCCATCTCAGCTCACTGCTGGCTTCCAGCCCCTCTTCTACGATCTTCCTTCAGAGTCCTACCTTAGCAGCGTCAGCTTCGATTGCAGCAGCAGTATATGTATCTGCACTAGCAGTATAAGGAGGTCATTCATCTCTTCATCTGCCTGATGTTGGTAGCTCATCAGTCGTGGTTTTGGCAACCCTGCTCCTTGCCTGTCACCTGTCCTCCCTCTATCCTTCTCTTTTTGTTTCCCACCTCGGAGCTAGCCTATATCTGCCTTGCTCACCTCTCCTTTTCGCATGCCCTTGCACTGGCACCACTAAAGTTAGGGTTTGGGGTTTAGGTTAGGGCTATGATTTGTTGTTTGGAGTTTAGGATTGAGGCTAGGGTGGCCTCCGTCATCCCCAACATGCACGACCCTTTGAGCGTGAGGTTTGAGCTGCAATCTTTGAGCCCTTGTCCGGGGATTGGTGATTGCAGGCGGATGCGGACGGAAGCGGGACGATCGACTACGAGGAGTTCCTAGCGGCAACTATGGAGGTCAGCCGCGCGCACGTGGAGGAGGCGCTGCTGGCCACCTTCCAGCACTTTGACGCCGATGGCAGCGGCTTCATCACGGGGGAGGAGCTGCAGCACGCGCTTGGCGACGCGGGCCTGGCCCAGGAGGGCGCGGTCGCCGAAGTGCTCGCCGAAGTCGATGCTGACAAGGTCGGAGTTATGCTCCGCCGTCTCGACCGCAGTGCCATGATTAAATATTGTCAGAATGGTTGAAGTCAAGGTTGACTTTTGAATGATATGTTCATTACATGCACATCCTGGGTACGGGTGTTTATTGCTAAGCAGAAATTTACTATGAGAAGAAGGTGAGGAGGACCTTCACTGGCTATCTGTTAGGTGCCAACTAACCCAAGTTCCAGAGCATGGCACAGTTAGTGCACTGCCTTCAAAGCTGGGGTGGTCGCTGTGGACTTAGGACCTCAAACTGCTATATTTTCGCCTTAGTTAATAGCTGCTGACTCTGCAGGAAGGACCAACGGGCATTGACAAGTCACAGTACCTGTATCTATGACAGGATGGGCGGATAGACTACGAGGAATTTGTGGCCATGTTCCGACGAACAACGCGTGCCAAAGAAAGGAGCGCACGATGACAGAGGAAGGCCGACTGACCTGGGAAGCACTTTGGCACCTTGATGGTCGCTGTTACTTGCCATCCACACTGCCTCTGATTCCAATCTTAAGTTTAACTAATTCGACCCTCCAATTCGCATAGAAGGTCTCTAATGTCCTTTGATTGCTGTTCCTTTGGGGCCATGATTGACAACAAGCTGTCCAGCCGTGGACCTCGCTCTGAGGATCTTCTATCTGCGTTGTGTTATTATTTTACATTATTTGTTCTTGAAGCACTCAATAGTTGTGAGAATTGATCAATTGATCTTTTGGGGCTCTGTGAAAGTGGTCTTTGCTAAAGATTGGGGCGAATTTTTATGCCAGTACACATTCTCACTTGGATAAGCAGCCACAGTCATCACTGTTTAGCAACTCCATGTAAAGTCTTAGAGCTCAATGGACTAATGCATTGAGTTTTTCCAAGAGTGGGTTGCCTAGGAAGTTGTACTGCTTTTGCTGCAGGGCACCCACCGCCTGCTGGTGTATAGTCATATTCCCTGCAATTGCCGACGCTTATGCAGATGCCATATCCTCCTCTTGCAAACTTTTGGAATCTTATGTTGGCAGCGGAAATTATGCTCATCATACAGATTCCGTGGGAGGTCAGTTCTAACTGATGGCACACTCAGGCGGGCTCTGCGAGATGCCTTGCTGGTGCCTGCCCGCAGTCAAGCAGGGCGAAGTCAACCGGCTGGGAGTCCAAAAGCCGTCGGTGGTGGTCAGTCAGCCCGTCCCGAAGAAGAAGACCGCGGCTGCTTAGCGCATGTATATCTTATTCGAAACAGAGACGGCGAGCATCAGCTCCACCTGACCGCACACAGAGCTTTCGCGCACACAGCGCCGCCCAGCCGCACACAGAACCGCCGTGCACACAACGCCGCCTTGCCGCACACAGAGCCGCCGCGCACACAGCGCCGCCTCGCCGCACACAGAGCCGCCGCGCGCACAGCGCCGCCTAGCCGCACACAGAGCCGCGAGATTGTTCGGGGTTCATGCAATCTGCCGGGGCCTCCCTTATCTCTTAACACTCTTTGGGGCACAATCCAGACTGGTTACGGCAGTGGAAGACGAACGCCGCAGAAGGTTGAGGAGGCTGCCAGAGATTCAGAACAATCCGAGGAGCTTGGCAAGACTCACTTCTCTGGCCACACCTGGTGCCACTGACTGGATCACCTCTCCCCCCGTCGCCAACGCCTTCAGCATCAGCTCCGAGGCCTTTCGGACATCGCTTCATCTCTTCCTCGGCCTCCCACCTAATTGCCTCATTGGGGTGCGCCAGTGCGAGTGCGGCTTCCGTGCAGAGGGTGCTGTGCTCGCCACTCACATGCTGAGATGCCCCACTGGACCAGAAGTGGTGGGCATTCACAACCTCCTTCGCGATGCCCTGGCGGGCTTGATGCGCGACGCCGGCTACCGTGCGGTCGTGGAAGTCAACAATATCATGCCTATCACCACGGACGCCCAGGGACGTCATCATCGCCGCACACTTGACATTGTGGGCGTGCAACCTGGTGGAGGACCACGGGCCCTGGTCGACGTTGTTGTTACGGAGGCATATAAAGGCCCAGCATCAACACACATTGCTGGGCACGCAGTGGGCGGAGCAGAGCAAAGAAAACTGCGGCATTACTCCGATTGCCCCCAATGCGATCAACTCCTGCCAGCTGCAATCGACATCTTTGGCTGTCTGGGTCCTCGCTTCCACACTCTGCTTCAAAACACTGCCAATCTAGGCTACACTCGACGCGCAGATGTGTTTCCGGCTGAGATGGGCTTGCCAGCTGCATATCTGTCGCTCTTGCGACGTCGAGTTTCGGCCTGTTTGCAGCGTGCTCAGGCTAGTGCCTTGCACCAGAAAGCTGGGCGAGCTCTAGTAGGTGGCAGAAGGGCTCCGTTCCTGGCATCTAGTATTCATGCATCGAGTAGTGACCTTTATGTTTTGACCTGTGGTTATTGAGCGGGTCAATCTGCTGTAGGTTATGTAGATTTTTAGATGTGCTTGCCGTCGTACCTGGCCATTTGGCCTACATTTCTTTCTAATACACGATCTCTCTTAACACACACGCGTTCCTTATCTGGGGAGACTCTCATCGGCCAAGCACAACGGGCTGAAAGGGTGATTCTACCGACCCACTGATTCACCATTCTTCTACACGCAACACCTTCTGCGCCATCCGGCCCTTTCGGACCTTGTAAATTCCTTTGGGCATGGCCTCTCAAAGCCACTGCCGTGAATATAGAAAAGCTGTATTCTTTGATTGCTGGCCGGAGAAAGACAGAGAGAAAGCGCGCGGTGCACATGAAATTGAAAGGGAGGCCAATTCTAGCTTAAGAGAACACACAGCTCTCCAAATTACAGAGAGGTAGAGAGGCGCAAAGCCCTGCTGCTGCCTGCTGCTCCAGCCCGTCCCTGCAGACCGTCGCTGCGAGAAATTGCCGGCTGTGTGTAAAACCTGAATGGTATTCCAATGTACGGCAGTGGCTGTGAGAGGCCAGCCCGAGGAATGTACAAGGCTCTGTGTGAGCAGTCAGTGGCTACTCCTCTGAGTGGCCTAGTGGCCATTTCAATCGCTGTGGGCTTCAGCGCTTTTCTGGCCCCTTCGAATTTTGTGCGGTCTAAAGTTCGAGGAAAACGTGTGTACAAAGAGATGGGGAGGCCATGTGTGGCCAAGTACAAAGGCAAGCACATTGACAAATGTACGTCGCCTGCTGCTAAGCTGACCCGCTCAGTAACCACGAGTCAGCACATAGAGGTCGCTAACTGATGCTCGAATAGCGGACGGCAATTGACAAGCTCTTGAAATACCAGCCAAGACTCGACCAGCTTCCTGATGCAAAGCATATGCCTGAGCTCGCTGCAGACAAGCTGACATTCGACGTCGCAAAGATGACAGATAGGCTGCCGGCATACCCATCTGGGCTGGAAGCATATCCTCGCGTCGTGCATATCCCAGACTCGCTGTGTTCTCAAGTAGGGTATGGAAGCGAGGACCCAAGCAGCCAAAAATGTCGATTGCGGCCGGGAGAAAGTGGTCGCTGCG
This sequence comes from Spirogloea muscicola, assembly GCA_009602725.1. Lineage (NCBI taxonomy): Eukaryota > Viridiplantae > Streptophyta > Zygnematophyceae > Spirogloeales > Spirogloeaceae > Spirogloea > Spirogloea muscicola. The sequence goes on from WELB01000020.1 coordinate 1,022,737, forward strand.
GGGGTAGTCAGAGTAGTGTTGGAGCTTTCTTTGCTCAGCACCTCCCACGCGTGGCCAGCAATGTGTGGAAGCGGAACTCTTGTATGCCTCGGTCACCACCACATCCACCAAGGCTCGTGGGCCTCCGCCAGGTTGTACACCCACAATGTCCAGGGTGCGACGGTGATGGCGACCCTGGGAACCCGTGGTGATGGGCATTACATTGCTTACTTCCACAATGGTGCGGTAGCCGGAGTCGCGCATCAAGCCCGCCAGGGCGTCTCGTAGGAATTTGTGGACGCCCACCACCTCAGGGCCTGTGGGATACCGCAGCATGTGGGTGGCTAGGTCTCCGCTCTCCGCACGGAAGCCACACTCACACTGAATTACTCCTATCAGGCAGGTCGGGGGCAGGCCCAGGAACAGCTGGAGAAGTGTCCGGAATGCTTCAGGGCTGATTTTGAATAGCGTTGTGGATTGCGTGTGAGGTGAGCCAATCGGATGCTTCAGGCGTTGCGAGCGATGTGAGACGTGCCAGACTCCTTGGATTGGTCTTGATATCCGGCATCGTCCTCAACGCCTTGCGACGCTCGTCCTCAACTGCAGCAACGTGTCTGGCCTGTGCTGCTTTGTCTGGTGCTTGAGCAAGCGCCGAGAAGGGGGTGAGGAGGGGTTGTAGGGAGGGGAAGGAGCAGAGTGCTGACTCCCGGATGCTCCTCAATTGCACTTGGAATGCCAAGGAGCCTTCCTCCACCTCGGCTGCAGGGCAGGCCAGGCAAGGGAAGCGCAAGGGAAGAAAGGAGGCAACCTGGTGCCAGCAACCGAGAAAGGCTGCCTGCGCCGTCTGTTCAAGTGACCGGCAGCCCAGGCCGCCCATTCGTGTGGGAAGGGATGCCTGCAGGGAGGATGAAGGTGAGGGGAAGGATGGGTGTTGAATCAGGGAAGCCAGGGTTTGCAGGAGGGAGGTGTCGAACTCCTTGTACAGCTCGCCCACCATGTCCGTTGGGGCGACTGTTCGCTGCAGGTAGCCAGCTCGTTGAGCAATGCAGTGAGTAAGGATGGCCAGCGCCAGCTGCGGATCTCCGAGGAGAAGAAGGGAGGGAAGGGGGGCAAGGTGTTGCTGCAGACGTTCACGAAGTCCTCCGCAACGTGGGATGGAGTGCCAAGGGGACCTTTGAGAACAGCCAGCCCATTGGCAGGGGTCTGGCAGCCTGGTGGGAGCTGGAGGTTGGTGGGGAGGCCGTGTGGTAACCATGCCACGCTCTTGGTGGGGCAAACCCGCAGGCCCATTGTGCTCAGTTCGTGTACGAGCAAGGGGTAAGTCGCCATGACTGCTGACGGTGGGGCGACGATGTGTGTGTCGTCGGCGTAGGAGGGAAGGAGGAGGTTGGGATGCAGGCTCTGGGTGCGCCGTAGTGCCCGGGAATGTGCCAAGGCGGAAAGCATGGAGCTGAGGAGATCTCCCTGGCGTGTGCCACTTGTGGACCATAAGGTCGTCCAAGACTCCTCCGAACGCCACAGCAGCCGCCCTGGCCGGCCATAGGCCTTGAGGAAATATGGAATCAAGGACGGGAAGTGATCACTCAGCTCCTCCATGATAGCGCTGCGCTCCACAGTGTTCAATGCGTTGGCTATGTCCAGTCCAAGGACCATGTGTGATGGGTTGACATCCAGTGCTGCACGGAGCCCGTGGACGAGGGCCTCTGCCCCGCAGGACATGCCAGCACCAAACTGGTGGGGTGAAATTTGGGTGGACAGCTGGGACTTTAGCTCGCCGCACAAAGCCTTGGTCACCAGCCGCATGATGACTTCGGCCATGGCGATGGGCCTCACACCACCTGACGACTTGGCCAGAGCCAGCAGGTGGCTGGAGGTGAGAGCGTCGGCGATGCGCGGGGGAATGGTGGCTCTGGTGATGTGCCGGCAGGTGGAGAGGAGCAGGGAGAAGCTTCTTTCATCTCCATTTTGGAAAATGTCCCGTAGGTGCTCGAAGAGCCATCCATGTTTTCCGGGCTGGCCTCTCACAGCCATCGCCCTCTACTGGAGGCATCTTCCGTCATAGGGTACATTGAGTAGTCAGTGGCCACCACCACTAAGTGGCCACTTGAGTCGCTGTCTGCTTCAGCGCTTCTCTGCTTTCCAATTGCTGTGACGAGCTGGTCATAGGTGATAATCTATCTGTGCTTCTTCTCCCATACAAAATCTGTGTCACAAAGGTCAAGAGAACGGAAATGCTTGTCGCTCAGACCTAGATTCCAAATCCTGAACAAATTTACTATCAGACAGTGTTCCAAAAACAAGGACAGCAGATTGCAACATGTAAGCGTGCTGGAGCTCTTCTTCTACTTAACAGATAAGCCTCAGTGTGAGCTTTACTATACAATTTGCAATATCAGCAGATGCCAATTGAAGCATTGGCTCTGTACAGGGACTGTTGTCCTCCATTTTGAGACCTCAAGGCGCACATACATGGATTCTTAAATTACATGTTTTACAACTGGCCTACACTCTTCGTATTATACTCTCAAGAAGCTTGTAGCTATGATGCTTGACCTGAGTCCATCAAATGATATTCCAGGTCATGGTAATCAACTGATATTGATGCTCTGAGTGCCTCCAACTCTTCATCACTGTGCTCCTCATTACCCTCTGCAGGATCTCTGTTTGCAGCCTGCAAGTTGTTGAGGTTCACCTGCTCACTGGGTGGCCAGCATCAGTGTCAATCTGTTCCTCTTGTCGACTGTCGAGCTTGTATGTCAGCACACATGTCACACGCATCGCTCCATCTGCCACTTATGTGTACTACTGGATTGCCAAATTACACCGTCTAAGTACAACCTCTAGAGGCTTAAACACGCTTGCAAGCTGTACAAAAATGTGCAGTATACAGTCTGAACAAGAGATTGCTATCAAAGCATGCCCTTCATGCGCGTGCATTTGAGGAGTACCTGAGGTGCAGTCTTGCCATCAGGACTCGTGGCCTCACTCATGGAAACAGGTTCCTCGTGAATGTTCTGCTTCTGGTCAGTGTGACCACTCTGTTAACATTAAAATGCAGCATGCTTCATGCCAACACAAACAGCACAAGGTGCATGTATGGTCCACCTTGACACAGTCTGCTGAGGAGAGTAAGCAGCAATATTGTGATTACTTGTGCCAAACAGCAGCCCTTCTTCAATGTCAGTGCTACAACTAGAAGCCCACAGCTGCATTAATGTCTCAGGTGAGAGGCACTGTTGCTTGTAAGCTTGTAGATATCTATGAAGAGGGTGGCAACTGCTAGAAGAGGCTGTGGGCAACACCCTCTTACCTCTGTAGCAGAGCTTGTTAAAGTAGCAGCTGGCTGGCTGCAGCCCATATACTCTGCGTTGTCACTGATATTCTGTTCTTTCTTCAATGCAATCAGCGCAGTTTGAGGCATCGTCGAAGGCAAGGCAAATTGACCCTGCTTTTCACCAACCACATGTGGCATCAATATAGGGCCTCCCAAACTTTGTCACACATAGCTTCCGCACTTGTATGATCAACAAGTCCCATGCACTTAGATTAAGGTATGATCCATCAAGAGCCGCAGATGCACAGTTTACGCCTGCAGCTACAGACGTGATTCTTTAGCTCTTATAGTGACCTAGCGGATACTGCCGCTTGGCAAAGGACAGTGCATAAACATGCCGACAAACGACACAATAAATGTAATAATTCCAGGAATCTCGGCTACCTTGAAAAGGAGTATAGGACTCATCAAGTCCACGTCCTGCATTTCAATTGCTGCTTCCCTTTGTACCTCATGATCCGTATCAAACAAGTTCACCAAAGCTCGTCGTGCAGCTGCAGAAGATGACTCCGCACCGCCACTGCTTCTTGGTCTGGACTTCGATTTGCCTTTTGGGCCTCTTTTCTCTGACTTATTCCCGAACAGTGCCGCGCTCACGTGCTCTGGAAGTGTCCTATTCAGCAGTAGTGCGTCGTTGGGGAAGCTTGCCTGAAGCATTGGCGGCTGGGCTTCCTTTGCGCATATTTTGCACAGGATATAAGTGGCCTGTAGATCGCCAGCAAGGCCCCACAGGAATGAGTGGCTGAATGTAGCAAGTAAGCCTTGACAGTAGGGACATAAATATGTAGCAACAGCCGTGCCAGTAAGTCTGATCACGATGCTGCTACCCCTAGCATCCTTGACCGAGAAGAGCGTCTTCATTTCACAGTTATTTGCAAGACCCCCAGTAGACAGAAGCATATGGAATCACGAGAACATGAACAAGAAGGCTTAATATTACGTAGGACATATTAGTGGCTCCAGGACAGCTTGGACTTAAAGTAGGAAGAAAGAAGATAACGAACTTATACAGTCATGCACTGAAACCAAGGACTGGGCTTTTAAGGTCATATTTAAGTTCATCGGATTGACCCATCTCACACCACACCGGTCTGAGCATGAGAGGAATAGGACGTACTCCATTTGGTGCTGACTTCTTTCCCATCAATTCAAATTCATACATAGTCCACTTATGCCTCATCCAGTCACTCCTCCATGCATTCATTGTCTGATCAGTCAGGGAACTCCCGTCCAACAAGTACGTGTAGGTCCTCCTTGTGCCTGCCGCTCCAGCAGACCTCACCTCAACTGCTTTACCTCCCGCGTTCTTCCAGCGGCCACATCCTGCGGAACGATCTGAGTCGCTCGCTCGCTCGCTGTTGATGCCCCACTTTGCGGTTGGAGAAGGACTCAGGTAAATAAAGTCGTGATTTCCTCGACAGTCTTCGGCTGCGCGTTCCAAGCCAGATGGCTTGCATGAGGAGGACAGGATGATGTGCCACACACAGTGACACTGGGTATCGGCACACAAAAACTAATGGTACAACTTGAGGACGTATCTTTGAGAAAGGGTTTAAGAGAAGTAGATTATGATAGTGCAACTGCGGATTGGACAAGTGGCTACTGTGACAGGAGTAGCAATGCCCATGCTATTGAGTCTGAGCCATGCAATGAGCACCAATAGCGGTAGTAGCATGTGGTGCCCAGACCTGGCAGCTGCCAAGGGGGCCGCTCATAGACATTCTTGTACGGAATGAGTAGCGAGAGCTGCAAAAACCATGCTGTTTGGTGAATGCTTGGCCAGTCTGTCCTCTCAGCCAGGTGTTGGATCAGCTCTGCAGCAGTGTATACAAGCCGAATGCCTGGTACTCGCTCGCCCTCGAAGCCTGGGTCACGAGATTCCAGTACTTTGCACACGAAGCAGACACCCGCATGCTCGCTTGTCGCCAAATCTCTTCACCACACGTTGAAACAAGCCCAAGTGAGCAGAGGTGAAGACGACCAAGGTGGACTTAGTCCACAAAGTGAGAGTGATACTCATAGCTGAATCAAGTACTTCCACAGGATCAGACTGATTGTGCAGTGTGTATCACAATGTTGACAGTTGACACAAAGGAGGAGGGCAGGCGTGCATGACATGTCTTGCCTCAAGTGCACCTTTCCTTTTTGGCCTTTGCAGGGGCAACAAGTGTTGCTGATACAAAGACTGCTCCCAGGGCGGCCATGACTTAGAGCTACAAGGTGATCAGAGCTGTGAGGATAGGCTCACACAAGGTCCTAGGCAACTATTCTCAGGTAATCCTCACCTCATAAATTGATGGCTCAAAAGATCACAGTAGTAACTTGTAGGAGAGGACCTCCTCTCGTGCTCGCTGCAGCCTCAGCGCTAGCCCAAGCGAGGGCAGGGGAACGGAAGGGCGCAGCTCCGTCTCGGCCGCTCGGCGGACGGCCTGAGGCGAGTGAAGAGAGTGTCGAGTGACGGAGGGCCTGAGTCGCCAGAACGGCCTTATGTCGGGCCAGTTTTGAACGTGGGTAGCGCTTATATATACTGTTATAAACTGTCACTGCACATTGCACTGTCACACCCCCCCTGGTGATATGTTCTGTGCTCACTGTGACTGGAGCTTGTCTCTGATGTGTCAGCCATCTCTGCTGCAACAACCTTACAGGGGCAATTCCAACAAGCATCACCCAGCTTACCAACCTTGTCATCCCTTTAGTATTCTGTCTACCTTGACAACTCTTTGAAGGATCCCTCTGATGAACCCCTCAACTTGATATTAGCAGTGCGTTTAGTCACACATCATGACCCCTCAAAACACAAATTCTTCTGATTAGCAGGTTTGCTTACAATTTGCAGCATTCTGGACCGCAATGGCTTCACAGGCCCATTACCATCCGACATGAGTTCCATGACGCAGCTCCAGAAAAAATGTAAGACAATAGCCAGGCAACAACTTGTCTGTGTCAGGAAGCCTATTACGACCTATTTCTGACGTGTTGCTGAGTAGCAGGATCCCAGCTATGAGCGGGCCTCAATGCCCAATGCTCTCTAAAGCATGATCCAACAAACACAAGCATGACATTTGGAGCAGAAAGTATGTCCTGTTTGAACTGTTATAAAGTGCTCTAGCTCATTCTTTGAGGCACAGTCACTGGACACCTGTAATCGAGGCACGTCGTTAACATGGTAGATGCACGTTACTTGTGTCGCAGCCAGATTGCGCACAACAACTTGACCGGCAAAGTTCCCTATCCATTTCCTGCCGACGGCGGAGATGTGATCACACACTTGTATGACTCTAGCTATTCCTTTTGCTACATCACTGTCTGCTTCACAGTGGCAAGAAAGTTACACCGTCGGCTTGCTGAGGACAACCAGTGGTGAATGTTCTCTTGCAACTGTTGTTCAAGCAGATGCTCTCTGAGTAAATTTACTGACCTCCTATGTGTAATGTCTTCACACAGCGACCTTTCATACAACAACCTTGACGCCGACTTCTTCCCTCAAGGACTCATATAATCCACCAACTTGGAAGTCATGTATGTTCCACTGCTGAAGCAGAGCACAGCAATAATTTGCTTTTCGCTTGAGTACCTCTTGACATACCACTTGTAGTTGTCCGGAGGTCTGAGGAAGCCAGCATGGGGTGTGTAAGCAGGACAAGTAGAGTTACAGTGACGCTATCATCACATGACCATTGCTAATCACGCTTGACCTGCCGATATTGCGCAGAAATTTGGCAGGAAACAACTTCATTGAAACATTATATACGCATTTTGGAGACTTGAAGGTTTTACGAAAATTGTAAGTTACAGATTGCACCATTTCAGAACCTCCTCAACAGTAACATGTCCATTGAAGTGCTCCTGCAGCTACGTCTTTTGTCGCTTGCTCCCACTTGCAGGGTGGCACAGAAGCTAATGTTTGAGCAACTGCATAGTTTGAAGAAGTTCCTCCAACAGTCCTCAACGTCCAATGTTGCGTGTTTCCACTTGCTGAGCGACACCAATAGCCTGATGCTTGATCATGACTGAAAATCACTCGCTGCTTTTAAATGTGACAGTGATGTCTCACACAACAATCTTCAGGGAGGGTTTCCGAGGACATTACTACGTCCGTATGTGCATCCCAACTTGACCTGGATAGACGTCTCATACAACTACATGGTAGGCCCTCTGTATGGCCCAGCGCCCAGCAACGGCACAGTCCCAAATGGCACACGGGTTTTCACTGCCAACAATTGCTTCAATACGACATATGCGACACATCAAAGGCCAGCTTCAGTGTGCAAAGCACACAATATGCCCCCACGTGAGAGCTGAACCCCCCCTCTCCCTCCCGCTCTTTTCTCTCTCACACTCTCTCTCGCTCTCTATCTCTCGCCCGCTCTCTCTCTCCCCCCCGCTCTCTCTCTCTCTTGCTCTCTCTCGCGCCTGCTCTTTTTCTCTCGCTCTTCGCGCCCACTCTCTCTCTCTCTCTCTCTCTCTCTCTCTCTCTCTCTCTCTCTCTCTCTCTCTCTCTCTCTCTCTCTCTCTCTCTCTCTCTCTCTCTCTCTCTCTCTCTCTCTCTCTCTCTCTCTCTCTCTCTCTCTCTCTCTCTCTCTCTCTCTCTCTCTCTCTCTCTCTCTCTCTCTCTCTCTCTCTCTCTCTCTCTCTCTCTCTCTCTCTCTCTCTCTCTCTCTCTCTCTCTCTCTCTCTCTCTCTCTCTCTCTCTCTCTCTCTCTCTCTCTCTCT
>WELB01000020.1:1030876-1043170 GCA_009602725.1 Spirogloea muscicola
CCCCCCGTACTTTGGCCTCTCTTCCCTCCCCCTCTCCCGTCGCGCTCCTGAATCTTCTTTGGTTGTTTTCCTGCCTCTCTCCTTCTCCTTGTTGCGTGTCTTTGTGCTTTTACTATGTCAATCTCTCCTCATAACCGAATGTTGCTTTCACACCCCAATCTATCTGTCTCTTCTCCTCTACCTCTACCACTCTCTCTATCAAGAGCAGCGTGATGTCACTCGTGTTTGTGCAGCCTGCATTCCTGGACAAGCCCACTACACCTGCCAGAATCTGGGGTTGAGTTATGATCCTGCATACGCATGCATGGGTGGAGGTTGCAAGTAATCTCCATGACTCAGAGGACTTTTCCGCATGATCTGCTGCCAACATATGATGATTATGATGTTAAAGGGCTCCGGAGCTTAAACACTCAGCTGTGCAATGAGAATGGTCCCTGTCCAAAGTACATTACAGAAAATGATGTTGGAAATTAAAGCCCTATCAAGATTATGTGGAGGGACACCATGCATTGTCACTCACATCCTCTGTGTCACATCATATGTAGTTCTGAAGGAGTATGTGATGTGGTGGCTTTTGAGAATGGCATTGCTTGCTACAGTACCAGCTATTCCTCGGATTGCGCAAAACTTCATTGCGAGTGAGTTCCTAGTAGCCAGAAGTTAGAAGTAGCACCTTGCAACCTGGATTTCATTTGTCTGCTTGCTCTTGCACAGGCTCGTACAGGCACTGTGATGCTTGCTTGGACTTTCTTGCGCTCTGTTCTGCATGTTGGCCTAAAATCCTCTCACTAGCAGCTACACGAGCACAGTCCTACTGAGGCATCCTTGACGTTCTGCCACGCCTATGGCACAAGCACTTGATAACTGCTCTAATCCCTTCATTGTGGCCAACTTGGAGTTGGCTTCTGGATTGTGCCTGATACTTGTGCATGTTACTCCATGTAATTAAGCATTCAATGCCTGCAGGGATGGACAATGTACAGCAGAGTACATCTACAGTGCCTATAGTGGCCAGAAGTGCAGGCCACAGGGATGTCCCAATGACGATGATACCTGCTAATCTTTGTGTGATGGTGAAGGCCATTGTCAGCCCAATTACCGAGTAGACACTTGTGAGCCGTACTTCTGATCCAGCTGCAGGAGGTCACGAGGGGCTCAATGACTACATGAACAAGCAGTCTCTTTGTGCCTGCTTCGTGGACTTACACGTGGGTCAGCTCCCTGTGGGCTGGAGACCCTCGAAGGCATTATCTTGTTATGCCTAAGCGTAATATATTGCTGCAATAACGAGAATACGTGGAAAGTATGACACCATCACCAATCGGCTATTACTTCCAATTAGACAACTATAGCTCCGCAAGACAGATGCTGTGCTTGACAATAATATGGCGCTTTCGGCTTAAGCTCTGCTTGATGTCTCTCTTGGCTGACGTGCTCATCCTTAAGCACCTATGCGCGGCCACACACAAGTTCACTCCTCATAGTACAGGTCGTGCAATACATTGGTGGCTAGTTGGTGTCGATCTGATAAGGATGGTGACGTGGTTGCACACGTAGACGTATAATATTGACTGACTAGTCTGGTGTGATGGGATTTGAAAGTATGGCACTTTCAGCTTAGCTTCGGTCAACAGGCATGTACTCTATCTGCCCGGGCCAGAAGCGGCTTCTGTGCACATAGGCAATCATCCTGCCGCTCCCGTCGCACAAAGAGAAGCCCAAATAATAACCCAGAAGTCCATAAGCCCACTTTGAGGGTCGTAACGCACCCCGACGAGTTGTGGTAATTGCCGGCTAGGCAGAGGCGGGGTAATGGTGGGTACATGGTAGAGTGATGGTCCCAGGCCGGGCCGCCGATCTGGTGGAATTGGCGGAGTCGACGCAGTCACCTGTCACCACATCGGCGATTATGCGGGGACCACCGCCGAGCGGGATGGCGACCAGGTCGGCGCGTAGAGTATGGGGCTGGCCGTCCGCGCCCAGCTGGATGGGCGTGATTGAGGCGTTTTCCGCAGCCACCTTGAACACCCCCTGCATACCATCTCGCAGGAGGTCGTGGGAACCGGTCCGCGCGCCCCCGTGCACGCAACGGAGCGTATGCGCAGCCAGCTCCGCGAGTCAGCGTGAGTAGCATCGCACTCGCCCTGAGTGACGCCCACGAGGCAGGGAGGGAGGAGGCCCACGAGCCGGTGGACGGCCGTCCTGAAGACCTCATCGGGCGTCTTCAGCGCAGGACACTGAGCTTTCCAGTGCCCAGGCTGCTCGCAATAATTACACAAGTCTCTAGAGCCCCCAAACACTACCTGTCGTCCTCCTTGATCTTCGGTACCTGACCTGCCACCAACAGTTCTATGGGTCTGGTCGATCAATACTGGCTCCTTGAATCGGCTCTCTTGTTTCTTACTTGGGAACTTGCTCACCTCCTGTATGAGCTTGGCGGGTACGATCTCCAAGCTTCTCATGTCCCCGTCCATACAATCAAGGAAGGTGACGACAGTCTTGAATTTATGTATGTCCCTCAGGCTGTTCAACAAAATTGCAATTTGAAAGTTTTGATAGGATCTTCATTTGTTTTCAATGCCTCAAGTTCATCAACAACTCGCGTGAAATCCAAGAGATGCTCCGCCAGACTCGTGTCTTTGTCTATCTTCAAATTGATCAATTGAGAAGGACGCAGTGGTCTTCGCCTTTTCTGATGAACTACTCAGATCAACATCGCCTCACACAGATTCTTCCATCAGATTGCGCAGCGGAAGCATGGAGGAAGTCAGTGGCGTACTACGAACCCGCTGGCTCACAGAAAGCTGCAGCTGCAGCAAAGGTTGATCAATTTGAAGATGATCCGCAAACTCGTGTCTCCGTCCATAATCGACTTAATTTATCATTGCTGCAGCTGCGGCATTTTCTGAGCCAGCAGGCTCGCAGTACGCCACCAAATTCCTCAACGCTTCCGCCACACTATCTGATGGAAAGATCTGCGCCAGGTGGTGATGATCCAATCTGTTCATCAGAAACACGAAGACCACTGGATTGTACTCCTTCCACTCCTGACAGGCATTGGTTGCCGTGTCAGGTGCTGGCTGCTCCCCCGGAACAACGCCCCACAGGCCATGTGCCCGTAACGCTGTCTCCACCGTTACCTTCCACATGCGCCAGTCCTCCCCTCAATGCCAAAAATCAGTCCTCTGATACCATGTTGACGTGGAGAGGATGGCACCGCCACTGTGCCAACGTCCAAGCCGGCAAGAATAGTGTCAGCAGCAGCAGTGGGACCAGCAGCAGCAGCGCCTGCAGTGGCGACGGCAGCGATGGCGGTCCTGACGGCTGCGGCAGCGGCGAGCTAGACGTCGCGGTATCCGATGGCGTGCGCCCTAGCGAGTGCGAGGGGTCCAGCCCCTCCAGCGCCTCTTCTCTATGAGGAAGAAAGTGCTCGCCCATTGAGGATAGGGGCTGGAGATGACAGCCCAAAAAAGAATGAACAAAGTACGAGAAGGGGGCCAGGGACGCGCTAAGAATAACAAGCACACACAGAAATAAAGCAGCTACGAATCACTCGGTAACCCCTGCTAAGCAGCCGCAGATCAGAGATGCTAGGCTCCTGGAAGTGGGTCCCCTGGCCAGAGTCTGAGCGCGCACCTTCTTCTCCAGCCGCTCCAGCCCTGGACCCGGCGGCGCGCCCTAGCGCCGCCACCGTCGATCTACGGGCCGGCGCCAAACCCGACGGTGGAGATTGAACAAGTGCTGACTCCTCGGGCTTGCCCGCAGCATACGCATTGACATGTTGTCCTGCCAACACAAGTGCTCACGAAGTATGTATAAGAGAATTCTTTCGAAGGCCAGTTCGCACAAGTACGTCCCAAGGGGTGCTCGCACTCTGTCCTGAAGTCTTGACAATGATGGAAGTTCTGTAGAAACTATATACACTTGATCACGTGTGGGTCTGACGGACAATGATGGGCTTCTGACGACGCCCAGCATGGAGGATGAGCGTGTAGGGGTGCACGTGAGCTGGCCGTGGTCTACGCAGTCCACATGGTCTACGCAGCTGCGCGCAGTCTACGCGGTTGGCCCGCTTGGACGAATTGCAGAAGCCCTTTCTCAATGGGCGAGCACTTTCATCTTTCTGAGGGGCGATGGCTGTGAAGGCCAGGCCAAGAGGAGGCGAGTATGCTGACCCTCCGCAAGAAGAAGGACGCTTCCAGGAGAGGGCGGTGGCTGTGAGAGGCCAGCCCAGAAAAAGGAATGAACAAAGTTCGACGGGGCCAGGGAATGCGCTGAAGCACACAAGGAATCCAGTAGCTACGAGACACTCAGTAACCCGCGCCATAGAGGGCGATGGCTGTGACTGGCCAGCCCAGACAGAAAACATGTACGAAGTTCGACGAAGGGAAGCAGGCCAATGTAATGCGGCAGGCTCTCTCGGCCAGGTGGTTCGCATGCGCCTGTCAGTATCGCTGCACCGGCAAATGGCACGCGCGTTGCATCTGCGTGCCGGTCGCGCTTTGGCTGCAGCCACTGGCCATAGACAGGGGACCTGCTACCGGGAAACTACTTCCTCTGACCTGCGGTTGCTCACAATGGGATATTGAGCACCCACTGGCCACTTGAGTCGCCGGGAGCTTTAGCGTTTTTCTGGCCCCTTCGAATGCTGCTCATTCTGATTCTGGGCTGGCAAGTACAGCCATCGCCCTGTACTGGAAGTGCCACTCTTCGCCAAAAAGGAATGGACAAGGCTGTTGGGGCATCACCTTGACGCCCTTCACAGTGGGCACCGCCCCTGTATCAGACTGATTCCCAGACACCCACCCCCATGCACAGTCATGTTACCAAAATCTGCCTGCCGCAGCCTCAATGCCAGTCATCACCACCCATCTCGCATCATTAGCAGCAACATCTCCCCGTTTAGTCCTCGCTTGGGCTTAGCAACATAAACCTCATCCCATAGGACCAGATGAACCGAAACCACCTCCTCATTCTCCCGCCTGGTAAGATAGCTAGCCCGTAAGAAGGGCGAGCAGAGCGCAGAGCCCAGCTTACGCCAAGGCAAAGTGAGTCGGAAAGGCAGGGATGGGGGCTGCAAATGTTGAGTATTGTAATATGTTGAATCGGCGGGTCGGGGTCGGTGACCATCCCGCCCGTCTCATTGGGCCCTTAAGAGTCTCCCCTGGATAAGGGAGGCCTCGGGCACCGGTCGGGACACACTCTACATCTGAGGCCACGCGGCCACGCGCCCGTGCGCCCTAGCCATGGCTGCCATCCACCTTGGGTGAGGGCGGAGCCTGTGCTGTCTGACTGTCTGTCTGAGATCTGAATCTGTTTGCCGCCATGAGCACATCTGCATCTGAGCAGCTGCGACGAGGTCGCTCTGCTGGGCCGCCGCCTCAACGAGGGCGATCTGCTGGACCTGGAGGACGTCCAATGGAGGAACACGACTGGAGGAATGCAGACTCTGATAACGCTGTGTACAACCCACAGGGACAGGTGCAGGAGCAGGCACAAGAGCACGCAGCTCAGGAACACTTTCAGCAAAGGCATCATAGCAACAACGTCGAAAGGCAAAGGTTGAAGAATAGAAGAAGGATGCGGCTGCAAAATTCCAAAAGCGGTTGTGGAAGCCAGCCAGGTGCAGACAAAGGGTTTTCATGACCATATTAGCAGAGCCACATGCTAATCCGCTACAGGCTAGGCAAGGTCCAAGGGTCCAAGGGTGGGCTGAAAATCTTTCCCCCCCTCCGCTTTCATTTTCTCCCTGGATAGCCGATGTGCTTCAAATCCACACGGGCCCTATCGGCACTCATGTGATAACGGCACTGACTGTCGACAACTCGTCCACAAGCCATCAAAGGCAACCAATGGTCTATCCCACCAACAGTCTACCCATTGGTCTGGTCCCAACAGTCTACTATTCACTGCACTAGTCTTCAATATTGGTCTCACTTCATTTTTCAAGCAGCAGCGGATTGTCAAGGTGGCCCCTAAGGATAACCGTATAGGTTGCACACACTACCCTCGCATTGGCCACTGTAGTCTTGAAAGTAGCAGGGGCCATTGCCGGAAACGCAACTTCCTTGGTTGTTGCAGACGGAGCAGCACCCAAGATGACATGACCCATCGCAAAGCGTGTCGACCAGCTTGTAGCTGTCAATCTGGCATATGCCCTCACTGCAAAGGTGGCATTATATCAGTAAAGCTGGAGCACAGGTCGTGACTAGTGAGCATCTTTACAGCTCAAGCTTTGTTCCTATCCATGAAATTCAACATGACAAGGAGCTATTGTGCTTCAAAGTCCTGCAGTAATGACCCTTGGCGCAAAGGCTGTCAGTATGACGGCAAAGTACAATCAAATTGGCGCAATCCGAGGCCTTTGTCAGATACCTGCACTTGCCATTGACGCAGTCGGGATGGATTGGTCCCTTGATGTCAGTTATGTCGCAAGAAGTGCCGTTTGGCAGAAATTTTAGCATGCACTTGCCACTCCTGTGACATTGACCACCCAGGATGCATGCTCAGTTGGTGCTAAGCTCTCATCTCAGGTCCTCCGCGTGCCAAAATCACAGATGGATGCAACCTGAAGCAGGCTCATTTGTGACTTCCTGATTCTGGCCGAGGCATATCAAAGATCCATGTAATTCACAGTTTACACAGTCTTGTGGCCTACATGCACGAAGCAGTAGCACAGCCCTTGTACTCAGTAAGGGGACCATCATTCAGTAAGGCACGCGCGCAATCAGTGCCATCTGGAAGTGGAGAGACCTGAGCACAGGTGCCATTCCTACATGAGGAAGAACCAGAAGCTTCATATCAGTAGCTGGACCACATGTTGATACATATGTCAGTGGCGCATGTAGCACATGTGCAACACAGCTGAAGGTATTCCGCAGTCACACAGTTGCATGCAATGGTTTCAGGAGAGCATGTGGCACTCCATGATCCTCCCACGACATGGACGGTCATTCACCTGCACTTCAGCACGCTGCAGAATCATCCTCAGGGACATAGTCGCAAGGTTTTCTCGCATTTGCAGCGTAGTCGTACCGGCAGTGTCCAGCACCACTGCCAACAAAGTGTCACCCGTATCAGAGCCTGAAAATCATGCTTATGGGAAGTCCGGTGCTTTGACTTTGTCAAAGTAGCACATTCCAACAACCAACCAATACTTGAGTAAACCTTCTCATAAGATCAGAAGCAGATGGTGGCGGGCTCACTCGCACGCTCCGTTCGGCTCGCAATGGTTGTAATTATCAATATGCAAGGAGCAAGGAGAGCCCGCGGAATGCAAGCTCATGACCACACATGACCCGTTCCTGTTGAGGATGAAAATCAAGCCAGCAGCTAGCTTGTGAGTACGTGGCGCTAAGCAGATAGTCATGCTTGCATGCCCAACGACCTGAAGACAACAAACTACTGCTTCTCAGGGGACAACATGGAGACCAACGTCAGGACCAAGTTCAGCCACTCGTTTGGCCCACTTCAATCTATCATGATCACAAGTCAGAGCTGCCCATCACTGCAAGGATCATGGGCAACACGGCTATCGGGATGAAAGTCAAAGAAGATGGGTAAACGATCTTGCTCATCTCAATGCACTGACCGGCAACCGAGATCGGCGCAATCATTGTCAAGTCCAGGCAAAGAATCACAGAAAGAAGGGTAAGGATCCACAGAAGTAGCCCGTGCACATCGGAAGGAAGGAACAAAGTTCACAGTGCTGAAGACACGCAAAGACAAGAACACGATAAGGTCATACTTACTGAAGCACCCTACTAGTACATAAGAAAGGATTCGCTGGCAGGAAATTCGCGCCATATTCAGCATACAAGAGATGCTGAACAGATTTTCCTGTCAATTGATACTTGCAGCTGATAAACGACCATGCAACAGCCCAAAAGCGTGTTCAAGTTCTGCTTGCAGTCAAGGACTTACTCGCAATATGCATAGGCACACGGGTATCGGCTACGAGCTGGAGTCGAGTCAAGCAGATCAGGCTGCCAGTTCCGGCAAGTAAATTTGTAGCTATCCGGCGAGCAGGCTGCACATGCCCAGAAAGAAGTCCTACTAAGAGTCTAGCTAGCACTTCGATCTGTCTTGGGAGATACCAACAGATGCAGAGCACCTCTGCATGAGCGGCCTGATCATCCTTCACATACTTCAGAGTGAAAGCACGCAAACTGTTGTCATCTTGATGCAGGGCGCTTCATGCACTTCATGAGGGTTCACAAGTAATGGACGGTGAGACGAGGGGTGTGAAGGAAGTTAAGCAGCACCCACTGGGTGCAGGTAGGCCCGCACAGACTGAAGCTGGCCTCTGGTATTTCGCCGGACGGTCCAAGCAGTTGAAGTTGGCGTGGACAACAGCGCGCCCCTCTTTTGTGGCATTGGGTGCTGCCCCAATGAAGTAATTTCTGGAGATATCCACCCATGTCAGGTTCTGGGTTGAAGCAAAGAAGTCCAGCCTGAAAGCTCCTTGGAAATTGTTGTACAAAATGTCTCTGCCACCATCAATCAACAAGCGTGGCTTAGAACAAGAGCTCCCATTTTTGAGGAGAAAGAGAAGTGATTTCAATCGGTTGGGCATGACATAGGTTCGCTCTGTTGCTCCTTACAATTTTTGCAGCTTTGTAAGGTATGCAAAGGGTTTTATCCCCAACCCCAGATCTGGCAGCACCCCTTCAAATTGATTCCCTGCAATGTTGCTGCAGAAAGCAGGAAACTCGCAGGCATTCAAGTACAGTGAATCAGCAGCGCAGTCCGTCTATGATGCAAGCATGCACATCCTGTCTAGTCCTTCACATGCCCACTTTCAAGAGAACAACCCCTGCAACCATCAAATCGTGATGCAAGTGGTGTTGTGCAGACTTCCTGACAATGGCAGCAGTGAGCAGCAATGGATCGCTTTGGCGATCAAGGATCTTACAGGACTTGCAGATTCCTGCATTTAAGCAGCTGGTCTGGGAAAAAGTATGCAGTGAGGTTGTTGTATGAAAAGTCCCTGATGTGCCAATGCATCATATACTTTGCCGATCAGCCATGTCAGCATCGAGTCAATTTTCAGAGCAAAGAAGCTCGTCAAACAGTTTGTCTGTGGGCACCACTATGACCACAGAAAGTAAGTTGCTTGCATCTGAAAAGCTCATGCAAGGCAAAGGGAAGCTACTCTCTGAGTCATACACGTGGGTGAGGACATCATTGAAGGTAATCATTCCGGTTGGAGTAGTGAATATGCTCGTCAATCCGTATGGTACCTGGGTTGGGCCCGTCAATCTGTTATGTGCCACTTGACTGCACATGCAACAGCACACCACTCAGGGGATCTAGCTGGCCCATTGGATGCGCATATGTGCACCACCCCTATCATCCCAGTCATTCTGCAGGAGCCAGAAACCCCTGGTACCATGTGAAGGATAACGTGTCGCTAAATCATGCATTGAAGAAAGCTCAAGCTACAGCCAGGGCCTATTGCAAGTGCTTGATTCTCACATTTTCTGCAGCGCAGACATGGTGGATAGGCGGGGCAAGTCGCCACTGAGGCTGTTGTTATCCAAAATTCTGTAGAGGTGCAAGAAAAAGAGGGAGTCGAGGTCATAGCAAAATACATGAAGGCCGACAAAGCTAATAAGCTGGAGTAGACGTTGCGCTATAGTTGGAGGGTGGTGTTTATGCAAGATCACAGCACTGAAAGTCTCAAAGTAAGTTGTTTTAGGGAAAGCCAACACGCACAAGATGACAAGTCGGTAGAGTCGGGTGATGGTAGCCGGTACGCTGCCGGTGAGGTTGTTACAGCAGAGATGGCTGGTTTGTCGAGCACAAAAGGTCCAGCCAAGCATGTGAAATCAGGACAAAGAACTAGGAATGTACTAATCAGGATACTGCAAGTCTTGCTCCTCAGGTGCCCACAGTGGAGCAGCATAGGCACCTACAGGCTCACTTAAAATTTTGTGACGCCACACCTAGGAAGATGTCATGTAGCAGAAGCTTCTATCTCAGGGTATTATATCAACAGTATGTGCCTTCGGGTCAGGACAACACTTGCGCCTAGTATGCTATTGTGAGATACGCCTTACAAGAACTCACAGCAGGGTCAGCGCAGATAGCTGCCCAATGCTATCTGGAATACTCCCACTTAAGAAGTTATGGTCAAGGTTCCTGCAGGCAATCATGTGACAAAAGCACAGTGACTTTGCTTATCGACTATCTGAACACTCAAAGTAGTCCTCAGGACAGCACACAAGCACGCCAAAAAAAGGTGAGCAGAGCTTGATTTCCATACAAAAGGTCCAAGTGGGCGAGGTTGCCAATTGTAGAGGGAATCACTCCGGAGAGCCGATTGCCATAGAGATGCCTTGCACAGCAGGTACAAGAGGTGTGCTTGTTAAGCCCCACTGAAGCGATCACACAACTAGCTAAAGAATTACAGGAAACACCAGCTTGTGGATGGCTGCTGCCACGAGAACCTCGTAAGTACTGCGAGCAGGTTGACGGGACAGCAGTGTCTCACAAGCGTGTCAGGCCCGTCAGGTTGCCAATGGAAGCAGTGATGCTCCCGTTGAGGTTGGCGTTCACGACCACTCTGTGTACGCACGGGCTTGCTTCATTTGGCATCAACCCCACGCCAAGGCTGACAAAGGTCTGCGGAGCTCGAAGTGTGCACTTCTGTGGACCGGGGAGGGTTCAGGGAGCCCAACGGCCAATGCCAGCACAGTATTCAAGGAGCGAGCAGGCCGCTATCAATGGAGGATCTGGCCCATTCTGAGCACCCTCAAGGGCCAGCATGTGGCAGGGCATGATTAGACTCACAGCGAGGAGACGCGGTTGGTGCCCGGGTCGCACTCGATGCCGTACCAGGCGCAGTGGCCGCCGGTGGAATTGCAGCCGGCGCAAGGATTGGGGCCCACCCAACTCGACAGAATGCTGGGATTGTGCACACTAGCCTTGAAGCTTTGCAGGGCCGCAACTGCAGAGCAGATTACGGGCGGCGCAGCGTCAGGCGCGTGGCAAAGTGATGGCAAACTACCAAAAGAGATAGTTTGGAGTGTCTCTTCGCGACGGCAGGCTGGCGAGGAGGAGGAGAAGGCGCGCGGCGCGCCTGAAATGGAAGGTTGGCCAACCCATACCCAGTGCATTGTACAGGCGAAAGCTAGTGCAAAAGTGGGACAGCTTGAAACAAAGCCCGATGCTGAGGTGGCCGCAAGGAGAAGGTGCGCTGTGCGCATGAAGTGAAAGGTGGCCAAACCAAGCCAACCAGCTGTTGAGGCAAAAGCTAACGAAGACTCACGGTCTGGGTGCAGGGCGAGCAGACGGCGGCCGATTGGGAGCGCAACTTCGGGCTGGCGCACAGTAAGATGCGGCTGCTGCAATTGGGAGATGGGGGAGTCGGCGGCGGCGCCGGCGGCGAGGAGGGCGGCGGCGGCGAGGAGCAGCAGCGCCGCCATGGCGGCTGGCGGGTGGGGAGGTGCGACTGGGAGTGAGCGGAGGTCGGGGGGCTGGCACCAAGCTCCCCATTATGTACTTGCCTTTGTACTCGGCCATTTGGCCTTCGTTTGTTCGAAGAAAGCGCGGCCAGATTGACTGGTGGCTGGGAAAGGCCAGCCCAAAAGAATGGACAAGGTCTGAGGGAGCTTGAGTGCGAACGACTAGGACTAAGACATCAGCCAGGGAACGCTCAGTAACCTCTAGACAGGAGATGCAGATCCAAGTACACGAAATCTTCATTCGCTGTGGTCGCTTGCACTGGTGGTGATTAAGTGATTATCCTACGGAAAGCATTTGGGAAAGCGCTTTTGGGCCCCTTCAGGCCTTGCCAGTTCTGTCCGGGCTGGCTGTTTTAGGGGAAGCCGCTTCGAAGAGGGCTAAGCTTGGGTGTTTGGTCTAGTGGTATGATTCTTTGTACTTGGCCACATGGCCTCCCCATCTCTTAATACACCCCTCTTCTCTATGGGCGGGCACTTTCTTGATACTCACGTTTTCCTTTGGGCGAGCTCTTCTTCTTTGGGGCGGTGGGCCTCGTCTGCTCTTGGACGTGGTACTGATCGACGCATACAAGAAGGGGGCCAGAGGAAGCCAGAGGAAGCGCTAAGAAACCAAAGCAGACAAAGAAAGAAAGCAGCTACAAATCACTCAGTAACCCCTGCTAAGCAGCCGCAAATCAGAGAGGCTAGGGTCCTGGAAGTGGGTCCCCTGGACAGAGCCAGAGGCAGCAGCGAGGGCTCTCCCGGCACGAAGGTGCAGCGCACGGGCCATGGACCTCTGCAGCGAGACGGCCAAGCGCATGCGATACACTTGCGCCAGCGACCCGGC
>WELB01000020.1:1043719-1056826 GCA_009602725.1 Spirogloea muscicola
CGTGGCGGCGCTCCAGCTCCCCAAGTTAGCTTGTCAGATTTGTTTGTGCTCACCCGTGGGTACTAATGTCATCTTAGGTACCTTAGATTAGGTCTCCGTATTATGTAGCCTTGTTTAGTCTGCACTCGACTCTGCCTGAACAATGTATTGGCTTGAATTGGCCTCCCTTTCAATTCATGCGCCCCGCGCGCCTTCTCTCTCTTTGGGGGAGGGCGGGGAAGCCGGGTCTGCCGGCGGCGGCTGCCGGCCCGCTTGCTGCGGGGTGACCGTGGCACATTTCAGATCCGCCAGATCCGCCTCCCGCCACTTGGCCGGCCTTGGCTGGCCGGCGCCCAGTCCGGCCACCTGCAGGAAAAAAGGCGCGCAGTGCGCATGCAATGAAAGGGCGGCCAATTGAAGCCTACATCGTTGATAATGAATGAAAGTGTCTCTCCCAAAGGAGTGTGTATCGAGTGATGGAGAGCCTGAGTGGCCAAGTACGAAGGCAAGCACATGCACAGATGTACATCAGCTGCTGCCAAGCTAAACCGCTCAGTAACCACGAGTCAGCACAAAGAGGTCGTTAATCGATGCCCGGACACCGAATGGCGATCGACAAGCTCCTGTGCCACCAGCCAAGGCTCGACCAACTTTTGGATGTCAAGCATGAGCCTGAGCTCGTTGCAGAGAGGCTGACACACGACGTCGTAAAGATATCAAATAGGCTGCCGGCATGCCCATCTGGATGGAAGCATATCCTCATGTCGTGCATATCCTAGACTTGCAGTAGGTTATGGAAGCGAGGACCCATGCAGCCGAAAGTGTCAATTGCTGCCGGTAGGAGGTGAGCGCTGCGGGTGTAGTCAGAGTAGTGTCAGAGCTTTCTCTGCTCAGCACCTCCCACTGCATGGCCAGCAATGTGCATCGATGCGGAACTCTTGTCCGCCTCCGTCAACACCACATCAATCAAGGCTCATGGACCTCTGCAAGGTTGTACACCCACAATGTCCAGGGTGCAACGGTGATGGCGTCCCTGGAAATTGGTGGTGATGGAAATTATATGGCTCACTTCCACAACGGCGCGGTAGCCGGTGTCGCGCACCACGTCCGCCAGGGCTGTCGTGCGCTGTCCAGTCGGTGTTCGATTCGCGTCGGTGCTGACTCGGACGCGGAGGTGGCTGCACGCGTAGAGAATCAAGATAGGTCATCCATCAGCTTGGTGTGCAGAGAAGATGCGAGCGCGGGACCTCCCCGCTGTAGTCAGAAGTGGTGCCCAGTTGGTCGCTGGAGTACCACCTGGCGACGGTTCAATCCAGATGCCGCCCAAGCACGCTTGGGGGCGACGTTCGACTTCGATTGGCCCCAGTCCCGCCGGACGCGGGCGCCCAACACCCAATCGCCTAGCCGTGCCAGTCTGGCCACGGCGTGCAGGCATGATGCCGCCCATGGCAAACTACTGACACCGATGAGCAGTGCCATCTGGCCACCCAGACCACACAAAGCCCCTCATAGACCGAGAGAGCTCATGAATGCGCGTCGAAGGTATGATTTGCCTCGATGAGCCGTGAGAAATCGGCTAGGCAGTGGTGGGGGAAATGGTAGGTGGTGGTAGGTGCGAGTCTCGGGCTGCACTGGCCTTGAGACCTGGGGGACCAGATGGGCCAGATGGCCCATCCCAACAAACAATGTAGTTCCTTACTTTCTTTGACCAAGCATAAGGCAACTTCCGCTGAAGAGCCTAATCCGGGTAGCTCCGCCTCCGGTCGCGTCAGACCGGCTCACACTCGGTAAGCCGCGAATACCGCGACCTTGTGTGTGCAGAGTGCAGCCTCGAACATTGTCTCGAGCTGCTCAGAGGCTGTCACATACTATTACTTCAGCATCCGTCGTGTACGGCATTCCTTGACTTCGTCTCTGATTGTGGTTCTAAGCGTGTGACTTGTCTTCCAACCATCTTCACTAAATAATGAAGTTTTCTTAATTCTAAGTTCTGGATTGCCAACCACGTCATCTGTTGGTTACTTCTATTCTGTTATTTTCTGTCAATGCCAATGTTGCTACTTATTTTCCCGCAGACCTACTTTTCACCTCATTTCCTTGAGTGTCCACCACGTAGAGTCGGATTCGTTGCCGACTTCCATACTGATCTGACTTATCGACGCAGTCTATCGGGCAGCCGACATCATCTAGCACGGCGACGCTCTGCGCCCGGGCATGACACGCCCACCACCTCAGGGCCTGTGGGACAAAGAGAAAACTTCCGTGTATGAGAAAGAAATGGAGGCCAAATGGCCAAGTACAAAGGCAGGCACATCTAAAGATCTTCATGACCTACAGCAGAATGACCCGCTCAATGACCACGGATCAAAACATGAAGGTCACTACTCGATGCATGAGCAAAGAAAAATGCGTGTATATTAAGAGATGGGGAGGCCATGTGTGGCCAAGTACAAAGGCAAGCACATTGGACAAATGTACGTCACCTGCTGCTAAGCTGACCCGCTCAGTAACCACGAGTCAGCACATAGAGGTCGCTAGCTGACGCTCGAATACCGGACGGCAATTGACTAGCTCTTGTGCCAGCAGCTAAGGCTCGACCAGCTTTCTGATGCAGAGCATACGCCTGAGCTCGTTGCAGACAGGTTGACACTCGACGTCGCAGAAATGACAGATAGGCTGCACGGCATACCCATCTGGGCTGGGAGCATATCCTCGCGTCGTGCACATCCCAGACTCGCTATGTTCTCGAGTAGGGTATGGAAGCGAGGACCCAAGCAGCCGAAAGTGTCGATTGCGGCCGGGAGGAGGTGGTCACTGCGGGGGTAGTCTGAGTAGTGTCGGAGCTTTTTCTGCTCAGCACCTCCCACTGCGTGGCAAGCAATGTGTGTGGAAAGAGCAAAGAGGGGCTAGCAAAGCCAGCCCAGAGAAGAATGGGACAATATCCAAAGGCCACGGGAAAGGTGCCGTAAAGGGGGAGACTACGCAACTGGACACGAAATGATGCAGGATGGAAGCCCGCTGATTCACCATGTAAATGCGATCAGTAGGGAGAAAGTGCTCGCCCATTCAGCATAGGGGCTGGAAATGCCAGCCCGAAAAAGAGTCAACAGAGGACAAGAAGGGGGCCAGGGGAAGGCGCTAAGGGGGGAGGAGGAGGGGGGGACTGCCGCGGCCGCTGACGCCTTCCTGACTCTCGCCGCGGGTGTCCTGACGCGCGTCCGCCCGACGCTGTGAGTACGTCAATCCGTCCCCGACCCGAGCGGGAGAACGACCAATCCGAGACAAACCCGACCCGAGAACGTCAAATCCACCCCCTCCCTTCCACCACCTTCGTCGTGCCTTTGTGCATGCAGCCCATCGTCCCTGACCGTCCGCAGCTCTTTCCGGATTAGTCAACCATTCGTCACGGCACCTGTTCATAAATGAATCAGTACTGGGTCAGATCTGCGCGAGTCATGTGAGGTACCTCGAGCGGCACAATTTGGCCACGATACAATCCACTCACTCTCCCTCTCTCTCTCAACGGGCCATCTAGAGCGATGAGCCCTCTGTCAGGAGTCCTTATGCTTGTGCTGCCTGGTCTGCAGGTAGCCATTGGACAAGCACCATGATCATGTTTGCCGGTCATTCAGACTTGTCTCTGCAACACGCAATTCCTGCACTACTTGGTCCGTGCATCCCACGATTCTCTCTTATCGTCGTTGTGCAGACGGCACAGTCGTGCCATCGACTCCTCACACGAGCTAAGCATGTGACTATCTTACATTCTGCAGGCCCTTGTTGAGAAGGTCATGTACTTCCGGCAACTTGCCGAGTACCTTTCACTTTTCCCTTGCAGTGGATGATGGACAACGATGGGAGGGCTCTTGTCACCGAAGTTTGTGCTCCCACTAAGCAATGGTGTGGTGTGGAGCAGCCTCTTTGACCATGAGGACTCTTTGATACTATAGCTCTGCATAGAGATGCCAGTCATAATTGGAGACGGTTTGAAGGGTGGGCGGCACCGATTTGTCAATTGACTGGCCTGCGTTTCTCACAGGTCCTCTAGACCTTCATGATGCTAGCTGCATCTTCCTCTGAAACAATACCTCACTTATGGGTCCAGGATGCAGGTAGTGCCCGAGCACTGGCCATCGTAGCCATTGATATTGCACGGACCACCAGTGTCAAAGTGGCACATTCCGTTTTCGTTGCAGAAGGCGCAGCAACCATGAGGACACGGACCTCCGCAAGGCGTGTCAACTGGCTTGTAGCTGTCAGTCTGGCATTTTCCCTCACTGCAAAAATTGGCAACGTGTCAGGTAAGATGTGAGCGGCATAAAAGCTCAGCTTTGCTTTCTACCATGAAGGAAACTATCAGCGTGACATGACAGCTTATGAGTACAGGTCTTCTCAAATCATGAGCCCCTACGCGCAGGCTGTGGCAGTAAAGTGGCAAGATACATTTGAAGTACTGACTTCCAGGTCTTAAGGCAATACCTGCACTTGCCGTTGACGCAGTCGGGATACAATCCTGTGTTGATGCCAGTTATGTTGCAAGGAGTGCCATTCGACAGGAATTTCAGCATACACTTGCCATGCCTGTGATGTGGCCCACCCAAGGTGCAATAGTCATGCTCAACTGGTGGATCCTAAGCTTATGTCCTCACAGGTGCCAGGAAATGTTTGGCTGGACATGTATGCTGATTGATGAGCTATGCTTACTTGTCAAGTCCGTCTACTGTGTGGAGCACAATGACTATGTTGGCTTACAGCTTACGCAGATTTGTGACCTACATGCACGATGCAGTAGCACAGCCCTTGTAGTCAGCAAAGGGGCCCGGGACGCTGTTTATAACGTCCAAGGCATGTGCGCAACTGGTGCCATCTGGAAGTGGAGAGATCTGAGCACAGGTGCCATTCCTACAAGACAAACAACCTCAGCTCTGACTCAGTAGCTCGTACACATGCTGGTGAAAAAGTCATGCTAATTACTGGCAGAATGCGCCACAACATCTGCAGAACAGGTGTTGCCAAGTTCACAGTGCGCATGCATTGGTCACAGAGACTGTGCCGTTGCATGTCCTCGCTAAAAGCTTGGACATCAGATACACCTGCACTTTTGCACACTGCAGAAGTCGTTCCCAGGGATGTAGTCACAAGATATATTGTCCTTTGCACCGTAGTCGTAAAGGCAGTGTCCAGCACCACTGCCAACAATGTCTCACCAGTGTCACAGCCCAAACGGCATGCTTCTGGCAAGTTGGATTTCCTTATATGCTCGTGACACATGAGTTGAATGCACTGCACTGCACTGCATTGACTCTTCGACGATATTCGTCGACAATGGAGGCGGCTTTACTTGCACACTCCATCCAGCCAGCACTGGTAGTTCTGGTATTCAGTTATCAATAAGCAGGAAGAGTTAGCGGAATAGTTGCTCGTGACTGCACATGATCCATTCCTGTACAAGAGGACCACCAAGCCAGCAGCATCTCTGTGAGCAATTGAGAAAGTGGTCATGCCAGCACACCCGATGAAGTGAAGATCATCTGCTGTGCAAGTTGCCAACTTGACACCACGTGACAATCAGAGCCAGTGCACTACCTAGCTAACTATCTCCTGCACAGGGGTGGCCAGCTGCTCAACACCAGAAACACACAGCTATAAACAAGAAGGTCAAAGGACTAGCTCAATCGAGAGCACTGACCGGCAGCCGAAAGTGGCGCAAGAGGAATCAACTCCAGGGACAGAAGGGCAACGTGAGCCGTCCCCAAGACTAGCCCTTGTGCATTTCAAGGTCCCAGGGCTAGAGAGGCGCCCAGACAAGCATCAGTCAGGATCACTAGACATCCCTGGTAATGGATGTGAACAATAGTACTATCAGGAGCATGCGGTTCACCAGCAAGCAAGCAAGAGGTGTCTGCACCTGATGCATGACCGAGCAGTTGCGCTCAACAACCTCTGCAGTGGTGTTTGCAGTTTGGAGCTTACTTGCAGTATGCATAGGCACACGAGTTTTGGATAGAAGCAATTTCGTAACCAGGCAAGCCTGGCTGCCAATTCTGGCAAGTGAGGTTATAAGGGTCGTTATAGTCTGGAATGCATGCTGCACATGCCCAACAAAGAGAATATAAACCAGCACTATGTCTGTGACAAAGAACTTCCTAAAGTTGCAGAGCACTCTGCATGGACTGGCAAAAACAGTCTGGACTATTATGCATACTCAAGGAGCCTGCTCTGTCTACTTCCAAACTTCGAATAGCTCCATGCATCCACGAGACTCTACAAGGAAAGAGCCTAATAGCTGAATAAATGGGCGCATGCAGGGACGAAGAGATCCTGAGAGATGGGTGTTGAGGTGGTTGAGGGCAGGAGGATGGGAGGGGAGGAGAACGGGGCAGGACGAGATTGGTGATGATAGTGGAGATGGAGCATTTGTAGCGCCCACCTGGTGCAGGCACGGCCGCACAGACTGAAGCTGGCCTCTGCCACTTTGCAGGGCGGTCGAAGCAGTTGGTGCCGGTGTGAACAGGTATCCCCTCGATTGTGACATTGGGTGCTGCCCCGACGAAGTAATTATCGGTGACATCCAACCACGTCAAGTTCCGGGTTGAAGTGAAGAAGCTCAGACTGAAAATGCCCTGGAATTTGTTGTGGGAAATGTCTCTGCCACATCATTAATTGTGGCCAATGAGAGTGGCTCATTGAAGGGGGGCCCTACACTGAGGTGAAAGAGAAGCATTTCACATTGGTTGGGAATTGCATAATTCAGTGATGTCTCCCTTACAATTTCCTCAGCTTTGTGAAGGTGGTAAAGGGCTTCTGCCCTCCCGACCCTGAATCTGGCAGCGCCCCTCCAAAAGTGTTTCCTGCTATGTTGCTGCAGCAACCAGGAGCCTCGCAGGCAATATGTACAATTGCATCAGCAGCGCATTCTGAGCCTTGCTGCTGGCTGCACGTTACATACAAGTGATGTCAACCTAGCCTTCTATAAGTCAAGCACGAGGATTTCTGACGCCTGGCAGCTTGAAGCACCCTCAAGGACAGGAACCCCTGCCATTGTTCTGATGCATTTGATTTTATTGCTGGGAACAGCGCCAGTGAGCTGCGGTATTTCTTGTCATGCTAAGGCAATGAAGGACCTTACAGGACTTGCAAGTTGATGCAGCGTGTCAGCAGGTCTGGAAACAATCCAGTGAATCTGTTGTATGAGAAATCCCTGAAAGTAGCGGTGCAACATAGACTCTGCCAATTAGTGATGCTCTTGAAGACCATGTATGCATCTCGCCAATTTTTAAGCAAGTAGCCTCCCTCATATGGTTGTCTGTGGGCAGCTGATTATCAAGTGGCAGCTTGCTTGCATTTCAGAAGATAAGCAATGTAGGAGGAACATTGAAATTTGTCCAAGTCATACACGGTTGTGAGGATATTGTTGCGATAAACGGGTCCGCTTGGCACAAAGATGGGGCCTGTCAATTGATTGTGTGCCACTTGACTGCAATTGCGAAGTACACCACCCATGAGTTTATCATTTATCAATCGGATATACATATGTGCATGATCACGTTGTGGATCTGCAATGCTACAAGCCTTTGGCATTCCGTATCGTGTCAGATTATAGTCAAAATGTCATGTGATGCCTGAGTCACATATTCACGTGCGGACAGAGCTCACGAAACAGCCAGCGTCTGCATGTGAAGTCTTGATTCTCACACTTTCTGAAGCGCTTGCATCTGTATGTTGGGAATGGTGCCATTAAGGCTGTTGTAGTCTAATATGCTGTGGAGGTGCAGGGGAGAGATCGTGTCAAGAACAACGCAGAAACACGAAGGCCAGAGCTCATGGATAAGAAGCTGGAACAAAGAGATTGCCGAGCTAAGTTGAAAATTGCAAGATCACAGCATCAACCATCTCAAGCAAGGTGTGAAAACTAGCAACGTACAGAATGACAAGTCTGGAGAGTTTTGTGATACTGGGTGGTATGCTGCCCGTGAGGTTGTTGCAGCAGAGATGGCTGACACACACGGCACAAAAGACCAGTCAAGCATCTGCTAAAATATCAGGGCAGGGCACTGGGATGGTCAGAACGACATTGTAACATTGTCTCGTCTCACTTGCATGCTTCCTAGACGCCCATAATCAAGTAGCGTTGCCATGTACCAGATTCAACTTTTTTAGTAATATCAATATGTAGGAGGAGGTCATGAAAGATAATAAGCTTAAACATTTGTCTTTTATATCCATCTATTGTATGTGCCACTAGGACAGGAAGTTCTAGCTCAGTTGCAGAGTGTATGTATGCAGTCAACATCAGACTGAGATCTACACACGAGAACTCACAGCAGGGTGAGCACAGAAAGCTGCCCGATGCTCGCTGGGATACTCCCACGTAAGAAGTTATGGTCTAGGTTCCTGCAGGCAACTCTGTCAACTCTGTGACATGAGCACCAATGCCTTGCTCTTTTGGGCCACAACGCACAGAACAATGCGGGAGCCCAATGAAGAAGGTGAGTGTAGATTGATCTCGCACAGAAGGTCGAGTCGGACGAGGTTGCCAATAGTAGAGGGAATGCTTCCCGTAAGCCGATTGCCATAGAGATACCTTGCGAAGCACACGCGAGGAGTGGCATCAGATGCTCGTCAGTGTATCTCATTTACGACATTATTTACAAGTATAAAAGGAACCAGCATGTAAATGGCTGCTGGCAAGGGGACTACACTGTAAGTACTGCGAGCAGGGTGATGGGGAGAGCAGTGACTCACAAGCACGTTAGGCCCGTCAGGTTGCCAATCGAGGGGGTGATGCTCCCATTGAGGTTTGAGTTCACAACCACTCTGTCAATGCACGAGCTCGGCTGCACTTGCATCAAGCAACGTGGACGGACGACAAAAGTCCGCGGACCAAGGGGGACTTAAAGAGCCTGGTGGAGACGGCGGAGTCAGAGGCGGCACCCTCCTGAAGTGGGCGGGCAAAAGCCCGCCACCAACCTACTCACAGCGAGCTGACACGATTGGTCGTCAGATTGCACTGGATGCCGTGCCAGGCGCAGTTGCCCCCCGTGGAGTTGCAGGCGGCGCAAGGGTTGGACCCCACCCAGCTCGACAGCACCGGCGGATTCAGCACCGCGGCCTTGAAGTCCAGCAGGGCCGCCACTGCAGGGCCCGCTCCCGGCAGTGGAGGCTCAGCAGCTTTCTGTGCAGGCTCTTCGAGCAAACAGGTCCTCAGCTAACGAGTAGGTCACTGCTCTCTAAGAACATCACAGAGCGGCTGTGAGAGCCAGCCGGGTGCATGCAGAGGGTGATTATGAGTATATTCGCGGGCAGGCAGGGGTGCCAGCGGACGCACGGTCGGGGTGCACTCCGAGCAGGCGGCGGCCGGGCGGGAGCTCTGCGAAGGCGGCGGCGGCGGCGCCGGAGTCGCCGGCGGCGCGGCGACGGCGGCGGCGGCGAGGAGGAGGGGGGCGGCGGCGCCATGGCGGCGGAGGGAAACGGAGCTGCTGTGAGAAGTGGCGCTCCCAGTCAATGGGGGCAGGGGCTGTGAGAAGCCGGCCCAAAAAGGATTGACAAACGGTTCGAAGGGGGCCAGAAATGACGGAGGGGCCTGAAGCGCAGTGGCAGAACAGGGGGAGGATGGACCGTCCCGCAGCTACGACTGAGCTAGCTGCCCGTGGGATTAAATGAGCGGCCAGGTGCGCACACAGGGGTTGTGGTTCACGACATGATTAGCGGTCCACATCAAATGGCCCGGGGGGGGGGGCGGGGGGGGTCGGGGGTTCGACTCCCGCCGGCCCCCAGCTGGCTGCCGGCCCTGGATTTTGCGGGGGGGTGCGTGCCCGGCCCACAGAGCGCCGGGGGCCACCCCCTCGCCACCGTGGCAATCCAGCTGGCGCCGGCCCAGCCACGTAGGACCGCGTCAGCGTGTCAGGGCCACGGCGGCCTCGACTCGCGGGGGTGGCGACTGCCCCACAGTCACCGTCAGCGGCACTCCGTCGGTGGCTCGTTCGCGCCGATTCGACAAAGGTGGTGATGTGGCGGTACACGTGGACAGAACCGGTGGACTTAACATCGGTCTGGTGTGAAGAGAGTCGCGACCAGGCTACCTCCGGCACCTCGTCGCCGCGATGTGCCGCCCGAATCGCTCAATGAGAAGCCCGAAGAGAAGCCGAGAAGCCATCAAGCCCGCTTCAAGTGTGACCCACCTTGACGAGTGTGGGCGGGTACCGGCCAGGCTAGCGTCTGGTAATGGTAGGTACTGGTGGAGGTGACGGTCCCAGGCAACACTGGCCGTGGGACACGGGTGCCAAATGGGCCAAGTGGCCTGGCCCCCAGAGAATGTGATAATTTGCCTGACCGAGCATATCGGGTCGGGAGAACCGGGGCCGAGCATCTTTTCGGCCGAGTCTTTCATTCTCACCATTGGCTTGAATTGGCCTCCCTTTCAATTCATGCGCCCCGCGCGCCTTCTCTCACCAGAAGTGGCCCCAGCGCCGCCGCCGCCGCCGCATTGTCGACGGGCGTCTTCGCCCCTGTCGCGACACGCCAAGGAGACGTTGGGCTCATAAGGGCAGCCGCGCATCTAGAGATACTCCGTGAAGCTCCGCATCCGATTGCGTGAGACCGGCTCACACTTAGTATGCTGCGGAGACTGTGACCTTGTGTGTCTCTAAAGTGCAGCATTCACACATCGTCTCGCTCGAGCTGCTTAGAGACTGTTGCACATTCTTGCGTCAGTAGCCCTCGTGTACGACATTTCTTGACTTCGTTCCGCTTTGTGGTACTAAGTGTGTGACTTGCCTCCCACCTTCTTTACCTTGAGAGTCAATGAATCATCCTTCACACTTTGCTCCATGTCATCTGTTTTCACCTCTAACTTTTACACTACGCTACTTCGTTTCCAGACTTTATTTGTAAATTCTGCCTGCCGCGTAGGCCCTGACACGTCACTGTTTCGTCTCAACCTGAATCATTGACGCTAGTATGGCAATCAGCGCTGTGTGGCACGACACCGCCCTGGTTTATTTTTGCCAGGTCCGCTGTCATGAGACATCCCGTTAGTGGCTTATTGATGTCGATCTGACAAGGCATGTGAGGTGGCTGCGCACGTGGACATCCGAGGCACGTTATCAATCAGTCCAATATGAAACAGGATTTGCGGAAACGGCACCTCCAGCTCATCCCTGGTCAGGTAAGTGCTCATTCGCAGCTGCGTCGTCGGTCCGACATCGGCGGGCAACCTCATTCGGCCATGCCAATCGCTCAACAGAAGTGCCGCTGAGCCGTCGATGACATCGGCGGGCCAACCCCATCCTACCGTCTCAAACACTCAAGTGCGTATCTGCCGCAAGGCTGTGAATCTGGCATCAAAGGGCAGACCCCATCCTACGCCCGACGAGGAGCCGAAAAGCCCTAAGGCCGCTCCAATGGGATGTCCCATCCTGACGACCGAAGGCGGGTACCGGCCAGGCTAGCAGCGGGTGAAGGTGAAAATTATGAGGGAATAGCAATCCCAGGCTACACTGGCATTGGGGAGTAAGGGTGGAGGGAATTACGTGCATTGGAAACAAACGAAGGCCCAATGGCCAAGTACAAAGGCAAGCACATCTAAAGAGAAAGCAGCAATAGCGCTCTCAGGCTACACTGGCCTTGGGATGAAGGGTGGAGAGAGGAGCCAAATGGGCCAAAGAGCCTGCTCCAGAAATAATGCCATTCCTGCCGACCGGCACATGCGAGCGGAGGGCTGGGACCGAGCAGTTCTACTCGGTCCAGTCTCCTTCCCTAAGCCTTTGCGCGTGCAAGACGCTTTGGCAGAGCAGGAGAGCTCTCTCGAGCCGCTCAGGCCCTCTGCCCCGACCCCTTGGCAGCAAACAATGAGGCCACTGAAGCCACCTTGCGCCAGCTGCATCCTCCTCCTCAGCACCCTCTTGAGCCCTGGGTTGGCGAGCTCCCCACTCCTCTTGAACTTTCAGCAGATGCGCTCCGCACGGCCCTCACCAAAGGCCCCCGAATGGTGTCTGGAGGCCCTTCTGAATGGCTCTTCGAGCACCTTCGGGACATCTTCCAAAATGGAGACGAAAGAAGCTTCTCTCTGCTCCTCTCCACCTGCCGGCACATCACCAGAGCCACCATCCCCCCCCGCATCGCCGACGCTCTCAACTCCAGCCACCTGCTGGCCCTGGCCAAGCCGTCAGGTGGTGTCAGGCCCATCGCCATGACAGAAGTAATAATGCGGCTGGTGACCAAGGCTTTGTGCGGCGAGCTAAAGTCCCAGCTGTCCACCCATTTTGCACCCCACCAATTGTGCTGGCATGTCCTGCGGGGCAGAGGCCCTCGTCCACGGGATCCGCGCAGCGCTGGATGTCAACCCATCACACATGGTCCTTGGATTGGACATAGCCAATGCATTCAACACTGTGGAGCGCAACGCCATCATGGAGGAGCTGCGTGATCACTTCCCCTCCTTAATCCCCTATTTCCTCATGGCCTATGGCCGGCCAGGGCGGCTGCTGTGGCGTTCGGAGGAGTCTTGGACGACCTTATGGTCCACAACTGGCACACGCCAGGGAGATCCCCTCAGCCCCATACTTTTCGCCTTGGCACATTCCCGAGCACTACGGCGCACCCAAAGCCTGCACCCGAACCTCCTCTTCCCCTCCTATGCAGACGACACACATATCGTCGGCCCACCGTCAGAAGTCATGGCGGCTTATCCCTTGCTCGTACACGAACTGAGCACAATGGGCCTGCGGGTCTGCCCCACCAAGAACGTGGCATGGTCACCACGCCCCCTCCCCACCAACCTCCAGCTCCCACCAGGCTGCCAGACCCCTGCCAATGGGCTGGCTGTTCTCAAAGTTCCCCTTGGCACACCATCCCACATTGCGGAGGACTTGCGTGAACGCCTGCAGCAACACCTTGCCCCCCTTCCCTCCCTTCCCCTCCTCGGAGATCCGCAGCTGGCGCTGGCCATCCTTACTCGCTGCATCGGTCAACGAGCTGGCTACCTGCAGCGGACAGTCGCCCCAACGGACATGGTGGGCGAGCTGTACAAGGAGTTCGACACCTCCCTCCGGCAAACCCTGGCTTCCCTGATTCAACACCCATCCTTCCCCTCACCTTCATCCTCCCTGCAGGCATCCCTTCCCACAC